>CM060321.1:25490845-25503345 GCA_030674155.1 Stramonita haemastoma
AGAGAGAGAGAATGAATGAATGAATGAATGAACATTTTATTGAATGAATGAACATTTTTATTGAGGGAAAAGATTAAGCACAATGGTGGCTTGTTTTCATCCAGCCCTCTTTTAAAAAAAAAAAAAAAAAAAAAAAAAAAAGTGAATCGATCAACCAATCAATCCAAATGCATAATTCAAGTATAAAGCTATGAAAATCAAAATTTGGTGAATAAATCAACCAATCGTATAATTTGAGCATAAAGCTATAACATTTGAAAAGAGAGGGAGGGAGGGAGTGAGAGGAATAAGGTGCGGGCTGTTATTATCTTTTTCAGCTCCTGAAGAGGGTAAGAAGAAATGGACAAAGAAAAGAGAAAAATAGAATAGAGGGAAAGAGGGAGAGGAGGAGTAAGAGGTGGGGGAAGAGGAGAGAGAGGGAAAAAAAAGAAAGAAAAAAAAGAAAGGATCAGGGAAACAATAAGAACTACAATTATACAAGTTAGTACCTACTTAAGTCAAGTGAGCAAAATCATAACATACCCAAGATTATACAAAGGTTTCATCATAAATCTGAAATATAATGTGCACCTAGACAGTTCAGTGAAGTAGAAACGCTTTACATAAGAGACAAACATAATGGTGGGGGGAAGAGAGAAAAGTTGGGGAAGGGGGAAAAGAAGAATAGGAGAGAGGGGGGGGAGAGGAGGAGTGAGGTAGAGAGGGAGAGGGAGAAAGAGAGAGAGAGAGAGAGAGGAGAGAGAGAGAGAGAGAGAGAGAGAGGGGAGAGAGAGAGAGAGAGAGAGAGAGAGAGAGGGAGACAGAGACAGAGAGAGAGACAGACAGACAGACAGACAGACAACAGAAGGAAAAAATAGAACAGACAGGGAGACAGTAGAACAGGCAGAGAGATAGGCAGGAAGACAGAGAGACAAAAGACAACCCTGGAGCGAGAGGGGTGTAGAGAGGGGAGGGTGGTGGTAGGGAAAGAGAAGGAGGGAGAATAAAGAGGGGACAAAAGTACTGGGTGGTGGTGATTAAGAGTTGACATAATACTTACACATGATTGAAATTACATGATACTAGTTATTAATGGTGTTGCAAATTGAAATCAATTTCATCAAAATAGTGATATATTGTCCATAAGATGTACGTGATAAACTTTTTTAAAAACAGAAACACTGCAAGCTTTGCGAAGGTTGAGGGTTGATATCTCATTCCATAGTGTACCACCAGAATATGTGAGAGTGGATTTAAATAAGTCAATTCTTGGAAGTGGCACCATTATCTTATTGGCATGACGATTGACATTGATTGTGAATCTGTTTTGAAGCAAGGGGGGAGCTAAACCGGACATGATTTTATACATAAACACTGCCTTATTATGCTTAAGCTTGGATCTTAATGGAAGAATGTCAAGTGCTTTATAGTCAGAAATGGTTAATGATGAAGATTTTAAGAGAACAAGTTTTAGAGCTCGTCTATGCACACTGAGCAATGGCTTGAGAACATTTGCGCTAGCCGAATCCCAAATCGTTGAAGCATAACTCATATGGGATATAATATATGCATTGAAAAACATTTTCCTAGCGTTTAGGTCTAAGAAATGCTTTATTTTAGATAACTGGTGTACACATTTTGATACTTTTTTGCATAATGCAGAGATGTGGTACATCCAAGAAAGGTTATTGTCAATTGTAATTCCAAGAATTTTATGATGGTCTACTTCATCAATTTTGTTGTTATTAATATAGATAGCTGTAGAATTGTTTGAAAGATTTTGTCGCTTTTGTCGAGTTGTTATAATTAAGTACTATAATAATTAAGAGAGAGAGAGAGAGAGAGCGAGAGGGCTAAACAAGTGCAGGTAACTAGTCACGACTTCCTTTGTCATTTGGCAATTTTTTGTTATAAATTCAAATTAAAAATTACCACGTGGTAAAATATCTTTTAAGACGATATTCAAGAAATTATTGCGTAGGAATCCTGCCTTTGGCCTGACCTGATGCAATTTTTTTGTAGTGATTGTAACTTTACTCACCCTCTGTGGTATTTGAAAGCAAGACATTTTTTATAATATAGAAGTGTCTCTTGCAGCCCTAACAATAGGTAAATATTCCTGAAGTCTACCACTTCTACCAGGTAAAGATGAAATAGAAAGAGAAAGAAAATATGTTTGAAATGAATGTTGTAAAAAACACATATAGAAGAAAATACACAGCTAATGGATCTTTGTGCCTTATGTTTGGGGATCCTTTTTATATAAACAAAAATGCAAGGGAGATTATAAAGTCTGTACCCAGCCAATGGGCCTGTCTTAGCTGGATAACAGTATCCCAAACATTACCAGTATATATATATATATATATATATATATATATATATAATATATATATATATATATATATATATATAATATATAGAGAGAGAGAGAGAGAGAGAGAGAGAGAGAGATAGTAGATAGATAGATAGATAGATATAATTATATATATAAATTTTATATATATAATTTATATATACATATAATTCTTTTCTGCACCACAGCAAAAATCTCTATAACAGTTAAAATTCACACTCAAATAATGTTATTTCAGCGAAAGAAGAAACCATGTGTTTTCACTGTGATAAAAGTAGTTGGCCATAAACAGCCATGACGAGTTTTGGCGAGCATCTGCTACGTTGGGAAGCTGAAGGTTTGTCGCCAACATTAGAAACAACTCCGAACCACACACACACACACACACACCAGTATCTATCTATCTATCTATCTATCTATCTATCTATCTATCTATCTATCTATCTATCTATCTATCTATCTATCTATCTATCTATCTATCTATCTATCTATCTATCTATCTATCTATCTACACACACACAACACACACACAACACAACACACACACACACACACACACACACACACACACACACACACACACACACACACACACACACACAACACACACACGTATACACACACACACACACACACACACACACACACACACACACACACACACACACACACACACACACACACACACACAACACACAACACACACACACACACACACACGCACAGGCTTTAAAACAAGCATACAAGTACACCCATACGAAGCAGTCGTTTCTCAAGGAAGCTCCCAGAGTTAGCTGTACAAAGGGGGCGGTGAACTTCAAAGAAAATGGGGAAACATCTGGTTACAGCTGCAGAAGGCTGATCACAGCGAGGGTGCAGACACTGCAGGCTAGGTCTTCTCTCAGTGCACTGAAGCACCTCTCCTAACAGCCTCTTTTCTCACACACAGAGAAAACAAATGTTATCCCCACTTCAATCTAGTTCAAACATAATTTTTATTCATAACACCAACAACCACAGAGGTCATGTAATATCGGGACTTTCACCTTGTTAACACATTGAATCTCAGATTAAAGTTGCGCAACTATATTCAGATTAAGATGAGATTATCCCCCCCCTTCCCCACCTCTTTCTGTCGTTTTTTCGTGTCTACTCTAGACAACCCTAGAATGCAAAGAGAAGAATGCAAAGAAAAATGTAAAGAATGTGAAGAAGAAGAAGAATGCAAAGAAGAAGAGGAAGCACCCACGAATGTTAAACAACACATATACACACAACTGTGTAATATGTACCCACTTATTTTTTTGAAACAAGCATTACCAAAGCCAAATCGGCAGCATTCCAGAACACGCCCTCTGGGATTGCAGAATGAAGGCAACGAACTTTAAGAAACCAGCAACATCTGGTTACGGTTCCATTCTGAGAGGAACTTAGCAAGGGGTACAGACTCTGCACGGAGTTACCTCCCTGTACCCGGAAGCACACTAAAAAAATTTAGGGCCTTTTTCCACACACAGAGCCATATCCCGCTTAAAATAAAACAAACTAAAAAAAACCCAACCAGGCAAACACAAATTTTAAAGAAAAGCAATACACGTCCATGCACGTACGTGCGCGCGCGCGCACACACACACATCTTACATATAATCTTACACACACACACACCACACACACACACACAACACACACACACACACCACACCACACACACACACACACACACACACACACACACACGCAAGCACATGCACACACACGCACACACACGCACACACATCTTACACACATATATCATCTTAACACACACCCGCACACACGCACACACACACATACACACGAACACACACACACACATCACCTTACACACACACACACACGACACACACACACACACACACACACACACACACACACACACACACACACACACACACACACACACACACACACACACACACACACACACACACACACACCACGTCTTGCAGGCCTATTTGGTGTGATACATGTCATCAGAGATGGTTATTCTCCGCGACTTGAGGCTGCTGTCTGACAAAGAGCACAGGAAGAATGGACACACTACACAATGACACGGCGCCAGACCAGTCACACTGAAGGTGTATTTACACACACGTTCTCTCTCTCTCTCTCTCTCTTCTCTCTCTCTCTCTCTCTCTCTCTCTCTCTCTCTCTCTCTCTTCTCTCTCTCTCTCTCTCTCTCTCTTCTCTCTCTCTCTCTCTCTCTCTCTCCTCTCTCTCTCTCTCTCTCTCTCTCTCTCTCTTCTCTATTCTGTCACTCTTGGAAAATAAAGATTATTCATTCATTCATTTATTCGTTCATTCATTTACTCTCTCTCTCTCTCTCTCTCTCTCTCTCTCTCTCTCTCTCTCTCTCTCTCTCTCCTCTCTCTCTCTCTCTCTCTCTCTTTACATGCACGGAAGGAAATGCCAAAGCACACGCATGCGCACGGCTCACGCACATACACGAGCCTCCACTGGTATTGGCCGTCTATTTGTGGGGGATATTCACATGACAAGTCAAAAACACTTTCATCATCCCAATTACGATACAATACTGACAGACATATGGATACGAATCATAATCGAAAGACACAATACATTTAATATTTATTCATGCTTAAAATAAAAAGATCACAAACATGCAGTTAAGGTTGATTATTTTGTTTGTGAATCCATTGTCCTACAAAGTGTTTCGGGTAAGACTTAACGTCCAGGGGCCTGTGTGCGAATGCATGCTACAATGCGTAATGTCTTGCACACACGTTATTGTGGACGAGTAGGCCACCTATCACTGTGGCACGAATGTGGGGTCCTTAAGTGGTTTCCTTGTCGTTAACTGAAGTAAGGCTTTCAACTGTGCGAACCCGGTCCAAATATAACTGGAAAACATTTTTAACAGCTCATGCTCAGCACATCATTTTCTATCAACACATAAAAACATTACCCAAAATAATGGCAATGAAAAAAATATTACATACATAAAAGATTCAGTGGCGGCTGTCTTTGTAAAACAAACACTCTCTAACTTTCCCAAGAAAATACGTTAAATTTCTGATTTGCATTCTCACAACGACAGTAGGAATCGTCAGATTTGGAATGGTTTGTCTTGTGATTTGCAGTCTCTGTGTTGACAGTTAGCCCACCTGGTGAAGGAAAGGAGAAGGTCAGTTTTCAGAGGAAGATTCCAGACAAATGAAGAGGGTTCTTTTATTTCTGTAGAGCCTGTTCACTTTATGACAACTTACCACTTAACGACACAACACACGAGCGTACGCAGCATGCGGTATGTACTCCAGTATTCCAGTTATGAGCCTGTGCAGTTCAAGTCTTTAGGTGCTGAGCAATACAATGCCACTACCGCCTGTCCCTCCCCCCCCTCTCCTCTAAACCCAATATGAATGCACCTAAGCCCGTCTCCATTATCCTCGATATAAAAGAATATATATATAAATGAATAAATAAATGTAACGGCTTCTCTAATACATCCACACAATTCCATTCCAAAACGCGAAGAAAGGTATTTGGGATGTTGTCATTGTTGTTGATATTGTTATTGTTGTTGTTGTTGCTGTTGCGTGTATCCCGGCTAAACACCCTAAAGAGAGGAGGGGGTGAGGGGGGTCATCCAGTACTCCAACCCACTTATCCCACGCGAAAAAACGCTTTGAGACTTTAAGCACACCCCCAGTGAGGAGTTTGCCTGTATGACTGTTTTCAAATACCTCCACGTTCAGGCAGCAACATTCCGACCTCAGAAGATTTTTTCTTCTAGCTTTCGAGATCAGTCTGGTCTATGAGTATAGTATAGACTGGCTCTTATGTCAGCACAAGCATTCTAACACTCACATACTGATACTGTAAACCGACGCCCCGTGTGCGAGACAGCACGCAGAACATCTTGCGTACACGTTAAATCCTGTTCCGCTTTTCGTAAGAGTAGGCCATTGTGTGCCGGTGGGGAAAAGATGACAAGATTTACAAAACTGCATACACACGGGGACTGGATGAAAAAAAGCACATGAGTGCTTATCCAATTATCCTCGATATAAAAGAATAAAATAAATGAAAAAAAAACTCGTACTATGCTTACAAGAGCTAATGGTGGCTGAATAATGTTACATCTCAAGCATGGCAACATAGGCCTTGGCACTCAGCTTACATCAGTAAGTAACTGACAGAGCTTTAGGTCTGGGCCAAGTGTCTGGAATGGTCACTGTAAATGGCGGTAATCTTCCGTGACGAGTTTTGGCCAACACCTGAGACAGAGAGCTCAGAGTGTGTGTGTTGTGGTTTTAATTAAAGAGCACTCGGATAAGAAGAGGCAGACTTTTTTTGGACAAAAGACAAGACTCTATCAAAGTGTTATCTTCATCTGTTCCTTGTTATGGCACAGTCTGCTGAGTCAGCAGATAACAATGAAAGTAAGACTTAGGGACTGAAAAAAGTGCCAAAAATGTTCCTTGTTTTACATTTAAAAAATTATTGCTGGAATGCCTGTAAAACTGAAATGACGATATACAGCGGAAAGACGGAAGAGTCCACTCATGCAAGTGCATATGGGGGGAGGGGGAGATAGATATATGAGATAAAGAGAGAGTACAGAAGATCTACAGACCTACATCTGTACAATTACTAAACAGACAGAATGATACAGAGATATAAATATGCAGGGAAACGTAAAGACAGTAGTAGTAGTAGGCACCCATCAGTCTCGGAAGACTATGGAGTTGCGCTCTAGTCTTTAGAGCGCAAAGCCTGGGCAAGTATGTATGGAGGGCAAGCTGTTACCCATGCAGCAGACCCCCCCCCCTCTCCACGGCACTGGAATGATCCATTGGAAGGGCATTGACCGATACGAATAGTTCCAGTACCGTCGCAGGAGCCACCAGAACGTTGCCATATACCTACAGCCCCGAGCCGCTCTGGGACTCCAACTCCCCGATTTTTCCTCAGGGATGGTGTCTAAACACGACACCTATGTGCATGCTGGTTTGTTATAATTGTGTCATCCGCTCCTACCGGCACACGATGGCCTACTCTTCCAAAAGGTGGAACGGGGTTTTAACGTGTGCCCAAGATGTTCTGCGTGCATTCGCACACGGGGCCTCGGTTTCAAGTCTCATCCGAATGACTTTGACATTCAGTTCGATTTTTTCGTCAAACTGGGAAGAAAGGGCGAGGCTGGGTACGAACCCAGAAACTCACGATTTACATATTGGCAGGCGAACGTCTTAACCATCCTGCCACCGTCCTTCCGTCGTAAAGACAAGCACACCTATAATTATGCTAGCAAGGATTCTTCATTCGTTTTTTTTTTTCTGCCAGGAAATAAACAATAAGGACAAAATACCCCACCAAAACAAAACTGAAACTTGGAAAAAGCCTCCGAAACATCCATGATAAAGAAAATAAGACACCCCCCCCCCCCCCGCCCCCATTCAAATCAACATATTTCAAAGTCATCTCACATAGGAAAACACAGACATAGGCATACGGACACACACACACACACACACACACACACACACACACACACACACACACCACACACACACACTCTCTCTCCTCTCTCTCTCTCTCTCTCACTCTCTTCTCCTCTCTCTCTCTCTCTCTCTCTCTCCTCTCTCTCTCTCTCTCTCTCTCTCTCTCTCTCTCTCTCTTCAGCCAGTTTAATCAGGAAGGTGTGTGACGTCTAGAAGTTCCCTTCACAATCCAATTTATCGCGCGCCACAAATGCAGTAAATATAATGGGGGATTTTCTTTTCCTTCCTTGGCTACAGCTCTGAGGTTCAGCCACGGTGAGGCTTTTGCCTCTGCCACCATTTATTGCCCACAAAAAGGTGGCTAACCCACTTTCATGGAAAATTATTGTGTACATAGAACAGCAGTGTGTATGTTTTTTGGTTGTTTTTTTTTTAAAGAAAGATCATCCCCTCTTATCAGTCTGAATTACCTACTCATACGAAAGGCAGAACGGGTTTTAAAGTGTGCACAAGAAGTCCTGCGAGCATTCGTGCACGGGACCTCGGTTTACAGTCTAACACGAAGGACTTTTGAGGATGTGAAATCAGTAGTACTTACTGATGTTAAGTCCATGAGAAAATCCCCTTGAGTGGGTGTCCCAGTTGTGACTGAAACCTAGGCTCAATTCCAGGCTGTCAAATCGCTAGCACAACACTCTAACCACTAGACTACCTCGCTCTTCAGTGGGGAATATGATAAACAAAACACAAGAAAGGCAACACACCTGGTCTTATAAAATAATTATAAATACAACCCCATGTAGACACAATAATCGGAAGCAACAGTTGTTTGTTTTTCTGCTGGCAAATAAACGAGGCACTAAAGTCATGCATGGCAGACATGACACTGTTAGAGCATCTTGAACCAGAACCATAAACATTAACAGAGGTAGGCAGTAACCATTGGACAGATAGGAGTAGAAGCAAAGTTTGTGCATGTTGCTGTACTGTTGTTGTATGTTAAATGTCTGTATAAACACCTGAGCACGTGTATTCTATGCAATGTGGCAATTTACCCAGGCATGCACAGGAACACACACAGGAACACACACGGAGAAACAAAGACACAAACATAACAATGTTTTCAAAAGAGGCCTCTGAACTCTGCAGGGAAGACACTCCAACATAATATGTACCAGCTGTGTTAACAAAAATCCAGCAAAGGAGAGGAGGGGAGGGGAGGAGGGAGGGCAACAACTGCAGTGCATTATTAACAGGAACGCAGCAAAGGGACAGGAGGGAGGGAGGGGAAACCTGCGACTGCAAAATTGACTGCATCCCTCCATGGCTTGGTTCAAAGTCTTCAAACACACACACACACACACACACACACACACACACCACACACACACACACACACACACACACACACACACACAAAACACACACACACACACACACACACAGGGATATCTCTACTTCAAGGAAACCAACAGTCCTTTGTGGTGTGATCAACTTCACTGATAGGGATCTTCCGTGACAAGAGTTGGCTGACGCCTCTCACACAGGTTCAAATTGGCACAGCCTTTTTTTTGGTACAGCCTTTTTTGGCACAGTATTTGCTGGCACAGTCAGAAAAGAACAAAGACTTTATTTGGATAAGCAACAGGTTTTGTCATTGTCTTCTGTCATCTGTGCATTGTTTGTCCCAGTCTTTAAGCAAGTACACGACAATCAAAGTCAGGTCTAGGTACGCAAAAGACTGCCAAAGTGTTTCATGCATTATCATAATTGGTACACCTGTAAACTAGAAATAATTATTACAACACATACACCTACATATACACGTACATCCCTGAAGTCGGAATGCGGCTGTCTTAATTAATGGTGGGCAAAACCAGTTGCATACAACAAAAGCTCACCTTTGTGACCCTTGGAGCTCTAGTAGAGGAACGAACATCAACAACAACAATTTAAGGAACATGCACAGGCCATAACACACCACACACACACACACACACACACACACACACACACACACTCTCTCTCTCTCTCTCTCTCTCTCTCTATCTATCTCCTCTCTCTCTCTCTCCCTCTCTCTCCCCTCTCTCTCCCCCTCTCTCTCTCTCCCTCTCTTCCCCTCTCTCTCCCCTTCTCTCTCTCCCCTCTCTCTCTCTCAAGTTTGTGATGTCTCCTGGCTTAAAACCAGTCAGTATAATCCAAAAGATGAGCAGAAAAATGAAGTCGAGAATCTTTCTTTCATAAACAATTTTATCCCACGCCAGCAGTGCAGTAAACACAATGGGAGATAAAAGAAAATAAAACGTAAGACAGACAACACATCTGGTCTTACATCCACATTCTCTCTCAGATAACTACAAAAGTCTGTCCACAAAAAAGCCGAGGAACTCAAGTCATGTAAAGCAGACATGACATTGTTAGAGCATCTGGAACAAAACCATATCTACTGAGGCAGGGTGCACTGTTGGAAAGACAGAGGTAAAGTCTACGTATTTTTTGTGGTTTTCCTCTTGCATAATAAATGTCTGTATAAACACGTAAGTATGTGTATGCTATACAGAGTACATACAGAAGCATACATAGATATGTGCATGTACACACGTGGAAAACAAAGCTATGACTCAATGTTTCAAAAGATGCCCCTGAAGGGAAGGAAGACACTAGCAAAACATCTACCAGCTCAAGAGGGAAGGGGGAAATAACTGCAGGGTTTTGTCAACAGGAACCCAGCAAAAGGAGGGGGTGGAGAGGGGCAACAACTGCAAAACAATCTTTCCTGCACATGTGCTCTCTGTGTGTTCTAACACACACAGGGATTGGTATCTCTACTTCAAGGAAACCAACAGTCCTCCGTGGTGTGATCAACTTCACTGATAGCCATGCTCCGTGACAAGTGTGGGCTGACCCTTCATACACAGTCTTTGTTGGCACACAGTTATAAACAAAGATAACACTTGGATAAAGAATAGATTCTTGTTGTGTGTTTTGTCTTGTGCCATTTACACAATGTTTGGCTCAGTCTGCAAACAAGCAGATCAGAGTAAAGCAAAATTTAATCCCACATAAAGCCCTCCCATTTTTTTTATATTACAGTTTCATAACTATCCTGCTTGGAGTAAATTGAAAATACGATTTACATGCAAAGACAGACAACAACACACTCATACATGTGGGCAAAAGAAGAAGAAAATGACTAAAGAAACATGTAGGTTGCTGTTAATATTATAGTACATGATCATTGCCAGCAAATAAGTACAAACAGCCATGTGTAGTGGATAATATGTGCCTGGCAAACAACTAAAAGACAGACAGATCTAATTCATACCAGAAGGAGTAAAGTTTTCGTACTTTTTTGCTCTTTTGTTGGATGGTAAATGTCCAGGTAGACATGTGAGGGTTTGTCTGTACAAGCATTATGCCAACTGGCATTCTCAGCCATGCACACAGGTGAGGACCCTTCAGGCAAGGGAAGAGCTCCAACACAACATGTACCGGCTGTGTCAGCAGAAACCCTGCAAAGGAGGAGGAGCAACAACTACAAAATAATCTGTTCTGCCCATCTGCATCCCTTTACAGCCTGTGTTCAAACACAGGCAGTATATATCTACTTCAAGGAAACCAGCAGTCCTTTGTGGTGTGATCAACTTCACTGATAGGGATCTTCCCTGACAAGTGTTGGCTGACGCTTCATACACAGTCTTTGGTGGCACAGGTTTTGTTGGTAGAGGTTTTCTTAGTGCATGTTTTGTTTGCATAGATTTTATTGGCAGTGCCTTTGTTTGCATAGATTTTATTGGCAGTGCCTTTGTTTGCATAGATTTTATTGGCAGTGCCTTTGTTGGCAGAGGTTTTGTTGGCAGGGTTTTGTTGGCAGAGATTTTGTTGGCAGGGGTTTTGTTGGCATATATTTTCTTGGCACATTTTGGGGCAGAAGTTTTGTTGGCACATATTTTGTTGGCACAGGCTTTGTTGGCACAGGCTTTGTTAGCAGACGTTTTGCAGGCAGAGGATTTGCTGGCACAGCCAGACCATAACAAACTGTTTTCTTTACTTCGAAGATAATTGAATAAGTACTTATATGCTTTTTTTTTATTTTTTACATCAAGTCCCCATGAGTATGCAATTTTGTCAATTTTGTCATCCGTTCCCACCAGCACACAATGGCCTATTCTTTCGAAAAGCGGAACGGGGTTTAACATGTGCGGAAGATGTTCTGCGTGCGTTTGCACACGGAACCTCGGTTTATAGTCTCATCTGAAGGGACTCTTGGTGGGAGTGGAGTCGGCACTGATGTTAACTCCAGAGGGAAAATCCTCTTGAACGAGATTCGAACCTGGGTCAGCAGATCACGAACGCATCACTCTGACCACCAGGCTATCCTTTCCCCCGTACCTCTTCGTTTTAAGCCTTCCTGCTAATCATACGGCAAGTTTGGGATCAAACTATGTACAGAAGGATGGACTTTGTCAGGTTCAACATGCCCTGAAAACTTCAGTACTTTGCCTCTTGACTCCTCAAGGAGTGAAGGAAGAAGTCAGGTGACATCTAGCGGACATTACAAAGTGGAAAAGAAGAAGACCTAAACATTACATATGCATGTAATATCCCCCAAGTTGGGATACGGCTTCCTTCAAGGAGGGCTAAAACGGTCACATATGCAA
>CM060321.1:25508345-25510845 GCA_030674155.1 Stramonita haemastoma
CCAAGCCTTAAATACTCGCAAGGATTGTAGACAGTTACAGCACTGACAAAATTGAAGACCATTTGGAAGAACAGGAACATCTCGCTCAGCTCAAAGATCAGGCTGATGTGCACTCTGGTCATCTCAATATTCCTGTATGCTTGTGAGTCATGGACCCTCAGAGCCGATCTGGAGAGGAGAATACAGTCCACAGAGATGATATGCTTTCGCAGACTCCTTGGCATCTCTTACAAAGACCACATTACTAACGAGGAAGTGAGAATCAGAATCGGTCAAGCCATCGGGCCCTTTGAAGATCTCCTGACCACAGTCAAAAAACGCAAGATGAAGTGGTATGGGCACGTCGCAAGATCAACAGGGCTTGCCAAGACGATTCTGCAGGGAACTGTACAAGGCGGGAGAAGGAGAGGCAGGCAGAGAAAGAGATGGGAGGACAATATCCGAGACTGGACAGGCCTCAGGCTGAGTGACACCCTGAGAAAGGTCGAGGACAGAGGGAAATTGAGAGAGCCGGTTGCGAGGTCTTCCGTGGCGCCCCTACGGTCTAAACAGACTATGGGATTGTGGGATAGAAGAAGAAAAGAAAATGCACCGTGTACTTTTTTTTTTTTTTAGATTATGAGGATTTAATAACAATGTCAGGTAGTCATGAGAAACTTGGAAATGATCTTCTTAATGAGGATTGCTTGTGTTCCTACAGTGTCGACCCCGAACATGTATAATGTGGTTAAAAAACTAGTAGACGAACAAAAAGAAAAGGGTGGCGCTGCTCTTGCGGCGACGCGGTCTCCCCGGGGAGAGCAGCCCGAATTTCACGCAGAGAAATCTGCCGCGACATAAAGTGGTTTGAATGTATATATGTAAATGATGAGACACGGGGGTGGGGGGGGGGGAGAGAGGTGTACTGTGGTTGCTGAAATTTTTTTTTAAATTGAACCTATCAACATTTGTTCCAATTCACAAGCGTTTTGAGTCAAAGGTATGAATGCAAGAATGGTACAGAAAATGGAAGGAAAAGTGACAAAATCTAAAGTTGGTGTGTAGCCTAAAAGGTTGTAGGTACTGAGGCTGCACTCCATAGATGCGTTGAAAGGAAAAGATGTCGGGAATATACCAGTAATTTGTTTCTTTGTTACTTTCTATTGCTTTGATTTTGTGCTTACATGGTGTTTTCCTTACTGTTTCTGAGTATCTTCTTAATGATTAATTTTGTTTCTGTGTTACCTTTTATTGTTGTTGTTTTGTGTTGAAAAGTTAACATTTTCCTGTCTGTTTGTGAACATCTTCTTGTTTGTGACTTCATGGTGACTGCTCCCTTCACTTCTTGAGGAGTCCTTGGAGCATGCAGTGTTTCAGGCTGTGTGTCGTGAGCCAAAGTGCTGATAGTTCTTAACACACACACACACACACACACACACACACACACACACCACACACACACACACACACACACACACACACACACACACACACACACACACAGGGACGGGATAGCCTAGTGGTCAGAACATTGCGCGTGCAATTTAACGACCCAGGTTTGATTCCCGCTCGAGGGGATTTTTCCCCTGGAGTTAACATCAGTGCTGACTACACTCTCTCCACGTCTTTCGGATGAGACTATAAACCAGGGCCCTGAGTGAGAACGCACGCAGAACATCTTGCACACACGTTAAATCCTGTTCCGCTTTTCGTAAGAGTAGGACATCGTGTGCCAGTGGGAACGGATGACAAGATTTGCAAAACTGCAAACTCACGGGGACTGGATGTAAAAAAAGCACATGAGTGCTTATTCCATTATCCTCGTTATAAAAGAATTTAAAAAATAATAAGAAGAAGTATCTCATGAGTTTGTTTAAAACATTTTAAGATGAATAAAAATAGGAGTAGAAAATGTTGTGTGATTGTTATGAATGGTTCAGGAAATAACAGTAATGTCACACAATATGTCACAAAAATAAAAATGTTTTTTAAATTTGCAGATTGCTTGCATTCATACAATGATGACTTCGTTCTTTTTTTTTTTTTAATAATACAGGTAGCAGATGATAGAGAAATGAAGAAATACAGTTTTTCCTTTATAGAGAGATTAAAACATCCTTAAGACTTTTTTTTCGAATTCTGAATATGATCTTTCCCGAAAGTACTTGTTACTAATGTGCTGGTAACTCGTGCAGGATTTAGAATGTAATACAGTTTGAGGCCAGAGGTAACCTGTGGTTTGCGGCCTGAGGAGAGAGAGAGAGAGGAGAGAGAGAGAGAGAGGAGAGAGAGAGAGAGGAGAGGGAGAGGAGAGATGAGAGGAGAGAGAGAGAGAGAGAGAGAGAGAGAGGAGAGAGAGAGAGAGTTTAGTGGCCGGAAAGACCTCTTTGGTGCTGTACCGGTCAGATCATCTTCGCAATTAGTCTGATGACTACCATGTGTGACAGATACATCTGCATTTTCTGCTTTTCTCTCTGTCTGTCTGTCTGTCTGTCTGATTTTTCTGCCCATCTAGCACTCT
>CM060321.1:25518345-25524411 GCA_030674155.1 Stramonita haemastoma
GTGTGTGTGTGTGCGCGTGTGTGTGTGTCACACAGCCAGACAGGAAAGCAGACAGACAGATGGGCAGACTGTTGTACGCAGGTAGACAAACACATCAAATCGCGCATCATTGAACTCCTGCCAAAAATATCTTTTCCTGAATCGTGTGTGTAACCTTGACTTTCACAACATAAAAAAGGGCCTCTCTCTTTCTCTCTCTCTCTCTCTCTCCGTTCCGCCCCAGCATGCAGCAGTATCATGGAGGTTTTCCCGCCAAAATGATTTCCACGTGTGCGATCGTCTGGAACCAGATGTGATCTAGTTCCTCTCTCTCTCTCTCTCTCTCTCTCTCTCTCTCTCTCCCAGTGGTAGTATGCTGTGTTTACCTGGCAAGTAAAAAGGTGATAGCTTACCAACCAACTGATAACACTGGAAAAAATTGAGGCCTACGTGGTGTCCTTAAACAGATTCCCTGTCGCTAACTAGATAAAAACATTCAAGTGCGTGAATCTGGTCCCCAAACTAGAGATTATTTTCAAACTGTTTAGCACATCACCTTATATCAACACAGATAAAATCACGACCCCAAAATAACTGTACCAAAAATAATATTAAATAAGTATAACCTCAGCCGAGACTGCGAACATAAAAGGAGTACTTCTTAACTTTCCTAGAAAAATCTGTTTGCTCGCAGACTCACCAAAACAACAGGAAAATTTGTTACATTTGAAGTTGTTTGTCTTGCAATTTTGCAGTCTGTGTACTGGCTGCCTGCCCGGTCAAGACTGTGAACACAACACGAATACTCTCTTACCTGTGCAGTAGGCAGCATTCCACACCAAGTTTCTGCAGGATGCTTCCAAACTGGAGGGTAGAAGTTGTTATCTGTGTTGAACCTGTCTGCTTCACGACCACAGGCATAACGGCACGACAGGAGTATCTATCCCTTGCTGGTCAGTACAAGTCCTGTCCAGGAGGACCCTCACTCATTTCTGCAGGCCGTGTGTTTATGGTTAAAGTTTAATTAAACAAGGTTGTTGTGACTCAGGGAGTAAAGTTTACCAGTGATGGGGTGTATGTTGTGACTCAGGGAATAAATGTGTTTACCAGTGGTGGGGTGTATGTTGTGACTCAGGGAGTAAATGTGTTTACCAGTGGTGGGGTGTATGTTGTTAGTAAGGGAGTAAATGTGTTTACCAGTGGTGGGGTGTATGTTGTTAGTAAGGGAGTAAATGTGTTTACCAGTGGTGGGGTGTATGTTGTTAGTAAGGGAGTAAATGTGTTTACCAGTGGTGGGGTGTATGTTGTTAATAAGGGAGTAAATGTGTTTACCAGTGGTGGGGTGTATGTTGTGACTCAGAGAGTAACGGTGTTTACCAGCAGTAGGGTGTATGTTGTCACTCAGGGGGGTAAAGGTGTTTACCAGTGATGGGGTATATGTTGTGACTCAGGGAGTAACAGTTACCAGCGCTGGGGTGGGTGTATGTTGTAAATTAGGGAGTAAAGTTTACCAGCAGTGGGATCTATGTTGTGACTCAGGGGAGTACCAGTGTTTACCAGCTGTGGGGTGTATGCTGTGACTCAGGGAGTACCGGTGTTTACCAGCAGTGGGGTGTATGTTGTGACTCATGAAGTAAATGTGTATAACAGAAATGGGGTGTATGTTGTGACTCAGGGAGGAACGGTGTTTACCAGCAGTGGGGTGTATGTTGTGACTCAGGAAGTAAATTTTAATATGTATAACAGTAGTGGGGTGTATGTTGTGGCCCAGGGAGTAAATGTGTTTACCAGTGGTGGGGTGTATGTTGTGACCCAGGGAGTAAATGTGTATACCAGTGGTGGGGTGTATGTTGTGACTCAGGGGGTAAAGGAGTTTACCAGCAGTGGGGTGTATGTTGTGACTCAGGGGGTAAAGGAGTTTACCAGCAGTGGGGTGTATGTTGTGACTCAGGGGGTAAAGGTGTTTACCAGTGGTGGGGTGTATGTTGTGACTCAGAAAGTAAATGTACATAACAGTAGAGGGGTGTATGTTGTGACTCAGGGAGTAACGGTGTTTACCAGTGGAGGGGTGTATGTTGTGACTCAGGGAGTAGATGTGTATAACAGTAGTGGGGTGTATGTTGTGACTCAGGGAGTGAAGGTGTTTACAAGTGGTGGGGTGTATGTTGTGACTCAGGAAGTAAAGGTGTTTACCAGTAATGGAGTGTATGTTGTGACTCAGGGAGTAACGGTGTTTACCAGCGGTGGGGTGTATGTTGTGACTCACAGAGCAAAGATTTACCTACAGTTGTGTGTATATTGTGACTCATAGAATAAGGGTTCACAAGTAGAGGGGTGTACACTGTAACACTAGATATTCAACTATTCAAGATAACTGTAAATGATACTGATAATGATAAAAAATGGAATTTATGTATCTTGCAAAGAAAATATCAAAGCGCTTGGGACAAACGTGTAAAAAATATCCCAACCTACAAATTTCTTGTTCAAGATCGTATAAGCCCAGGTAAAACATAAAAGCACTAAACATCATGAGTCAATTATTCATTTTACCAGTATTTGATTATGATAGTATAATTTGGGATAGCTGCACCAAGAAATTATCTCTGATACTTTAGAAAATCTCCACTTAGATGCTATAGTTATGAATTGGAGCTGTCTGCACTATGAGTCATTTAAAACTTTATCAAAAATCAGGGGGTGCTCTCTAAAGGAAAGTTGAAACAGCCATAGATTAGTGTTTTACCGTAAAGTAATCCATGGTCTTGCTTTTAATGTCTGCTGTTATGGTCCATGTTTCACATGCGTAACAGCAGTCATTGAAACAAAGGATACCGGCAATGGAGATAAGACACTTTGCAAACTACTTGGTATATCATACAAAGATCACATCACTAATGAGGAGGTGAAAACCAGAATTTTTTTTAAAAAAAACGTCATCGGATCATATGATGAGTTCATGACTTAAGTGAAAAAAACCGCAAGCTAAAGTGGTAGGGGCACGTCACACGATCATCTGGACTGGCCAAGACAATCTTACAGGGAACAGTAAGGGGAGGGAGACGAAGGGACAGACAGAGGAAACGATGGGAAGACATCAGAGAGTGAACAGGCCTTGGGTGGAATGACTTGCTACGGAGGGTGGAAGGTGGAGGACCGTGAGGAGTGGAGGAAGCTGGTTGCAAAATTTCCAGTGGTGCCCCACGTTCCGTGGGACTACGGGACAAGTGAAGGTCAAGGTGAATCCATGGTAGTAGTCCAAATTATCTAATAAACCTACTCCCTCCAAAGTGAGGGAGAGTCCTCCATAGATTAGTATCCCAAAGTAGAACTGAAACATACAACCTTCCCTTTTTTCAGACCACCTCTAGATTATGGAGAAAATTACCAGGGCATGTGCAAACTGGCTCTTCTCTTTGATGGGGAATTAACAATTCCCAGCTACTTTTATCAGGGAAAAAACCCAGCAAATCAGTCACTGCAGACTTAGACTCGTAGTGTGTAATCTCAACTTTGTTTAAATAAAGACATTTATTGGACTATTTGCAACAGCGCTAACGCTAAATCTGAAAGAAAAGCATGGTGATAATTAGGATACACCTGGCTATACATGTAAACAAACCGAAATCAATGGAAAAAAAGAAGAGTTTCAAAAATCAGTATCTTGGTTTTGATGAGGCTGTTTGATATTTCTAATGCCTGGATAGCCCTAAGGTTTCGTTTTGTTGCGATCTTTTGTGAAGTTTTTTCCCCCGTTAGTTTGTTTGGTGTTTCTTTTTCTTCTGCAACTGACTGCTACATAATAACAGCCGTAGTAACAGTAACAGCAGCAACAGTGGTAATGATAACAATCATAATGATGAGAAGAAGAAGAAGAAGAAGAAGAAGAAGAAGAAGAAGAAGAAGAAGAAGAAGAAGAAGGAGGAGGAGGAGGAGGAGGAGGAGGAGGAGGAGGAGGAGGAGGAGGAAGAAGAGGAAGAAGAGGAAGAAGAAGAAAAGTAGTAGTAGTAGCAGCAGCAGCAGCAGCAGCAGCAGTAGCAGTAGTAGTAGTAGTAGTAGTAGTAGTAGTAGTAGTAGTAGTAGTAGTAGTAACAGCAGCAGCACCAGCAGCAGCACCAGCAGCAGCAGCAGCACCAGCAGTAGTAGCGGCAGAAAATTTTTTTTGCAGTAATAGAAAAAAAATAGTACATAATACTCTATTAAAGTGATGTACTTTGTCAGACAATGAAACCGTGAGATACATACATGTATATCAAGAAAAAAAACACAAGCGACATTAAATAAAGGTTTCCTTCCCAGAAAAGTGCTGTGACGTGAACTAAAGTGGAGAACTGAGCTGCATGCACACATTCTTGGAATAGTGGCAGGAAATGTGTTGGTGGCGACGCAGAGATAGACAGACAGACGCGGGACGACCCGTAAAAAGCCGTTAACCATATGTTCCGCTTTGAGCTTCCTATCCAGTGCAGGCAGGCAATCACCTTCTTGCCTTCTTTGTTACCAGAACAACACTAACAGACAGGGGGGCAGAAGAGGGGTGGGGTAAGGGAGGGGTGGGTGTGTGTGTGTGTAGGTGTGTGTGTGTGTGTTGGAGGTTGTGGAGGATGTAGAAGTTATGTCAGTTGTTCTGCTGTGCACTGCAGCCTGCCTGTCTGTTTCAATCTTCAGCTTTTAGTGGCGTCATGTTCAATGCTCAACCCATGTCCAGTATGTGCTGATGTCACCGGGAATATCCACTATTTTGTTAAACGGGCGGAAAATGATACATTTACTCTACCATTGAAAATGCTGACCTAGATGAACTCTACATTTCTATCTGAACAGCCGTCAGCTTCTTCCTTGGATGGGGGTGCAGAGGGGGGGGGGGGGGGGGGGGGGGGGTGAGGGTGGAGGGAGGAGGGGTGTGGATGTGGCTGGTGACTTCAGCACTAACGGCACTTCAAAAGGATTGAACATACTGCTGACAGAGAAAACAACTAACATGCCAAATACTCCGTATAGGCCACACTCTGAGGGAATTGTTGATGTCTCAGGTAGAGGGAATTGTTGCTGATATCTCTGCTAGAGGGAATTGTTCATCTTAAGTTGGCATTGATGCTGACTAAAAAAAATAAGACTGTTCTGCAGTCTGCATGCAACTGGGAGAAAAACAAAACAAAAAAATACCCACACCCCTCCAAAGAAAAACAAAATACCCACACCCGCCAAAGAAAAACAAAACAAAACAAAAAACACCCCCATCCAAAGAAAAACAAAACAAAACAAAGCAACATTCCCTTCCTCATCCCTCCCTTCTAAGAAAAAAACAAAACAAAACAAAACCCAAACAAACGTGGCACTAATTCCATGGATCCAAGGCCCTGAGAGTCCGTGAGGAGAGGATAAAGCGAGGTTGTTAGCGCGCACCAAATGCTGAATATTTTGCACATGCGTTAAAACACAGTCTGCCTTTTGTAGAATGAAGGGCCAGCTGTGGTCAGTGGGATGGATGATGTGAACATACCCAGCATGCACCCTCCCTGCTGCTTGGAAAAGGGTGGGCTCCGACGGGTTAAATTTTTTCCACGAAATATTTTCTGGGAAAATTATCTCTCTGGATAGAGTGACTTAATATAATTATGCTACCGTACTACAGAAGGGGAAAAAATCAAAACAATATAATTATAAGTATAGAGGAAAGAAAAGAAAACGCCAAACCGCCTGAAATTTAGACTGCTTTCTCCCCACCATATGTTTTTCTTTTTTTTCCTTTTTTAACATTAACATCTTGAGTACATTTTCCCCTTCTTTTTCTCTTGTTAAATAAGGGGTGAAACTGTTATTTCTCCTCCTGCCTTGTGCAAGACAAAGTGTTAGAAACCCGAAATACTGGATACTCACTATCTCAATTCTTTAATTTATCTTAATTAACTCGAGTAGGCAACAGTCCCTAGTATGGACAAAGAGCCTCCTTGAATGGTGAATCTATAGATACACTTCATAGATTAATTACTTCGCTTCCACTAAAAATGGAAAACTAGCACTACAGAAGACTGATAACCTAGTTTCTGTATTGAGAATTTTCATAGCCATTATATCTGATGTTAT
>CM060321.1:25537799-25542799 GCA_030674155.1 Stramonita haemastoma
AAAAAAAAAAACACACAAAAAACCCCACACACTCACTCTGTGTGTGTGTGTGTGTGTGTGTGTGTGTGTGTGTGTGTTGTGTGTGTGTGTGTGTGTGTGTGTGTGTGTGTGTGTGTGTGAGTGTGTGTGTATGTATGTGTGTGATTGCGTGCATGCGTGCGTGCTTGTATACATCTGTATATAGGCCTATCTATGCGTGGTTCGTGAATGCGCACCTGTGTTTATCTGTATGCTTAAAAATATACATGAGTGCATGCCAGGATACGAACAACGTCAATATCAAAGTGTTTGCATGCTGTAAAGTTTCCGTGCGCCCTACATATGTTGCTGTGTGTACACAGAAATGCGTTGTCAGGCTTTTACATCTGGTGTGTTTAGCAAAGGAAGGGAGATCACCAATACTCGCTTTACTTCTCTTCTTCCAACCCTTTATATCTAGTCCCATCCCCACCAACCCCCACCCACCCACCCATCCATCCATCCATAGGTTCCCTCTCCCCCGTTCCCTCCTCCCTGCCTCCTCTTTCTATTTTCCTGCCTCCCTCTTCCCCCTCTTTCTTCACCCGGGTCTTTTTTTTCCTCTTGTCTGGCGCAAATGGAAAGAGCAAAATGATGTAAGACGAGTGATATCCCTTGTCTATCAGAGCTGGGAGACAGAGAGAGCATCAAGCCATGAGAACGTTCTTTCGTTTTATTATTGATCTTAGTCTATGAATTCGTTTTCACCTGTGTCTCTTTTATGAATAATAATAATAATACAAGGAATTTATAAAGCGCTATATCTTGTAAAAAAAACAAAAACAAATCAAAGCGCTTGCATTTGACCTATCCAACACACAAGCAGTCAATAACAATTTATAGTTTTAGCAAATTCGAATGTACACACACACGTACGCACGCGCATACACACACAGGCGCGTGCGCGCGCGCGCGCACGCACACACACTTATAAAGAAAATAAAATTTCTTTGTCATAGTGATTTTGAAAAGGTCTGCCAAAATCAAAATAAATCTTTGTATTATAAATCTTAAATCATCTATGGTCAGGATGGAGGCAGTTTGCTCTGTGTGTGTGGATTTTTCGGTTTTGTTTTGTTGTGTTTTGGGGTGTTTCTTTCTCTTCTTTTTGCTCTGACAAAGGATCGGAGAATTTTGTAGAAATGTCTTCAACAGTGAAAAATATGAATGTTGATTAGCAACGGTATCAAAAACAATAACAAACACACACACACCTACTCAAAGACACACACCTACACACAGACACACACATACACACAAACACAGACACAGACACAGACACAGACACAACACACACACACACAAAACACACACACACACACACGCACGCACACACACGCACACACGCACGCACGCGTGTGCACACACGCACAGACACACAGACACACACACAGATACACAAACACACACACACACGCACGCGTGCGCGCGTGCGCGCGCGCACACACACACACACACACACACAGACACACACATGCACACAAACACACACGCGCACAAACACACACACACACACACACACACACACACACACAACACACACACACACACACACACACACGCACGCACACACACACATTCCCCTCCCCCCCACCCCGACACACACACATACACTCTGAACCTAAAAATACCCCACCTCTCTTTTTGCTTAAAACCTACTTCGCAATGAGAAGGGCCCATGAATAAATTGACTAGCCAATTAAGGGAGCACAACTCCGGGAGGACCTATTACAGTCGGTGTATTCTCCTGTACGCACTCAAGAGCAAGGCAGCAAGCCCTAGGTCCTTTAACGAATGCATTCGACAGTCTGACTGAGACTTAGGAAACAGCACATTGAGCATGGATGACAGCGTCTATGCAGGAAGGCAGGCAGTCAAGCAGGCAGGCAGGCAGACAGACAGACAGGCAGGCACAAACACACACACACATACACACACGCACGCACGCACGAACACGTACTCACCCACAAACACACAGACACACAGACACACAGACAGACAGACACACACGCACACCACACACACACACGCACACACACGCACACACATACACACACACACGCGAACGTACTCACCCACAAACACGCAGACACACACAGACACAGACAGACAGACAGACAGACAGACAGACAGACAGACAGACAGACACACACACACACACACACACACACACACACACACACACACACACACACACACACACACACACACACACACCCACCAATAATCAAGAAGTTGAAACCCGTTGACCCCTTCTGGTAGCGTTAATAATTATAATATTATAATTATAATATGCCAGAAAATAGTATGAACTCATTGACATTTAGTTTAATTAAATAATCACTGACAAGGACAAAAGTGCTGCCGAGTAAATGAAATGACACTCTACTTTGTAAAAAAAATGTCCAGGCTTTAGGAATTTATGCAAACTTGAACAATAATGTCCTTCCTACTTTAGCTAAATGACAGAAATCAAAAACTGATCTTGGTCTGAAATACTGTTGTGGAACAAATCGATTCTTAGGATCTTTGACTCTGGAACATTCCAGGATGATAGGAAATTCATCTCCCGTAACACCTGTGCGGGACGGGATAGCCTGGTGGTTAGGGTGATGTACTCGTGATATGCTGACCCGGGTTCGCATCTCGTTCAAGAGAATATTTTTCTCTGGAGTTTTTTTTTTCCCCCCCCCCCCCCCCCCCCCCGCTTTTTTTTCCCTCTGGAGTTAACATCAGTGCCTACTCCGCTCACCCAAAGTCCTCCGGATCAGACTATAAGCCGAGGTCCCGTGTGCAAACGCAGGCAAAACATCTTGCGCATAATATGTTAAAACCAGTTCCGCTATTCGGAAGAGTAGGCCATTGTGTGCCGGTGAGAACGGACGACAAAATTTACAAAACTGCTCACACACGGGGACAGGATGAAAAAAAGCACACGTGTGCTTGTTCCATTGTCATCTAAACAAAAGAATAAATAAATAGATCAATAAAATAAATAGATAGATAAAATGTGTCACATTTCCTGTTAACGAAGCTGAAATCAATGTCACACACTTTATATCCGGTGTAATTCCACTCAGGGGCAGGAGCCAGCCATCCTGTCGATAGTTTTTTTTTTTTTTTTTTTACTTGTATCTGTGCAGTGTATTTTGAAAACAGAATACGGGTTCCAGTTTGGTTCGAAACATTTCTCCCAAAGGTATTCATTCACCTGCGCTGAACATTGTTATTAGCCACAGACTCTATCATCAGTGAACAATACCTCTTGGTAACTGCATGGCCAAGGGAATAGCCTAAAACACTAGTGAAGCCTCTAACGCATACTAAGCTTTTTAATTGTCCTCTCAAAGTCGGATCTTTAGCGTGCATTATTGATCATGGGTGCTGGCGGGAGCACAGAACCAGCGAGTCAGTGTGGCAAGAGGGGATCCTGAAAACTTGGCCACAGAAACAAACAACCCCCTTCTGGCTTTTGTCAAGTGGAGGAAGCTGGCGTGGTTTGGTCACGTCACGCTTGTTAACTCTCTCTCTCTCTCTCTCTCTCTCTCTCTCTCTCTCTCTCTCTCTCTCTCTCTCTCTCTCTCTCTCTCTCTCTCTCTCTCTCTCTCTCTCTCTCTTGCTCCTTATCTACTAACGCTTTTCTTTTTTTCCATAATCAAAATTTTTTATTGTGACTTCTGATTTTTGTCTTCTGAAAGAGTGCATTTTATTACCTTATCATATATAGTGTCCTTTATTCTTGTGTGTTGTTTGGTACTGCGTAAAGTCTTATTGTTTAGTATATTTTTAACTTGATGTATCCCTGAAAAGGGCGGGGACTGGATGTAAAAAAGCACATGAGTGCTTATCTATTATCCTCGAATAAAAGACTTTGCCTTGCCTTGCCTTGCCTTGCCTTGCCTTGCCTTGCCTTGCCTTGTCTCTCTCTCTCTCTCTCTCTCTCTCTCTCTCTCTCTCTCTCTCTCTCTCTCTCTCTCTCTCTCTCTCTCTCTCTCTCTCTCTCTCTCTCTCTGGCCAAGACCGTAAATCCTGCAGGGAACACTTGAGGGAGGAAGATGCAGGGGCAGGCAGATGAAGAACTGGATGATGCAGAACAGCAAATACTGGATCAGCCTGGACATGGCTGTGCTGTTGCGGCAAAAGGCTGAAGAGAAATCAACCTGGAGTGAAGTGTTGACCAACACGTCCCGTGTGTCCCCCTGACCATGTATTGGTCAAATGACTTCTGATCATGAGGACTCATCTTCTAGGGTCGGGATAGCCCACTGGTCAGAGAGTCAAACTTATGAACTGGCAGTATCTGAGGACGTAGGTTCCAGTGTCTGTGGAGACAGTCATTCCAGGGGATCAGTCTCATGCAGTTAACGATGCTGGCACTAGCGCCTGGGCTTTATCCCAGTTCTTGATTAAGCCATTGATGCTGGGGGCAATAGAAAGGTGAGAGGCTGTATGATCAGTTGCTTACCCATCCATGGAATTCCACTTTACAGCTTAGTCTTTAGTGATCGACTATGACTTTCTGACTAGGGGGCTTGACTTGCACAGTCCTTATGTGCTGCAGCCCTGGAGGCTAGTTGGCCTTTGGAGAACATCTCCAACGCTGACTGTCCTCATGCCCTCTTGGCCGAGAGAGTGGGGATGTACTGTGGGCAAGGAACCTCCACTATAATCAAATTTATGCCCAGTTTCCGAAACAGAAGCTGCGTCCTTTGCTGTTTTGGAGGTCATCGTCGAACTCGATGGACAAACAAACAACAACACTCCGCTGAAAGGCCTTTGATGATTAAGACAAGAAGTCAAGGTCCCTAATGATAACGCAAGAGACTCTATTGAAGAGATCAACTTGCAAGACCCTATGAAGAAAACCCCACCCCCTAACATCAACATCCCCATTTTTGATGATGAACCTACTCTTCTCTACGGGCCACAGGAACAAGCCCCATCTGGCTGTCGTTAAGAGGGGGAAGCTGGCGTGGTTGGGT
>CM060321.1:25545299-25552799 GCA_030674155.1 Stramonita haemastoma
GTAAGTGCCACCGCTATATACAAGACTACTTTTAAACAGATCTATTCTTCGTTTTGGCACAGTAAGTTTATGTGAATGACGATATGTATTTATTTGAAAATGTTTTGCCAGAGTGGGCGGTGCATTTCCATACACTATTCTGTCCATCATTAAAGCTTTGTTGTATTCCAACTGCAATTTAAATGGCAAAATACCAACTGATTTATAGTCCACGAAAGTTAATGAGCTTGATTTCAATAGAATAAGTTTAATGGCACGCTTGTATAATCTAATCAGAGGTTTTAATGTATTTGCACTTGCAGAATCCCACAAGGTTGATGCGTATTCTATAACAGAACTTATGTGTGCATGGAAAAAACTGTTTTCTAGTGCTAAGATTAAGGAAATGTTTTATTTTGGATAACTAAAACACCTTTTGAGATACAACTTTACTTAGATTGGCGATGTGGTCTTGCCATGAAAGATTATGATCAATAATGATTCCTAGCACCTTGTGGAAATTTACTTCTTCAATTTTTTCACCTGAAACATTTATAGGGAACATAGAAGAGATCTGATTCTGTCGCTTTTGTCTGGTTGTTATACACATACATTTAGTCTTTATTGGATTAAGGGACATGTGATTTAGTTCTGCCCATCTGGTAAGCTGATATATATTGTCTTGGAGATTAGATGACAAAATTTGTAAGGAATGATTTTCAGCATAAATTGAATTGTCATCTGCAAATAATTCACAACAAGCATTCATGTACAATGGTAAATCATTAATATATATAGAGAAAAGTATAGGACCCAGAACTGAACCTTGGGGAACACCATTTGTCACTGTGAGAAAATCAGACTGAGACTTTCCAACAAAGACTGACTGTTGTCTATTTGATAAAAATGATTCAAAAAATTGAAAGGTATTCTTTGATATTCTATATAGGTGTAGTTTCTTTAACAGAAGTGTGTGGTTTATCACATCGAAAGCCTGTGCAAAATCGGCGAAGACAACTCCGGTAAACATATTGTTATTAATATTCAGAAGCCATTTGTCTACCATATTTATCAGAGCCGTGTGACATGAATGTTTTTTTCTGAAACCTGATTGACTTGGATTGATTAGGTCATATTTTTCTAAATGTAAAAGTAAAGATTTTTTAACATGCTTTTCTAAAGGCTTTGATAAGATAGACAAAATTGATATCGGCCTGTAATTCGATGGGTCATCTGATGCGCCAGATTTAAAGAGAGGAATTACTTTAGCCTTTTTTAAAATGAGAAGGAAAATAAGCTTTGTCAATACAAAGATTATAAATATAGGTAAGGGTGTCTGCTATTACAGGCGCAGCAATTTTAATTATTTTACCATCTAGTCCATCAACATCTTTTGTGGTTGACTGCTTTAATTGTAAGAGGGATGTCAGCACTTCTTACAATTCTCAATTCTCTCTCTCTCTTACAAGAGAGAGAGAAGAAGAGAGAGAGAGAGAGGAGAGAGAGAGAGAGAGAGAGGAGAGAGGAGAGAGAGAGAGAGAGAGAGAGAGAGAGAGAGAGACAGACAGACAGACAGACAGACAGACAGACAGACAGACAGACAGACAGACAGACAGAGACAAAGACAGAGAGAGAGAGACAGAGACACACAGAGAGCTGCATGGTAATGGAGTTGTTCTCTTCGTGTAAGTCTGCTGCAGTAACTGTATTCCATTCTCTCTCCTCTCTGTCACTCAGGCTGCCCTGTACCTATTAGCTCTGTTGCCCAAGCTAGGGGTTTGTGGTGGGGTAACAAGGTTTCGTCCTTGTCCGCCGCTTCATCAGCTGGGAAATGTCTTGGACATTTTGGTCTTTCTAGCCTTTTCTCCTGTCTTTCTTTCTTTCTTTCTTTCTTTCTGTCTTTCTCTCTTTCTTTCTCTCTTTCTTTCTTTCTTTCTTTCTTTCTTTCTTTCCTTATTTTTGTCTTTCTTCTTTGTCTGCTTTTCTTTCGTTCGTTCGTTCTTTTTATCTTCTCTTTCTCCCTCTCTTTTTTTTTTTTTTACTGGAAACTTAATCTTTTTTCTGTCTATTTGTCTGTCTGTCTGTCTGTCTGTTTGTCTGTCAGTCTGTCTGTCTGTCTGTCTGTCTGTCTGTCTGTCTGTCTCTCTCTCTCTCTCTCTCTCTCTCTCTCTGTCTCTCTCTCTCTCTCTCTCTCTCTCTCTCTCTGTCTCTCTCTCTCTCTCTGTCTCTGTTCTTCTCTGTGATTTGTTGTCTGTTATTCTTTTTTTTTCCATCGTCGTCAACATTATCACCATTACCCTACTCCATCTCAGTTTTATTATCATCGCATTATTACCACTATCACTGTTATTGTCATCATCATAATCATCTTCGCCGTCGTCTCTCTCCTCCTCCTCCTCATTATTGCTATTTCCCGTCTTCTTCTTTTGCTGCTGCTGCTGTTGCTACCACTACTTCAATTATTTGTTTTTCTGTTCATTTTGCCGAAATGCAAAGTAAATTGGTGATGCATTAACCATAGTGCTTTCTTGACAGTGTCAAGAAACACCACTCTTTTCTTCTTCTTCATTGCATTCTTCATTCTTCCATACTGTATTCCACCACCACCACCACCACCACCACCACCACTACTACTACTACTACTACTACTACTACTACTACTACACTACTACTACTACTATTACTACTACTACTACTACTACTACTACTACTACTACTACTACTACTACTACTACTACTACTGCTGCTGCTGCTGTGCTGCTGCTACTACTACTACTGCTGCTACTGCTGCTACTGCTACTACCACTGTTTCTGCTGCTGTTGCTGCTGCTACTACTACTACTACTGCTGCTGCTGCTGATTCTTCTTTTCTTTTTTGCTGCGTCATCTTCTATGATGTCCATGTCCTGTCCTGCTGCTCCCAAGCCGCTCATACCAATCTCCACGCAACAGCTGCTGTTGTTGCTTCTGTGCTTCCTTGCTTTTTGCTCTCATATCCTGGCCATCAAGGCAAAGCTGAAAAGCTTGTCTCCTCCTCCTGCTCCACCACCTCCTCCTCCTCTTCTTTCTCTTCTTGTTCTTGTTCTTGTTCTTCTTGTTCTTGTTCTTCTTGTTCTTGTTCTTGTTCTTGTTCTTGTTCTTGTTCTTCTTCTTCTTCTTCTTCTTCTTCTTCTTCTTCTTCTTCTTCTCTTCTTCTTCTTCTTCTTTACATTCTTTGCATTCTTCTTTGCATTCTTCTTCTTCTTCTTTGCATTCTTCTTTGCATTCTTCTTCTTCTTCTTTGCATTCTTCTTCTTTGCATTCTTCTTCTTTGCATTCTTCTTCTTTGCATTCTTCTTCTTTGCATTCTTCTTCTTTGCATTCTTCTTCTTTGCATTCTTCTTCTTTGCATTCTTCCTCTTTGCATTCTTTGCATTCTTTACATTCTTCTTCTTCAACAGTGGAAGAGTAGAACTGATAAGGTATACAATGGTATGGCCTCGATGATCGCCTTTCACATGGGCCTTTACGCAATGGAAAAACAAGAGGAGGGAAAATGCATATGCACGCCTGTCAATTTGCTGAGAAAGCAGATTAATTGTGTGTCCTTTGCCAGAGGTGCATGCATAGAAAACACATCCGACCAGCCGCTATGGCGCAACGGATAGCGCCTTGGATTCCAGACTGGAAGGTCGCGGGTTCGATTCCTATAAGAGTCATAGGGATTTTGGGGACTCCGGCCGGCTCCTACCCAAAGTGAGTGTGCTGTGGGCTCAGTGGGTAGAATGGGACCACACAGTCGAGCTTCATCCACTTTACGGATGCGAATTTGAGAGTGTTGCTCAAATTACCTGACCAACACTGCAGGTGTCTGTATCTCTCGGGCCCGGTTGACGCCGGGATATATTATGACAGTAAGAGTAGAGAACAACCCAGTCAAGTAGTCTCAAAGCGGATGCACCTCCACAGCAGCATCATTACATCATCATCAATCACCATTGGTCATCATGCAATAATAAAAGTTGCCTCTGATTCGGTGGCCCCCGTTGCTCTGGTCTCATGGTGACCTCAGATTTGGTTTACCCATGCAATTCTCTGCCTGTGGTGAGTTTGTGTCAGAGCCTTTGGGGTTGGAGGTTCGCGGGGAGGCGGTCGTTGGAGGGACGTGGTGGTGGTCGCCACCTCAGGTGGGTGAGTCTGTCAGTCTGGCTCCGCGACTGAGCTAATGCTGTTATTAGTAGGGGGATTAGTGCGTGGTGTCCTGCGTATGTTAGCTCAGAACAGGCACCACTGAACACCACCAGAGTGACCCAGCAGAAGTGTAGGGCCCCTCTGGCTGGTGGCCCCACAGCGGCCTAATACTGATGGGCTCCCTGTGGACTCCAGACTCCGTGGATGAGACACAACGAATCTGGAAATGGCTGTGGCGGGGAGATTGAAATGAGCGCCGTGGGAGCAACAGGACGGGGACGTCACAGAAGATGAGGCAGCAAAAAAAAGAAAAGAAAACGCATCCGCGCGCGCGCGCGCGCGCGCGCGCGCGCGCGCGCGCGGTGTGTGTGTGTGTGTGTGTGTGTGTGTGTGTGTGTGTGTGTGTGTGTGTGTGTATGTGTGTGTGTGTGTGTGTGTTACTTTTTAACGTCTATCCACTACAAAGTGATATTAGACAGATGTGTTGTGTGTGTGTGTATGTGTGTGCGTGCGTGCCTACGTGTGTGCGTGCGTGTGTGTGTGTGTGTGTGTGTGTGTGTTTGCGCACGCACGTGCGTGTGTCTGTCTGTCTGTCTGTCTGTCTGTCTGTCTGTCTATGTGCTTTGCATATACACATTAAACACTATCTCTGTCTCTCTCTCTATGACTGTCTTTCTGCCTCTTTCTCTCTCTGTCTCTCTGTTTTATGCTTTATTATTATTCTGTCTCATTATGCATTGTACTGTCTTGTATCCTACAATACTGTATTGTTTGCCTCTAAGCCACAGCAGATTTCTCTACGTGGAATTCGGGCTGCTCTCCCCAGGGAGAGCGCACCGCTTCAAGAACAGAATCACATTATGCTTTTCTTGTCCGCATGTGCATTTGTTTCAGCATCAACATGCCACTACTCGTAAACGCATGTGCTATTTTATTTTCACTCCCCCAATTTGGGCATGTGTCTTAAACAAGTGTAGGTGTGTGCACACACATACATGTAAGGACATTATTTTTATACTGATATATATGAGAAAACGGATAGTATAATGCTGTTAAACTCTGTCATTAGCAAAGTTCGTCATTATCATCGTCGTTGTCGTCATCATCATCATCACTGTCACCACTGCCATCCTCCTCCTCCTCCTCATCATCATCACCATGACTATCATCATTAATATCATTTTCATTCCTTTCTCTCTGTGTCTGCCAATCTGTCTAACCGTCTTGTTTTTTTCTCTCTTTCTTTGAACTCCACCCCATTCCTTGAGCCTAGCCTGTCCTATTTTCCTTCCTTGTGTAGATATCTGTGCACAAGCAGATGCATAAGTCATAGACAAGACGTTATGTTCAATTGTTGCAGGGGGGGGGGGGGGGGGAGGAGGGGAGGGGGGAGGAGGGAAGGGGGGGAGGAGGGGAGCTTGCAGGCCGGCGCACAGCACAAAGCTGTTGCAAAATTCAGCGGACAACCAGTGTCCACCCCCACCCCACCCCCATCCCTCTTCCCTCCCACCCCTCCCACCACACACACACACCAGCATACACACAGCAACAGTGTTAGCCTAGCGCCTACTTCTAGGCTAGCAAACGTCGTGTGGCTTAAGGAAAAGGGTGGGTGGGAGTGAGGGTGGACAAGGGACTGACAGAGGGGGGAGAGGGGAGGGGGGAGGGGGTAACTGCGAGAAGAGACACAGGGCGAAGGGGTGAAGGGCCGGAACGAGGGAGAGAGAGAGAGAGAGAGAGAGAGAGAGAGAGAGAGAGGAGAGAGAGAGAGAGAGAGAGAGAGAGAGAGAGAGAGAGAGAGAGAGAGGGCCAAAATGGAGAGAGAGAGAGAGAGAGAGAGAGGGGGGGGGTGGGTGCAAAATGGAGGCCACAGACCGTTAGATGAGAATTGCCTGTTGCGGTAGGCTAGGCTAGGCCTGGCTAGCCATCCTGGTCTGCAAGTGCTGCTGCTGGTTGTGGTGGTATGACAGCCGACCCCGGTAGCCAGCTTAGCGGGCAGGGTCTGGAATTCATGATGCAAGTCTTGGAGGAGTAGAAGTGAGTCTCTTCCATTCCTTATCCCCCTCCTTCCCACTTCCTTCCTTCCGTCCTCCCTCCCTGCCCTGTGTGGTGTGGGTGTGGGTGGTGAGGGGGGAGGGGTGTGGTGATGTGGAGGCTGGGGTGACACTGTTTCTGGAATACCGCCGGCGCTTATAGACTTCCGGGGTTGTCGACAGTTGTGTGTGTTTGCGCTCTGGTTCTAGATCTAGTGCTAGTGGGGCTGACATTTTCTAGGCTTTGGATTCTATGCACACACACACTTACTCTCCTCACTGTGGAGTGTTCTGGAGTTTTTTGGTGCCTTTTCTCTGTTTTGGTGCAGTGTGGGTTTTTTGTAGGTTTTTTGTGTGATTTAAACATCAACAACAACTACAACAACTGAGGGGTGTGGAGTGTTGGTGCCTCTGTGTGTGTGTGTGTGTGTGTGTGTGTGTGTGTGTGTGTGTGTGTGTATTGGCTGTAGGTGTATTGACACTAGGCAATTGGCTATTGTTACGAGAAGAATGGGAAAATGGAGGAAGGGAAAGATAGATAGAGAGAAAAGTGTGTGTGTGTGTGTGTGTGTGTGTGTGTGTGTGTGTGTGTGTGTGTGTGTGTGTGTGTGTGTGTGTGTGTGTGTGCGTACGTGTGTGTGAGGTCAAGTCAAGTCAAACTTTTATTTCCAGATGGTACATTGAATAAGCAGTGCAATCGCTTTTTTTATCAAGCCATCCATCTAAGAAAAAATCATATATATACATATTTGAAAAAGGAAAAACCTTAAGAAGATATTGTGGTATGGTAGAGAGAAGAATGGAGAATGAGGAAGAGGGAGAGAGAAGAATGGAGAGGAGATGGATGAGTGAGAGAGTGATGATGAGATGTAGAGAGATGAGAGTGAGAGGTTTTGTGTTTACCAAACTAAAAATCTATGGAGAAATAGAATGGTTCACACACGTTGAAATGATGATGATGATGATGATGATGATGATGATGATGATGATGATGATGATGATGATGATGATGATGATGATGATGATGATGATGGTAATGGTGAAGTCGTATGCTCATCATCATCTTCTTCATCTTCATCATCATCAGCAGCAGCAGCAGCAGCAGCGGCAGCAGTAGTAGCAGCAGCAGCAGCAGCAGCACAATTATCATCATTATCATCCTCAACAATACTATGCTCATCATCATTATCAGGAAACTGCAAACTTCCGCACCAGTTTCAAAAAACAGCAGTCATGTAGGCCTACCATACATGTAGCTACTATACTATATTCCCCAAGTCTTTCTTTAATCAGACAAAACCACTAATTGCTTTTAATT
>CM060321.1:25562799-25582799 GCA_030674155.1 Stramonita haemastoma
GGTACGGTATAGCTCAGTAGTCAGAACACTATCTTTCCCCCCAGCGAAGGTTAAGCAGCATCCAGCGTGGTTATCAATTGGATGGGTGACCGTTTGCGCACGCTAGCATACACTGAGTAGCTCTTATTAGGGCATCAACATACCATAATGCATCTAGATATTGCCTTCGTATACTTTTTGAGACGTGCATACTTTTTTTGGTGTGGTAGCTCATTATTAGAGCGTCAATAAAACCCTAACATATTTAGGTACAATCTTTGTACATTCTTGTTAATTAATGTACTTACTATTTTTTGCTTGGAGCAAGTGTTGGTATTTCTTTTATGTTAAATTAATGCTGCTGTGGTAATAATTGTAATATGACGATAATATCAAAAAAATGTTGAAGTGAAGATGACTACAACGAAAACGAGAACGATGACAACAATAACAATAATGATAATACCTTTAAAAAACTGTGATGATGACCCCCCCCCCCCCAAAACAACAAATAATAACAATCCATTAAACCTTCATAGCAACAACAAACAAACAAACAACTACAACAACAAAACCGAAACATTGTCCTTACAGTATTGTAATTGCCCTTCAGGGATGATTAAAGTGGTTTTATTGACTTGACTTGACTTGACTGACTTGATTGATTGACTTTTTTTTTTCACTACAGATGCTCATAGAGCATCCGTCCATCTCGCGCGAAATGCTGGGCGCTGATTGGTCCAAAGTGCGGCCGCACGAGGAGAGCTTTGACTACTCTCCGGAATCTCGCCCATCATCCTGGCGGCCCACTGCAACCAGTTTCGAGATTCTCAGCTGCTGCTGCTGCACGGGGCCAACATTGAACGGCCCCATCAGCTGTCCTGCTCCTGCCGCAGGTGTCAGGCACAGGTAAAAAAAAGGATGGGGAACTGTATATGTAGCATAATACTGTGGTGTTAAAAGAGTTGTGGTATAAGGTGTGTGTGTTGTGTGTGTGGTGTGTGGGGGGGGGGGGGTGAGGGGGGTGTTTTGTGTGTGGGAAGGGGGGGGTGGGGTGAGGGTGAGGGTGTGTGGTGTGTGTGTGTGTATGTGTGTGTGGGGGAGGGTGTGTGTGTTTGTGTGGGTGTGGGTGTGGGTGTGGGGTGAGGGTGTGTGTGTGTGTGTGTGTGTGTGTGTGTGTGTGTGTGTGTGTGTGTGTGTGTGTGTGTGTGTGTGTGTGTGTGTGTGTGTGTGGTGGTGGTGGTGGTGGTGTGTTTGTGGGGATGGGGTTGTTTTGTGTGTGGTGTGGGGGGAGGGGGGTGAGGGGGTGTGTGTGTGGGGTGGGGGGTGGATGTTGTTGTGTGTGTGTGTGTGGGGGGGGGTGTATTGTAAGGGGGGGGGGGGGGGCGTGCGCGCGTGTGTGTGTGTTGGTCTTCAATTTTACACCTGTTCACATAAAAGTGATATTAGTGTGTGTTTGTGTGGTGTGGGTGTGGGTGGGTTGGTGGGTGGGTGGTTGGTGGGTGTGTTGGTGGGTGTGTTGGTGGTGTTGTGTGTTGTGTGTTGTGCTGTGTGTATTATGTATATTGTGGTTGTGTATGTGTGGTGTGGGTTAGTGTGGTGGTAATGGTGGTGGTGGTAGGTGTGTGTGTTGGGGTGGATGGGGTGGGGAGGGGTGGCGTGGGTGGCGTGGGTTGGCGTGGCGTGGCGTGGCGTGGCGTCGTGGGGTGTGGTGTGGTAGTATGGTATGGTATGGTAATGGTTTATGGTATGGTATGGTATGGTATGGTATGGTATGGTATGGTATGTATGGTATGGTATGGTATGGTATGGTATGGTGTGTGGTGTGTGTATGGGGGGGGGGGATGAGGGGAACGTGCACGCGCACGCGCACTTATACTGGCCTGGAAGCATGTGTGTTTTGCTTTTAAGCTCTCTTATACAGACGACCTAGTGTATTGTATACTGTACAGTATTTTACTTTTGTTTTTGCATCTACTCTGTTCATTTCGCACTTCATAGAATTTAATCTCTCTCTCTCTGTCTCTGTCTGTCTGTCCCTCTCTCTGTCTGTCTGTCTCTCTCTTCTGTCTCTGTACTCTCTGTATCTCTCTGTCTCTCTCTGTCTGTCTGTTTCTGTCTGTCTCTGTCTGTCTGTCTGTCTGTCTGTCTGTCTCTTTCTCTCTCTCTCTCTCTTGTCTCTTCTGTCTGTCTTTTGTCTTCTGTCTCTGTTCTGTCTGTCTCGTCTGTCTTCTGTCTGTCTCTTTTCTTCTTCTGTCTCTGTCTCTGTCTCTTTTCTCTCTCTCTCTCTCTCTCCTCATCTCCTCTCCTCTCTCTCTCTTCTCACTCTCACTGTTTTCACAAGCCCGGGAGGTTTGCAACATCAATAAACATTTTAAAAGACTGCTGTAATGATTTACAATTGAGTGTCAATATCAATAAAACTAAAGTGATGGTCTTTAGGAAAGGGGGATTTCTTTCAAAACAGGAACAATGGTATTACAATGGTATTAGGCTAGAAGTGGTGAATCAGTATTGCTACTTGGGGTTTAATTTCACATCAAAGATTAAGCTGTAAATTGGGTATAGAACATTTAGTTACTAAGGGAAGGAAGGCAGTGGTTCAGTTAAATAAAGTATTTCATAGATATAAAGAGATGAATGTTCATACTTTTTTCAAGATTTTTGACACAAAGATTCAGCCAATTTTATTGTATTCATCAGAAATATGGGGACACAAACAGACTAGATCACATCGAGAAAATTCATTTGATGGCATGTAAAAGATTTTTAGGAAGTACCTGTAAGAACACCAAAAATTAAGATTCCACTTTATGTCAATTCTTGTATAAGAGCCATTAGGTACTGGTTAAAACTATGCATTTAGATCAAAATAGAATATCATATAATGCTTATTGCATGCAGTTAGAGTTAGATAGAAATGGGAAATATTGCTGGATTTCAAAAATAAGAGAAATTTTGTGTGAAACTGGTTTTAACATTGTTTGGATGCAGCAAAGTGTGGGGGATGTAAAGGCTTTCTTAGGTATGTTTAAACAAAGATTAGTAGATCTGTTCATTCAAGAATGGGATGGGACTATAAGAGACAAAGAGAGGTATGACAGTTACAGATCATTTAAATGTATTTTTGAAAAAGAGGAATATATAAACTCTATTGATGTCTACTGCTTTCGAGTAGCAATTACACAAGCAAGATGTAACGTGTTACCTCTTAATAATAATGTATATAGATACAGCTCAAGAAAAAAAGTGTCCTTTTTGTAAAACAAAAGATGAAAACGAAGCCCACTTTCTCATGGAATGTTACATGTATGCAGACTTGAGAGAAAAGTTTCTTAGCAAGTGTATCAACGTGCCATTGCCAGATCTGCTCAAAGCAACAAATGATGAGTGCAAGCACGGTTTATCTAGATATATTTTTCATTCTATCAACAAAAGGAACAATCTACTTCAAGCTGTGTATTGAAATACTGATACGATTTGATTTAACTTAATATGCATGATTTCCAAAATTTTCATTAGATATCATTTTCATTTTGTGAGTTGGTTATGCTTGATATAGGGGTCATGACTTTGTTTAGGCATAACATGTACTTTTTGTGTTTTGGCTTTGCCAATAATATGAATAAACCCATTATGACATCCCAAGTCCAAGAGATGTATTGTGGGCCAGGGCCAATGTACATTGATTATCCCAGTGTTCATAGTTCTCTCCCCAGGGAAAATCATATAATTTGGGACACTAGGGTCATAATCATGACTTAGACAAATGTTTTTCTTCTTTCACCAGTCATGAATCTATACCTTTTGTGCATTTGCTTTGCCAATGATATGAATGAATCTTTTGTTTCATCCCAATCCCAAGAAATGTATTGTGGTCCATGGCCAATGTACATTAAATCATTTCAGTGTTGTCAGTGTTCCTCTCTCCCCCCCCCTTCTCCGCCTCCCCCCTCCCCCCCCCCCCTCTCTCTCTCCCCCTCTCTCTCTCCTCCCTCCTCCTCTCCTCTCCTCTCTCTCTCTCCTCTCTCTCTCTCTCTCTCTCTCTCTCTCTCTCTCTCTCTCTCTCTCTCTCTCTCTCTCTCTCTGAAGTTTCACTGTTTTGTCCTATATTGATCTGAACAACTGCCCTGAATCATTCATGAGCTAAAACATCTACAGAAAGCCTAAAACTCGTAAAGAAGAAAAAAAAGCAGCAAACTTATAGCAGATAAAGATCGCTTTTTGTTCGCGTGCGAGGATCAAGAATAAAAAAAAAAAAGAAAAGACATGGTTTTAGTTTATGTAAGTTTTCTGGAGACTGGAGAGGCTGATACGCTCAATTTCATTTTTCTTTTTTTTTGCTAGATAGATGGCTTGATGAAAAAAAAGCAAATTTATTGCTTACTCAATGTACCATCTGGAAATACAATTTTGATTTGATTTGATTTAGTTTGAACATTTTTCACAGTCTGTGATGCTAGACAGATATCACATAATTATTATAAAGAGACGTTTCATGAAATTGCACGTATCAGCCTGTTTAGTCACCAATTATACGTGACAAGCACATGCTGTTGCATTTTGGGCTGATGAAGAAAAGAACTAAACCTGTTTGTTGCTGGTTGTTTTTTTATATCCCCAAACAGTTCCAGATTCTTCCTTCAACAGTAAATTGGAGTTAACATCAATGCAGACTCCACTCCCCCAAAAAGTCCTTTGGATGAGACTATATAAACCGAGGCCCCGGTGTGCGAATACACGCAGAACATCTTGCACACACGTTAAATTCTGTTCCGCTTTTCTTAAGAGTAGGCCATTGTGTGCCGGTGGGAACGGATGACATGATTTACAAAACTGCATACACACGGGGAATGGATGTAAAAAAAAACCCACACAAGTGCTTATTCCATTATCCTTGATATAAAAAGAATAACTAACTAGCTAACTACTAACAAACTAAATAGATAAAGACATAAATAAAATATAAATAAATAATAAATAATAAATAAATAAACAAACAAACAAACAAACAAACAAACAAACGAATAAATAAATAAATGGGACAACTTATATCCCATCCGGTGTCTTTCTCCAAAAAAGGTTCACGCCGACAGCCTTCGCCACTCCTTGCTCCGGATCAACACGTACCGTGCCCTAGCCAGCCCGCCTGGATTTCCCTGACCAGCCCTGACCCCATCCTGTCCGCCTTCCAGCTGTCCTGGGAGCTGGAGCACCTGGCTCTCGGGAGAACGAGTTCAAGGACTCCTACCTGCAGCTGAGCAACCAGTGCAAGAAGTACGCCTGCGATCTGCTGGAGCAGTGCAGGTCGTCTTGAAGAAGTTATCGCCGTCCTCAACAAGGTCCACAGTGGTGTTTTCTATTTTCTGATGTTGTTTTTTTGTCGGTCACAGCTGTTTTCCCCCACTTTCAGCTCCTATTTGTGGCTAATTAATCCATCCCAGTCCAGCCTAGGTGGGACCAGTTGGTGCAAATTGTAGCAGGAACTGACCACACTCGGACTAGGTAGAAGGAAAGGGTGCGCTAAATATAACACTCTTGACTTAGTGATGTTGGATTCGTGCAATGTTGCGGTGTTGTGGGTGAGAGCATGTTTCGTGGTTTGATTGTTGGGTTGGCTGGTTGGCTGGTTGGCTGATGACCTTGCTGGCTTGCTAGTTGGTTGACTGATTGTTGGGTTGGCTGGTTGGCTGGTTGACTGATTAACGTGCTGGCTTGCTACTTGGTTGACATGGTTGTGTGTGGTTGGATGGCAGGTTTTAGTGAGTTGATTCGGTAACATGCAGGAAATGTTAGTTAGCTTCCCCTCCCCTCCATTACTAATTAATTTTGTTTAAACCAAAACGACCATTTTTTTCTTCACTGACTTTGTTGATGAATGAGAGGTGTGGTGGTGTGTGTGGGTGGGGGGGGGGGTATTCAGCGGTTGTTATGGTTAGATGGGTCATTCTTCTTCTTACTGTTTTTTTTTACCTGTGGGTGTGCAGGTGAATGATGGGGAGGAGCAGGAGGAGGAGGTGGAGCTGACAACTGACTCTGTCCCGTCTGAAGCTGGCCCTCAAGTATGAACAGAAACAGGTCAGGCAATCACTACCCCCTAGCTCGTGCCTTTGTGTCTCCCTTCACCCTCATTTTATTTATTTATTTATTTATTTATTGTATTTATATAATATTGATATTGCTTATTTATTTACATCATTTTATTACTTTTATTATCGTAAGATAAATCGGCATCAAACACACGTCATGTGCTCTATTTTTTTTATCCAGTTCCTGACTGTTTTTTTTTTGGTTAACTGATAATAGATACCTTAATTATTATATTCATTTTAGTTTGTTTGAGCTTTGAGAATAATGTACTAAGACACATGGTACTTGGCGTCTTCTTTTTTTATTTTTCATCAAACACCAGTGTACAAACAGTTTTGTCAATTTTTCATCCAGTTCCCACCGAATACAATGGTCTACTCTTCCAAAAGGCGAAACAGGTTTTATCGTATGCTATCGTGGTTTTATTCTGTGTGTCAGACTGGGAAGTAGGTTTATAGTATTATCCGAAAGGAAAAGATAGACAGCAACAGATAGAAGATAGAATAGAAAGATAGATAGATAAGTAGATAGATAGATAGATAGATAGAGTAGATAGATAGATAGATAGATAGATAGACAGACAGACAGACAGACAGACAGACAGACAGACAGACAGAAGACAGATAGATAGACAGACTAGAAGATAGATAGATAGATAGATAGATAGATAGATAGATAGATAGAATAGATAGATAGATAGATAGATAGATAGATAGATAGATAGATAGTGATAGATAGATAGATATAGAATTAATCAAGACTATATATAATTTGCATGTTGATAAAATAAAACATTGTAACAACAGATTTACTCAAATCAGAAACGTAAGGACGTATGCAAATCTATGACAGCGCTTATTTTTTACTACCATGTATTTACCGTTTGTGCCTTGTTAGAAAGTTTGCAACAGGACCCCCCCACCCCCCCCTATCTTTTTCCCAGGGAAGAATGTGACAAGATAGAAACCAACCGTTGCGGTGGAAGATCAAAGGGAGACAATACTGTGGTTGAAGATATCTCACAGGAGAAAGTTTGTTCTGACAAAAAAGAAAGAAATCTGAAAGAAAAAATCCACAATGTCGGAGAGGTTAAAAAACAAAACAATACAGAAATGTAGATAGATACAAAAAGAAACACTTTTCAGTGTTAAGAAAAACGTTGTTCTATGGTAGATTAGAAAATGCAGGATAAAGGGAAGACACTGTAAAGAGTAGACTTGTAGCTAGTTGCAGAAAAGGACAGGTTTCTCCTTTAGTTTTTCTTTTTATTTCTATGCATCTCCCTGTTTCGTTTTAATCTTTCATCTCTCTTTTTCAGAAGGTTTGGATATCTAAACAATTTGTGTCTTTTCTATATCGCTGTCATCTATTGTTGATTGAGGTTTTACTCCTTTAACTGATCTAATTTATTTAAGCTTTTTATAAACTTATGTTACGTACTTAACTGATACTGTTACATAGATCTTGTTCAACAGGGAACGATGTGTGTATATTCATTTTTAAATTAATTGTAATATTGTGGCTATTAAATCTATTTTTCATGCGTCGTTTTCATTGGATTGATGTTACCGGTCGTTGATTTTAATTGAGTTTCATTCATTTTATACACTATATGTCGCAGCAGATTTCTCTGCCTCAAATTGGGCTTTGTAAATCTTGTTACCTGTTCCCACCAGCACACAATGGCCTACTCTTACAAAAAGTGATACAGGATTTAACGTGTGTGCAAGATGTTCTTCGTGCATTCGGACATGGGGCTTCGGTTTATAGGTTCATCCGAAGGACTTTTGGGGAGAGTGGAGTCAGCAGTGACGTTATCACCAGGAGAAAAAAATCCCATCGAACGGGAATCAAATCCGGGGTCGTCAAACTGCGCGCACAATATTCTAATCACTAGTCTAACCCCCCCCCCCTTCCCAGGAAACATGAAACTTAGCCCCACTTTTCCCTTCGCTGACTGGTATGGTGTTTTAGTTCGTGGCCCATCCAGGAAACATGAAACTAGCCCCACTTTTCCCTTTGCTGACTGGTAATGGTGTTTTCAGTTCGTGGCTCAACCCAGAAAAACATGAAACTAGCCCCCACGTTTTCCCTTTGCTGACTGGTCTGATGTTTCAGTTCCGCCCACTTTTCCCTTTGCTGATGGTCTGATGTTTCAGTTCGCCCCTTTTCTCCTTTGCTGATGGTTGATGTTTCAGTTCGCCCCACTTTTTCCCTTGTGACTGGTCTGATTGTTTCAGTGTCGCCCCACTTTTCCCTTTGCTGACTGGTTGATGTTTCAGTTCGCCCCACTTTGTCCCTTTGCTGACTGGTCTGATGTTTCAGTTCGCCCCACTTTTCCCTTTGCTGACTGGTCTGATGTTTCAGTTCGCCCCACTTTTCCCTTTGCTGACTGGTATGATGTTTCAGTTCGCCCCACTTTTCCCTTTGCTGACTGGTCTGATGTTTCAGTTCGCCCCACTTTTCCCTTTGCTGACTGGTGTGGTGTTTCAGTTCGCCTCACTTTTCCCTTCGCTGACTGGTAATGGTGTTTTCAGTTCGTGGCTCATCCCCACTGCCAGCAACTGTTGACGTCCATCTGGTACGAGGGTCTCCCAGGGTGGCGGAAAGGGAACGGGGTGATGAAGTTCCTGACCTGCATCGGGCTGATCCTGCTGCTGCCCTTCATGGCCGTGTACTACCTGGTCTTCCCGCGCAGCAAGATCGGCCAGCTGCTGAGAAGTCCCTTCATGAAGTTCCTCTATCATAGTGCTTCGTTCGGCGTCTTCCTCTTCCTCCTCATCTGCGCTTCGACTGATATTGTGGACGTGTCTCCCCAGAGAGAGAGGCTGAGAGGCCCCAAGCCGTCAGAGCTGGAGTGGCTGATTGTTCTGTGGGTCACTGGTGAGTGGCTGGTGTATTGTTCTGTGGGTCACTGGTGAGTGGGTGGTGTATTGTTCTGTGGGTCACTGGTGAGTGGCTGGTGTATTGTTCTGTGGGTCACTGGTGAGTGGCTGGTGTATTGTTCTGTGGGTCACTGGTGAGTGGGTGGTGTAATGTTCTGTGGGTCACTGGTGAGTGGGTGGTGTAATGTTCTGTGGGTCACTGGTGAGTGGGTGGTGTAATGTTCTGTGGGTCACTGGTGAGTGGCTAATTGTTCTGTGGGTCACTGGTGAGTGGCTGATTGTTCTGTGGGTCACTGGTGAGTGGCTGATTGTTCTGTGGGTCACTGGTGAGTGGCTGATTGTTCTGTGGGTCACTGGTGAGTGGCTGATTATTCTGTGGGTCACTGGTGAGTGGATGATTGTTCTGTGGGTCACTGGTGAGTGGATGATTGTTCTGTGGGTCACTGGTGAGTGGATGATTGTTCTGTGGGTCACTGGTGAGTGGATGATTGTTCTGTGGGTCACTGATGAGTGGGGGGTGTACTGCTGTCCACGTGTGTTACTATTCGTCCATCCGTTCATCCATCCATTCATGTATTCATCCGTCTATGTACCTAAACACTTTTTCCATCCATCTATCTATCCATCCATACAGCCAGCCAGCCATTCATCCATGTTTGCATGCGTGCATCTATTCACCCATTAATGCTTGCACCTATGCATGCTCCCATCTGTGCGCCCATCCATATATGCACCCGCCCGCCCCTTTATGCATGCACCTATCCATCCATCTATCCATCCATCCATCCATCCATCCATCCATCCATCCATCCATCCATCCATCCATGTACCCATCCATCCATCCATGCACCCGTCCATGCACCCATCCATCCATCCATCCATCTATCCATCCATCCATCCATCCATCCATGCATGCATTCATTCATCCATCTATCTATCCTTTCATCCAATCACTCATCCAACTATCCATCCACCCATCTATTCATTCATCCATCTATCCATCCATCTATCCATCCATCCATCCATTTACTCATCCACCTATCCATCCTTCCCCATAACCTCCATCTCTTTCATCCATCCACCTGTCCATCTATCCTGCCATTCCTTCTCCCCCTCCTCCCACCCTCAAGAGCATGCAATATATGTCAACATGATCCCTCTCTCTCTCTCTCTCTCTCTCTCTCTCTCTCTCTCTCTCTCTCTCTCTCTCTCTCTCTCTCTCTCTCTCTCTCTCTCTCTCTCTCTCTCTCTCTCTCCCACTGTCCCCAGGGTTTGTGTGGGCGGAATGCAAGCAGCTTTGGGAGGAGGGGATCCGAGCCTACGTGCGGCAGTGGTGGAACTGGCTGGACTTCATGATGCTCTCTCTCTACCTGGCCACCTTCGCTCTCCGCATTGTCGCCTATGTCCAGATCGTGTCCGGCGCCTACGGGCCCCCCAAGATGGTCCGCAAGGACTGGCCCACCAACGACCCCACCCTCATCTCTGAAGGCCTCTTTGCCATCGCCAACGTCTTCAGCTTTGCCCGCATCATCTACCTGTTTCAGGTAGGGACATACCGCCGCTGTAGTCTGGTGGTTAGGGCGTTGGACTCGTAATCTAAAGGTTGCGGGCTCGATCCCAGCTTTCGGCTATGGCGTTGTGCCCTTGGAAAAGGCACTTTACGGCTATTTTCTCACCCCACCCAGGTGTAAAAGGGGTACCAACCTTGTGTTGGGGGTTAATCCTGCGATAGACTGGCGTCCTATCCAGGGGGGAGTCTATGACTCTCAGTCGCTTAACGCCACAGAAACCGGCCTGATGAGCCTTAGGCTCGGGACAGACTTTAACTTTTTTTCCAGGTAAGGACAGGGAAGAAGACGTGGTAAGTCGGTGGTCTAGAGGTTAATAACGAGTCCGGGTTGAAGTGTGCGGGGGTTCGAATCCCGTTTAGGCCCTAAACTTTGCCCCCATCTTTTAGACCGTGCGTGGTGGTCTGGGTGCTAGTCTGTCGGATGAGACGATAAACCGAGGTCCTGCCACTGAAAGACATTATTTTCTATAATTTGTTTTCATTTATTTTTTTATGTTTTTATAAAAATATTGAATCTTTGATAAGTCATTTTCACAATGATTGAGAAGTTGGTATTTGCACTTGTTTTTCCTCCACTACCTTTTCCCTCAATAAAACCGAGGTCCGTGTGTTACACATGATTTATTTAGCGCACGTCAAAGAACCCACGGCAACAAGAGGGTGGTCCCTGGCAAAATTCTATAGAAAAAAACACTCTGATAGGGAAACAAATAACAGTTGCAGACAGGAAAAAGAAAAAAAATGGGTAGGCGCTGCACTCTCTCTCTCTCTCTCTCTCTTCTCCTCTCTCTCTCTCTCTCTCTCTCTCTCTCTCTCTCTCTCTCTCTCTCTCTCTCTCTCTCTCTCTCTCTCTCACAACACACCACACACACACACACACACACACTCCACACACACCTACCTAACCCCACACCCATACTCAACACCCACACAACCCCACACACACACACCACACACACACACCCACCCACCCACCCCACCCACACAACCCCCCCCCCCACACACACACAAAACTCACACACCCACTCATCCACCCCCCCCCCCCCCCCACACACACACACACTTTGACAAGTATTCGTTTTCCTGGCACGGTCCATCCCTATCTCTCTCTGCCTGTGTCTGTGCTCAGGCCAACCAGCACCTGGGACCTCTGCAGATTTCTCTGGGCTGCATGCTGATAGACGTGGCCAAGTTCCTCTTCATCTTCTTCCTCGTCCTCACCTCTTTTGCCTGTGGCCTCAACCAGCTCTACTGGTATTACAAGGACACCGGCGATGAAAATGTCTTCTTTACGTAAGATGTTCTTTTATGATAATAATAATAATGATATTGGTAATAATGATATTAATAATAATAATAATAACAACAACAACAACAACAATAATAATAATATAGTCCATCGTGTGCCGATGGGAACAGATGACATTTACAAAACTGCATACACACGGGGACTGGATGTAAAAAAAAAAACCCACATGAGTGCTTATTCCATTATCCTGGATATAAAAGAATAAATAAATGAAAGAATAAATGAATACATAAATACATAAAAGAATAGATAAATAAAAAAAGAATAAATAAATACATAAATAAATAAATAAAAGAACAAATAAATAAGTAAACAAACAAACAAACAAACAAATAAATAAATAAATAAAAGAATACATCAATCAATCAATCAATCAATCAATCAATCAATCAATCAATCAATAACCAAATACTGCTGCTGCTCTTACAGACTGTCGGCGAGCTACATCACGCTGTTCTGGGCCATGTTCTCGCTGATGCCCACCAGCAGCATCCAGATCAACGACGGGCAGGAGTTCACGCAGATGGTGGCCGAGCTGCTCTTCATCGCCTACCACGGCATGGCCATCATCCTCCTCCTCAACATGCTCATCGCCATGATGTCCAACTCCTTCCAGGACATTGAGGTGGGTAGGTAGGTAGGGCAGGTAGGCCTTTGGAGTAGGGTAGGTCAGGTAGGCTTTTAGAGGTAGGTCAGGTAGGCCTTGGGAGGTAGGTCAGGTAGGCTTTTTGGAGGTAGGCCCATTTAGGTAGGCCCATTGAGGTAGGCCCTTGGAGGTAGACCCATTGAGGTAGGCCCTTTGAGGTAGGCCCTTTGAGGTAGGCCCTTTGGGGTAGGCCCTTTGAGGTAGGCCCTTGGAGGTAGGCCCATTGAGGTAGGCCCTTTGAGGTAGGCCCTTTGGGGTAGGCCCTTTGAGGTAGGCCCTTGGAGGTAGACCCATTGAGGTAGTCCCATTGAGGTAGGCCCTTTGAGGTAGGCCCTTGGAGGTAGGCCCATTGAGGTAGGCCCATTGAGGTAGGCCCTTTGAGGTAGGCCCTTGGAGGTAGACCCATTGAGGTAGGCCCTTTGAGGTAGGCCCTTGGAGGTAGGCCCATTGAGGTAGGCCCATTGAGGTAGGCCCTTTGAGGTAGGCCCTTGGAGGTAGACCCATTGAGGTAGGCCCTTTAAGGTAGACCTTTGAGGTAGACCTTTGGAGGTAGATAAGGTAGGACTTTGGAGGTAGGTAAGGTAGACCTTTGAAGATAGGTAAGGTTGGCCCAGTTCAAAACACAAAAGTAGGCCATTGCCTTCCAAAGCATCAAAGTAGATCAGCACATGAAACACATTGAAAATTAATGATGGACGCTTTCTAAGAAATTTGGAGGAGTCAAAAACTTTCTTGGGCACTGGAGAAAATCACTTTCTTCCAGGAAAATGAGAAATATCAATGTTTTGAAGGACTCTGAGATGGGTTCACTCTTTTCAGGACATGAGGTGTCTGTGACTAGAATCTTCAAGTGTGTTAGTGCTTCTAGGTAAAAAGGTAAAGGTGTTCCATAACCTTTGTGGTCGTAGGGGAGTCAGGCATCAGAGACCGCAGCTTCTCTAGGGGCCAGCATATTGAGGGCGGCGCCTATCTCCTCTCCCTCACTACTTTACCTTCCCTGATCTTAAAGAGGGTAGGTATCCATTTACAGCTGGGTGGACTGGGGGACTGTACTGAATCCAAGGCGCGTAAACGGTCACCCATCCAATTGGTAACCATGCTCTATGCTGCTTAACCTTATCTTGGGGAAAGCGAGTGTTCTGATGCCTCTCTCCCCTACGACCTCCTAGGTTATGGGACACCTTTACTTTACCTTTATTTTACTTTGCCAGGTTGTCCAACTTCGTAGACGACAGCAAGATTGTAAATTCTTCACATTTATTTTCTATACTGTCCTGTAATTATTCTTTATAGTCATGTATGATGTAACAAACAGTATGCTGAAAAGCAAAATCATTTTTAAGGAACCTATTGACCAAGAGAGAGATGAGAGAGAGAGAGAGAGAGAGGAGAGAGAGAGAGAGAGAGAGAGAGAGAGAGAGAGAGAGAGAGAGAGAGAGAGAGAGAGAGAGAGAGAGAGAGAGAGAGAGAGATTGATTGATTTGATTTGATTTGATTTGATTTGATTTATTCTTTTATATCGAGGATAATGGAATAAGCACTCTTGTGCTTTTTTACATCCAGTCCCCGTGTGTCTGCAATTTTGTAAATGTCATCTGTTCCCACCGGCACACGATGGCCTACTCTTACGAAAAGCGGAACAGGATTTAACGAGTGCGCAAGATGTTCTGCGTGCGTTCACACACGGGACCTCGGTTTAAAGTCTCATCCGAAAGACTTTTGGGGAGAGTGGAGTCAGCACTGATGTTAACTCCAGGAGAAAAATCTCCTCGACCGGACTCGAACCTGGGTCGTCAGATTGCCAGCGCAATGTTCTGACCACTAGGCTATCCGTCCGTCTCAAGAGAGAGAGAGAGAGAGAGAGAGAGAGAGAGAGAGAGAGAGAGAGAGAGAGGAGAGAGAGAGAGAGAGAGAGGAGAAGAGGAGAGAGAGAGAGAGGAGAGAGAGGAGAGGAGAGAGAATGGAGAGAGAGAGGGAGAGAGACGGGAGAGAAGAGACTGACGAGATGATGACGAGGAGAGAGATGACTGATGACTGACTGAGAGAAGAAAAGGAAGCTAACAACTGACTGATGACTGGACTAACTGACTGACTGACTGTGACTGGTGATGATGGACTAAGTGGCTGACTGTTCAGAGACGAAAGACCTTCAGTCTTCATCACTCTCAGTGTAATAAATAAAGAGAATGAAACAAAACGTTGCAGAATCACGCGGGACATGGAGTGGAAGTTCTCGCGCTCCAAGCTGTGGATGGGGTATTTTGATGAGGGCTCCACTCTCCCCTCCCCCTTCAACCTCATCATCAGCCCCAAGTCGGTCATTTACCTCATCAAGGCCACCTACAAAAAATGTCGCACTGTCGTCTGCCACAACAACGACAACGACGCAAACAGGAAGTCGTCTGAAGGCACAATTCGGGTAAAACAGCGGCAAAAAGACGTTTTGTTGTGTTGTTGGCTTTTTTTCTGTAGTTAACATGTTTTTTATTTGTTTTGAGGCGAAGTTGGAATGGCGTTATGTTCACTCCTCCTAATGTCGGTTAAGTATTCATGTCACCTGCAATACCATATTGTCCCCCTCCACCCTGTTCACGGAAAAAAATGTCTGACAATTCCTGAGTAAAAAAAATAAAGCATTCATATTTGTAAATTTTTTCAGTGGAAGGCACACAATGTACACATTTCCCCTGTCAGAAAATAAACACTGCGTGAGGTAAAATGAATAAAGACAAATAAATAAATAAAAATAAATGTAACAAAACTGACCGACTTGAGGAAGATGAAACATATGCCAGGTGGAAGGCTTATAGAAAACATGGTTTGTGTTTGTGCCTGGTGGTAGTTGAGAACGTACGCTAGAAAAAAGAGCTGCGCTCACGTTCTGCTTCAAAGGCGTGCAATAATGTTGGCACTTAGTTAGAAATATATATTTTAAAAAGTGCTTGCAAAGAAGGAAAAAATGTAAGAATCTGTTAGGTTTTTTTTTTTTATACTTGTTCTTAGTAAAGGTGATCTTCCCATGCAAAAAAGTAGAAAATTGCCGAATAAAGCAATGGCAACCTCATCATGTACACACATAAACTTTGACATACACAAGCTCACACAAACTTGAAGATCTGCTTAGCCTGTGACTCCTCTTGGGGCATGGAGAACTGTCATTTAACAAAGTGAACTGTAATGTATATAATTTGTATTGACAGAAACGGTTTTACGCTGCTTGTGACAGAAATGGAAATGTCAACCTTTTCGTCAGTTTTGTGCAACTTTACTCTTGACTCTAAATTTGTTTAGTTTTAACTAAGCGCAGCGCGCGCACATACACACACACACACACACACACATATATATATATATATTATATATAAAATATATATATATAATATATATATATATATATATACAATTATATATATATTTATCTATTTTCGATATAAAAGAATAAATAAATAAAACATAAATAAATCACACACACGTATGTACGCAGCATACATACATTACATACATACATACATACATACATACATACACGACATACATACATACGTACGAGTACGTACGTATACGATACGTACGTACGTACGTACGTATACTAGACAAGACAGACAGACAGACAGACGCAGTACGCGAGGACGGAGGACGGAGACATACATACATACATACATCATACATACATACATACATACATAATACATAATACATCATACATACATACATACATATCAAGCAATATGCACTGGAGAGCTTGCGCACATGTTATACATAGTCTTTGCAACATGTAAGCTTATTGCATGCTTGTTGGAAACCGTTGAAGGTGATGATCTCTGGAATACCGTACTGCTGATCGATTTGCCTGTAGAGAGAGAAAGATTTTAGAACTCCTGTGGTAGATTTGCAGCTGGGTATGGGGACAGGGTGGGAGAGTGGTGATAAGGTTTTAAAACTTTGGGGAAAGACAGGTTAACTTGTCTTGAAAATGGGAGAAAAAATAGGAAACTGGAGGTTTAGTATTGAATTTGTAGTCATTAGAAAGTTTTTAAAATGAAATGGTTTTCAATTTAGACGCAAGCATGGTGATTATATGTCTATACATATTTCAGCTTTTAATGTCAGTGTGTACACGCATAGCTGTGAACATAGGTATCACAAACTCTTTTTTTTCATTCAAACATTCGTTGCACTAGCATACGTGCCACCACATACACTTAACATGTTGAACCAACAAGCGCATAATCACACACACACACACGATACACACAGCGCACACGCACGCACACACACACACAGCACACACGCACGCACGCACACGCACGCACCCCCCCCACACACACACACGTGGGGAGGGACGGGATAGCTAGTGTCAGAACATGCGCTCGCAATTTGACGACCCGAATTCGATTCGGTCGAGGATTTTTCCCCTTGAGTTAACATCAGTGCTGATCATCTTCAAAATGTCTTCGGATGAGACTGTAACGAGCCGTGTGCGATGCACATAGAACATCTGCGCACACTTAATCCTGTTCCGCTTACTAGGTAGCTCGTGTGCGTCGAACAGATGAAGATTTCAACTGATCACGGGCTGGTGTAAAAAAAAATGATTGAGTGCTTATTCTGTCGTCGATATAAAGAATAATGAAAAAAAAAAACATGACACGCTCGTACAAGCGTTTGCGCGCGACACACACCGACCACGCACACAACCACTCTCTTCTCTCTCTCTCTCTCTCTCTCTCTCTCTCTCTCTCTCTCTCTCTCTTCTCTCTCTCTCTCTCTCCCCTTCTCTCCCCTCCCTCCCTCCTCCTCCCTCTCTCTCTCTCTCCTCTCTCTCTCCCTCTCTCTCCCCTCTCTCTCTCTTCCCCCCCCCTCTCTCTCTCTCAAACGATGCATGCCGTGAAAACAAATCAATGCAGATGCAAGATACTAAGTAGATTGATATTGTCCATGTGCGGATGCATGCCCAAACCGCAAAACAAAAAAATGGAAATGGATCAAAGCAGTAAGCATTGTGTTGTGAATGTGACGCAAGCAAAAAAAAGAAAAAAAAAGAAAGTATCCTGGCTTGGCAAAATGGCTTGCGAGCTATTTTAGCTTTTTTTTTTCTCTTAGTAGTAGATGCGCAGATTGTGGTTGTAGAGTAGGCCAGCCTGTAGCCTTGCATGACACAGTGGTTTGTTTTGTTTTAGTCCAGACACACCGTTGGACCCTCAGATTGCAACGTCTTTAAGGTGAGCTGCTTCTTCTAGTGCTTTGTGCTTTTGTCTGTCTTTTTGTTTGTGTCTGAAGTTTTGGATGTTTAGTGTTACATCGGGGATTTAGGGATTGTGTCTTAAAACATGGCTAGTTCTAGGTACACAGATTGCTATAGGCTCTTGCGCACATCGTCTTGGTTTATTGTCGTTGTTGTTGTTATTGTTGTTGTTGTTCATCATCATCATCATCATCACCATTATCACCATCATCACCATCACCATTATCACCATCATCACCATCACCATTATCACCATTATCATCATCATCGTCATCATCGTCATCATCGTCATCATCGTCGTCGTCGTCGTCGTCGTCGTCGTCTCTCTTCTCTTCTTCTTCTTCTTCTTCTTCTTCTTCTTCTTCTTCTTCTTCTTTTCTTCTTCTTCTCTCTTCTTTCTTCTTCTTCTTCTTTTTCTTCTTCTTCTTCTTCTTCTTTTCTTCTTCTTCTTCTTCTTCTTCTTCTCTTCTTCTTCTTCTTCTTCTTCTTCTTCTTCTTCTTCTTCTTCTTCTTCTTCTTCTTCTTCTTCTTCTTCTTCTTCTTCTTCTTCTTCTTCTTCTTCTTCCTCCTCCTCCTCCTCCTCCTCACTCACACACACACACAATACACACACACACAAAACCACCCCCCCCACACACACACCACGGAGTTGATTCCTTACGTCAACATTAAGGAGTCTTTTTGAATTGCTCTTTTTTTTTAAGAAGAAGGTGTACACCTATGGATCAAATGATCCTTAACAAAATCAATCCAAATTAAAACCTCTCTAATCAAATCAAAATAATATTTTTTCTTAAACAATTGGGTTCCAAACAGTAATGCCATTCATATAAATCAAAAATAAACTTCTTTGTTGTACATTTGGGTACCAAACAGTCCTATCATTCATATACATTTTTAGGAGATCTAAGCAGGTACCCATTAACATTGAAAGTTATCAGTCATTTAATCAATTTTTGGCTTCACATAACAGATCCAAAAGAAAATTGCTATTTTAAAATGTTATATAATGAAATGCATCAGAACAATGAATAATATCACTGGATTTATGTAATCACAACAATAATTCACAAAATTGGATTCAAACACGTGTGGAATAATCATAGTACATTAAATATGAAAAAATTATGCTATACTATAAAAACAAAACTTGAAGAACTGTGCAGTGTTTTGGAATAGACCCAAAAAATTTTCTAAGCTGAATTTTTACAACTCTGTTTCACATGTTTGTAGATTGGAGCCATAGCTATTGATATGCAGGAATGAAAATTATAGACTCCTATTTAGCAGATTTTGCATAAGCTCCCATGATTTAATGATGTAACAAGGGAGATAAATAAATATCCGAAAGAAGAAAGAAAACGCAAATGGTGTAACAAAATAGAAGACGAGTATCACTTACTTGATGTTTGTATACTATATGGTGATTTAAGAAAAAACTTTTTTTTAATCTAATGTTAAAAATAAAGAAATGAATAATATGAATAACTACAAGAATGTGAGTACGTTTTCAACAACGAGGACTATCTGTTAGACATGATCAAATATGTGCATGATTCTTTTTCCAGAAGAGCAAGAACATCGATACGTTACATATATCTAAGAATCTACATATTTCAGGAATGATGATCACATTTACGTTTGGTGTCAAAAAAGTCTCGTTCTGACTTAATGGCAATAAAGTTTTCTGATTCTGATTCTGTAAATCTGAATCTAAAACAACTTTTTCTTTGTTAAACAGTAGGGTAACCAACAGCCATATCATTCATAAAAATCTTAATCTAAAACAATCTCTTTTTTGTCAAATATTTGGGTTCCCAACAGCCATATCATTCAATAAACTGGATCTGGTGTATAGACATATAAATCATTATACTTTATCAACATCCAAGGCTGATTCTATGCACTATAGGCTGAAAACTGCACACCTTATCACTCATTGTATGGCAAAGAGAGAGAGAGAGAGAGAGCACAGTGCCATTGCATACACTGGACGGAGCTTTGTCCTTTTTGCAGACAGGGGAAAGCGCAGAGCCCTATGGTACCCGCGCCCCCGTTAACGGCAACATGGACTGGAGTGTAAGTGTGGCCAGGCATTCTTGAACTACAGTAGCTGCTGTGTGCACGCACTCCTGCTTTGCTTCAGGGGGGAAAATAGCTTGTTCCTGCACTCTTGTATCTAACCGTTGATTTTGGGGGTACTTCCATCCTAAGCTGTCCTAACACGCTGGGAGGCTTAAGTGTGTGCACTTGTGCTTTGCCTGGCATAAAGCTCT
>CM060321.1:25587799-25595299 GCA_030674155.1 Stramonita haemastoma
TCACGGCAAATCCCAGATCGGGACTAAGAAGGTTAAATTAAGCAACTCAACCTTTCAGAACATCTTGCCCACATGTTAAATCCTGCTCCGCTTTTCGTAAGGGTTGGCCATTGTGTGCCGGTGGGAACAGATGACACAATTTACAAAACTGGATACACACGGGACTGGATGTAAAAAAAAAGTACATGAGTGCTTATTCTATTATCCTCGATATAAAAAGAATAAATAAAAAACAAATAAGCAAGCAAGCGAGAAAAAAGAGCAAGCAAGCAATTCATATTCAGTTCATTTTTTTTTTTGGAGGATAATGAATAAGGACTCATGTGCTTTTATATATCCAGTCTCCGCCCTTATCATGCATAACATCGAGATATAAAAAGAAGAACTACCAACTAAACAAAAACAGCAAATAACGAAAACCAAGGGACAGCAACAAAAGTAACAAACAATAGACAAGAAATATGGACTGAGAAATAATAATGAAAGAAGCAAAAAGCACTGCACACAAAGAACTTAAATAAGAAAGAAACAATTAAATTACGATTATGATTAAAAAAACACACACTCATAAGTAAGTAGAAAACAAGAAAACATAACGAGTTAAGCAATTGAAAAACACCATCGCACTACCATCTGTCAAAAAAAAATGTCATAATTCTAGTTCATTATATTTTAGTAAACGGGAGGAAGAAACTTAACCAATACCCTCATTATAGGGAGAAAAAAGTACTAGTAGTAGCAAAGTACACAAACAAGAAAGTAAGCAGGCAGTGTATCACAGACCAAAGAACTAACTAGCTCGTCACGGACCAGTCCAATATCTAATGGGATGCGCTGGGCCTGACTTGTCAGGCGCTTAAGGGCAGCGCAAGGCATTTTTTGCTCATTTGACAGAGAGCAATAGTTGCTGTCTGAGCGTTCGATGACGAAGAAGAAGATATCAAAACAGATACAGGATACACCTTTATTGTCCTCTTATGTACATGGACAAATGTCTTTCAACTGCACAGAACAACATCCCAGACACATCGTCATTCAACATTTCCATACACCTTCTTAAGCATGTTTACATTATTATTTACATTTTCACCATTCTGCTACTACTACTACTACTACTACTACTACTACTACTACTACTACTACTACGACTACTACTACACTACTACTACTACTATACTACTACTACTACTACTACTATACTACTACTACTACTACTACTACTACTACTACTACTCTGTTGTTTCTGCTGCTACTACTTCTACTACTGTTACTCCTCCTCCTCCTCCTCCTCCTCCTACTACTACTACTTCTACTACTACTACTACTACCACTACCACTACCACTACTACTACTGCTGCTGCTGCTACTACTACTACTACTACTACTACTACTACTACTACTACTACTACTACTACTACTACTACTACCACTACCACTACTACTACTACTACTACTACTACTACTACTACTACTGCTGCTGCTGCTGCTGCTGCTGCTGCTGCTGCTAACTACTACTACTACTACTATACTACTACTACCGTAAAATCCCTAGCATACGCCCCCCCCCCCCCCCCTGTGCACTGATTTAGGGCAAACTTGGGGGGTGGGCGTTTGCTAGGTATAGACCCCTTTGCACAAAATAATTTTTGTGCTTAACCGTGTAATTGAGTGAATACAAACCCTGAAAGCATGTAAGTTAGGTTGTGTGAGTATAAGTGAAGGAAAATAGAAAAAAAGGGATTTTGAGGCAAAGAAGGACGAGTTCCATCGCTTTCCGTTGTAGGTCCTTGTTTCGCAATACCCTGCCTTCAGATCTTTCATCTTTCCAGATAATGCAGCACACCTTGGTCGACATGTTCAGATCTAACTGCTGGTCCTTTTGACAGTTTCCGTTTTTGTTTGTCTTTTCCGTACTGCTGTTCAAGTCTATCTCTGTTTTCACTCCATTCCCTGATCCTCTTCCTATCCACAGAAAATTCACGGGCACACTCCGAAACATTCCCATGCTTCGTTATCCAGATACTGGAGGGCTTCCAATTTGAAAGATACACTATACAGTGTAAGACTGTCGCTTCGGCATTTTGCAAAAATGGCACAGAGAGATTCAAGAACCATCTTCGGGCCATCAGGAACCGTCGTCATAGGACTTTCAGAACAGTCTGCACAAATCCTAGTGAAAGTGAGCATAGTCTCTTTGAAAAAAGCAGGGTGGGCGTTTGCTAGGTAGTTACCCCTGTGCACAACTTTTGGCCCAAAGTGTGGGGTGGGCGTTTGCTAGATGGTGGGCTTATGCTAGGGATTTTACGGTACTACTACTACTACTACTACTACTACTCTACTACTACTACTACTACTACTACTACTACTACTACTATACTACTATACTACTACTACTACTACTACTTCTACTACTACTACTACTACTACTACTAAATACACTACTACTGCTGCTGCTGCTGCTGCTACTACACTACTACAACACCACAACAACAACAATACTACTACTACTACTACTACTACTACTACTACTACTACTACTACTACTACTACTACTACTACTCTAGCTGCTGCTGCTGCTGCTGCTGCTGCTGTTGCTGCTACTGCTACCACTACTACTACTATACTACTACTACTACTACTACTACTACTACTACTACTACTACTACTACTACTACTACTACTGTTCCCGCTACTGCTACTGCTACCGCAACTACAACCCATTCAGAATCAGGCAGGCAGGCAGGCAGGCAGGCAGGGAATGGCGGAGTGTTTTCCTGTTGCAGGAGGTGATGCGGAGGCTGATCTGTCGCTACATCCACCAGACCAAGAAACAACTCCGACAGGACGGCGTCAATGAGGACGACCTTCTGGAGATCAAGCAGGACATCTCCAGCCTCAGGTCTGTCTGTTGATCTGTCTGTCTGAGTGTCTGTCTGTCTGACGATCCATCTGACGATGTAAAAAAAAAAAAGCACATGAGTACGAGTGCGTATTCCATTATCTTCGATATAAAAGAATAAATAACTAAATAAAATAAATAAATAAATAAACGACAATGCTAATCATTCACTTGTCACAACGACTTCACAAGTAATCAAGAGCAACAATGCTTTAATCCTTCAACCGTCACAACAACTAAAACAAGCTAATCAACAGCAACAATGCTTTAACCCTTCTTCCACTGTTGTTGTGTGCCCATTTCCAGGTACGAGCTTCGCGAAGACCGCAAGCGAGAAGCTATCCGGACCTCGCGCCACATCGACACGCTGCGCCAGGACATCCACCACACCTTCTTCCACCTCACGCCACCTTGCGAGCGGCCCCCCGCCCCTTACCCCCCGTCCTACCCCTACCCACCCGGCCCCGGCCCCGGGCTCGGGCACGGGGGGGAGATGGGGTCTCCCCCTTCCTCCATGGGTCTGCTGAGTCGCTCCGAGGTGCAGCAGCTGAGGAAGGAACTGGTCAATGAGCTGAGGGAGGAGGTGAGGGCCGTGGCCAGGCAAGCCATGGCCGCCTGTCTCTATGGCAACACCAACGGCGTGGCGGCGTCGGCGCGGGAAAGAGAGAGGGGGCCCGTCCCCCCTCACCTACCCTCTGACCTCTACCATACCCGTTTGTACACCCAGTTGTGATGATAGCTGACCTTTTGGTGTGAGAGCTCTGGGCTGAGGGAGAGGCAGGAGGAGGAGGGATGGTGGGATTTGTTTTGGTGAAGTGTTTTGAAGGTAGGATTAGAAGTGATGGTGGGATTGTTTTGGTGAAGTGTTTGGAAGGCAGGAGGAGGAGTGAAGGTGGGATTGTTTTGGTGAAGTGTTTAGAAGGCAGGAGGAGAAGTGATTGTTTGGTGAAGTGTTTTGAGGGCAGGAGAAGAAGTGATTGTTTGGTGAAATGTTTACAGGGCAGGAGAAAAAGTGATTGTTTGGTGAAGTGTTTAGAAGGCAGGATTAGAAGTGATGGTGGGATTGTTTTGGTGAAGTATTTTGAAGGTAGGAGGAGGAGTGATGGTGGGATTGTTTTGGTGAAGTGTTTTGAAGGCAGGATTAGAAGTGATAGTGGGATTGTTTTGGTGAAGTGTTTAGAGGGCAGGAGACGAAGTGATTGTTTGAAGTGATGGCGGATTGTTTGGTGAAGTGTTTAGAAGGCAGAAGAAGAAGGGATTGTTTGGTGAAGTGTTTAGAGGGCAGGATTAGAAGTGATGGTGGGATTGTTTTGATGAACTGTTTAGAAGGCAAGATTAGAAGTGATTGAAGTGATGGCGGATCGTTTGGTGAAGTGTTTAGAAGGCAGGAGGAGAAGTGATGGTGGATTTGTTTTGGTGAATTGTTAGAAGGCAGGATTAGAAATGATGGTGGATTGATTGATGAACTGTTTACACAAGGTGGTGAAACCACAGTCTGAGTACGCAAAATCAGGTCTTTTGAAGGAAGGAGATTCCCCTTAACCCTTTTATTTCCACAAGTAAATATCCTTGAAGATGGAATCCATTATCATCGATTAATACTTGTATGTTGGAAACATCCGCTGTCACATGTAGTCAAGGACTTTGAATAACGGGTCTAGAATCTGTATCAGGTATTACCTGGATAGATCTCTCTTTGGCTTCCATCACTCAACACAATGATCAAAGAAGAATTCATTTTCTCCTTCAGGATGTTCTCCTCGCTGATGACTGTGCTGCATTCATGTCCCATGGGGAGTAGGGCTTGCAACTGATCCTAGACCATTTATTTGGAGGCTTCAAAGTTGTCAGTTCTGACAACCTGACAATCAATCAGGAAAGACTGAAGTTCTTCACCAACCACCGCCAATTACCAATTATCGCTATGAATGGCACACAGCTTGCAAACATTGAGTACTTCAAAGTGTCTGTGGAGCATCATCTCTATTTGGGATCTTTGAATAGAGAAATTCACGATGATATAAGCAATGCAAACCAGGCACTGGGAAGGCTTTGAAACAGAGTTCTAAACTGAGACAAACATGTTTTCAACAAAGCTGAAAGTGTACAAAGCAACCATCCTCCCTTTGTTTCTCTGAGAATGCAAGTTCTAGATGTTGCTCCGCAGATACCATAATCCTAAAATTCTCAACAACAAAAACACAAACAAAAATACCCCATCACATGCAAGCATTTAGCTCCAAACTTGGAATCAGGCGGAAGACTGCATTACTTACGTCAAAACCCTTGATATTGTTGACTCTATGAACATCCAGTATAGACTTATCAAGGCTTCTATGAGTATGGCAAAGTCATCGTAGGAAGAAGCAGGGATGCCTAAACACCTGATGTATATACTGTCCTGTGGCAGGAGATACCAAGGCCAACGCCAACTGATGCAACATCACACGGAAGGAGCAGGAGGAGTACGCTGTACATCCATCATGCTGGCAAACCCTCGTCTGTCCACCCTCTGCTAACTTTGAACATTCCTGGTACCAGAGAATCAACACTGCACAAGAACAACACCGCACACCAACTCTGACAGTGACCACAACGAACTTCCTCTTTCCCACTGCTCCAGATTGCTTCCAGATTGGGGTTGCAGAGCCAGGACTGAGAACACAGATGATCTACTGGTGACTGTGGCATCTTCTTCAGGTTCAATGGGCTGTTACATTTTAAGTCTAGAATCCATATTACAAAGTCCAGCGCATGAACAGCCTGAGAGCAGAAATATATAATTCAGCAACGGTAACCTTCGGTCTGCTACAAATTCGCTCTCACACTACGTCAGAAAAGTCATCATATTTGAAGTCTCCTTATAAAGTGCAGTCCACACAAATCCCAGACTCAGGTAATACTGAGTAAAAGTAAAAGCTGAATACTACCAGAAGCGCTAGTATTCAGTCTGCCTCAGAATAATACTCAACTCCTGACTGTTTTTCTCTTCAAACGTAGATTGATTGTCTGATATATTCAGATCATGCATCTGAAATTGTCAGGTCTTCAAACTGGCAATTAGTAGAACACGTTTGCTGAAATGATTGTCACTTCTTAAAGCTATACCATTACCAATTATTATACCTTATGAACAAAAACTTACCAGGGTACTATGGTGTAGGCTGTAGCTGTTTTTTTTCTTGAGATTCAGAGCAAAAACGAATATGGTAGTCACACATGACTCATACCCAAAGCGGACAACACTTCTGATATGCACTTCCCCTTTGTTAGATGTGTGGTGACTGGCAGGAAAGTGAAAGGTTTGGTGTGAAGTACATGGTAAGCACCACCTGAAAAATCATTGAGAATAGAAGAGGTGCCTGGAACTCCTATAGGAATCGTTAGGGCACAGCCCTGATATTTTCAGGTCGCTTTTCTTAGGTTAGTTCAACTTGGTCTGGCCCGTACCTCCCAGGTCGCGTGTGCATGCAGGAAATGCTTATGTCTTCCTTAGAACCTGGCCCGCTGGCTGCACCTGCCAAAGCTTGACGTGTGAACATGTTGTGCAGGTGTACTCAAAACCGCAGTTCTTATTCTCACTCGAAAGACTTTCAGGGGAACTGAATCAGATGCAATGTTAACTTTAAGGGGGAAACCCCCCGAAATGCCCATCTCAGCGGATATCCGAACCTGTTGGCTCAGTTACATTCCGATTATTGTTAGATTGGTGCTCTAACCACGAGGCTAAAATGCCCCCAGCCTGAAATGGTTCAGAATAAAATTCCCAGAAAAGACAAATATTAAACCACTCTTGGCATCGAATTAGTCTAGGACTGGTTCAGAAAAAAGCTCCACATCAGGACCGATTGGGCATTGCTGTGTCAGCATTCCAAACGCTTCTTCCCAGAGTTGACCAGCATTGTCAAAAGCATTGTCACAGCTTCTTTATTTCGGTGCAGTGGGACCATTGTTTCATTGATTGTCTGATATATTCAGATCATGCATCTGAAATTGTCAGGTCTTCAAACTGGCAATTACTAGAAGTGTAATTTTGGACAGATGGTACGGGACACTGTTTTCTGTGTTCTAAAAGTAAACTGTGTTGAAACAATACTCAAACCACGTTAAGACTTTGAACCGATACAGCGATCTGTGGTCTGATTACTCAGCCGGCATTTTCCTTGTAAAATGGAACGTCGATGAGCAGTTTAGGAAAGGAAAACTATGCTTATGTGATAACTATATTCTGCTGAAACAGTGCGTTTTCCATGAAATGATTAACAAACGTTTCCTGAAGTTTATATGAATGTACTTGTGTAAAAAAAATCAATGTTTTGAAAATGTGATTTGCTTTAAGCGATATTTGTATATAGTAGCCTAAACGTTGACAATGTATGTTTGATGTCTTTTTTATAGATAGTGCTCTTTGACTTAAACGAAAACTAGTATGCAAAAGCACAATAGTGATGGCTGATACTCTCTGTAACAACATAAGATTGAAAACTTTACAGATGAGCTATTAAGGGAACTAAGATTACCTGTATCAGAACAAAAGCCGTGGAAAAATGTTGAGCATTATCGGCGGGTACCAGTGTCACTAAACCCCATCAGTGTCATAT
>CM060321.1:25602799-25610299 GCA_030674155.1 Stramonita haemastoma
CGTGCGTGCGTGTGCACAAGATGTTTTGCGTGCGTTAGCACACGGGCCTCGGTTTATAGTCTCATCCGAAGGATGGGGGTGGGGGGTGGGGGTGGAGTCAAGTCAGCACTGATGTTAACTCCAGAAGAAAAATCTCCTCGACCGGGAATCGAACCCGGGTCGTCAAATCGCGAGCGCAATGTTCTGACCACTAGGCTATCCCGTGCCCCCCCCCCCCCCCCCCTCCTATTTGATATATATAGGGTACTGACACTAAATACGAAACAGCTTTCCAAGTGATGCTCTACATTTGACCTATGTGGGGTACGAAGCCGTACACAGCTGGGGGCCCTATTTTCGATGACAGTGGGCTAAACAATGATGTCAATTCTTTCCACCAAATCTCTTTTCCCTTATCATGGGATGCCCTTTTGTATACGTAGCTTTGTAACACGTGGGCCTTCCATACACTAATGCGTGTGTTTGATTTTTTTTTTGTAAGTTAAGAGAGAGAGAAAAGAGAGAGAGAGAGAGAGAGAGAGAGAGAGAGAGAGAGAGAAGAGAGAGAGAGAGAGAATAAAAGAACGAAATAATTTTAACTGAGGGAAAGAGATAATCATGAACGATATTCTTTGTATCTAGCTCCCATAAGAAGGACAATGCTCGAGTAATAGGCGATATATATATTTTTTTTGTTTTTGAAGTGCGGTCTCCTCTTCTTTGATATTTCCTATCGTCCTGTTTCCACGCCACGCATTTTGTCCTGTCTGCCCCAGTGATAACCCAGCCTCGTAACTTATTTAAATTTTTATTTTATGCCGCTTTATGTCACAGCAGATTTCTCTGCGTGAAATTCGGGCTGCTCTCTCTCCCTGGGGAGAGCGCATCGCCACAAGTGCAGCGCCTACCCATTAACATTTTTTTTCTGTCTGGAACTGTATATTTTCAATATCAGAGTGGAACAGATCTTCAACCTCAGAATACTCCGTGAGCGGTACCTCCAACACCAACAAGACCTCTACCACGTATTAATTGATTTTGAAAAGGCATTCGAAAGTGTGGCATGCAGCTTTCTGGGCAACCATGAATTTGTACAGCATCAATGTAAGCCTGATCAGAGTCATCAAAGAGCTTTACAAGGCCACCAGTGCAGTGTACTACAACACCAACATCGGAGAGTGGTTTCGAACAACAGTTGGAGTAAGGCAGGGCTGTCTACTCTCACCCACTCTTTTCAACATCTTCCTTGAGAGAATCATGGCTGATGCACTGGAACACCATAAAGGATCAGTCAGCATTGGTGGCAGAACAATCACAAACCTCCGACTGTGTGGTCCTTGTCTTCCCAATGAGCCCTTTGCAAATTCACCTTAGGCAGGAGCTGGTCTTAATCTAAGAAAACAAACAAACCCTACGACTGCTGTGGGATTCAAACCCGCGAACGTCTAGTTAGTAACCAACCCGCTCATCATGACGCCATAACAGTTGGTTTGAATTTGAGCTTGATCAAGTAATTCGGCTATCTTAATAGTGAGCAAAAACGGTCACATATGTGGTCATATATGGGGGACGGGATAGCCTAGTGGTCAGGACACTGCGCTCGCAATTTGACGACCCAGGTTCGATTCCCGTTCGAGAGGATTTTTCCTCTGGAATTAACATCAGTGCTGACTCCACTTCCCCCAAAGTCCTTCGGATGAGACTATAAACCGAGGCCCCGTGTGCGCATGCACGCGGAACATCTTTCAAAAATCAGAACATCTTTCGCAAACGTAAAATTCTGTCCCGCTTTTCGTAAGAGTAGGCCATCGTGTGCCGGTAGGAACAGATAACAAGATTTGCAAAAACTGCATACACACGGGGACTCGATGTAATGAAGCACACGAGTGCCTCGATATAAAAGAATAAATAGATGAATAAATAAATGAATAAAGGAATACATAAATAAATATATAAATATTCCATTATCCTCGATATAAAAGAATAAATATAAAAGAAAGAAAGAAAGAAAGAAAGAAAGAAAGAAAGAAAGAAAGAGAGAGAAGAAAGAAAGAAAGAAAGAAGAGAGAGAAAGAAAGAAGAAAGAAAAGAAAGAAAGAAAGAAAGAAAGAAAGAAAGAAAAGAAAGAAAGAAAGAAAGAAAGAAGAAAGAAAGAAAGAAAGAAAACAAATAAGATTGATCTAACAACAATAAAATAAAATTTAAAAAATGAATATTCAATTATCCTCAATGTAAAAGAATACATAAATATAAGTTAATTAATCAATTAATACATAAAACAAATAAGATTGATCTAACAACAATAAATAAAGGAATAAATAAATATTCCATTATCATCGATATCAAAGAGTAAATAAATAAATTAATTAATTAATTAATTAATAAATAACCAAATACGATTGATCTAACAACAAAGGAGAAGGAAAAAATAATCCTACACGGCATTATACTTAGTTATATACAGGGGGTGGGGCAGCCTCGTGGTTAGCCCTTTGCGCCCCTAATCTGACGGCCCGAGATCGAACACCCGCGGACGCCAGTTTTAGGGAATTTTCCCTGGAGTTACTCATCAACCCTGACTCCACTCCACCAAAAATCCTTTGGATGAGAACATAAACCGGGTGCCTCGTGTGTGAACGCACACTGAACAATCTGCACACACGTTAAAAAAAAACCTGTTCCACTTTTGGGACGAGTTAGGGTATTTCGTGCCGATAAGAACGAATCGCAAAATAAAATGAAAAAAAACCAAAACAGCAGGGTCAGAGGCGTCGCGCTTAGACACTATCCACAAAGTCGAATGCAGCTACCTTAATGGTGTGCAAAAACGGTCACATATGCAAAATCTTACCATTGGTGAACCTCGGAACTCTAGCAGAGGAACAGAAAAATAGTTATAAATACAAAATACCGCCCTCTCCTTACCCCCCCCCCCCCCCCATCACACACACACACGCACACACACCCCACGCGCGCGCGCGCCGCACACACACACACACACACACACAACCACACACACACACACACACACACACACACACACACACACACACACGGGCGGTCAGAACATCTTGCGCACACGTTAAATCCTGTTACGCTTTTCGTAAGAGTAGGCCATCGTGTGCCGGTGGGAACAGATGCCATTTACAAAAAGCATACGCACGGGGACTGGATGTAAAAAAAAAGCACACCCATTATCCTCGATATAAAAGAATAAATAAATAAAAAGAATAAATAAATAAATAAATAAATAAAACACACACACGCACGCACGACACGCACGACACACACACACACACACACACACACACACACACACACACACACACACACACACACACACACACACACACACAACACACCACCACCACAACCATCAACACCAAAACTAACAAAAATAACAACAGTTAAACACAACAAACTCAGATTCAATCAACAGGGGAAAAAAACGATAAAATGCTGGAGAAAAACAGACAGGAAAATAGAGATGGAGAGTTTGAAGGAGAGAGAGAACATAGGAACGGAGTAGCGGGCGGAAAAGAAGAAAGAAGAAGGGAGAGGATGACTTCTGTAGAGTTTATCCCATCCGGACTGCTCATGTGTTGGTTAAGACCATGCTTGTGGACAATATGAGCGCGTGGTAGTAGTAGTAGTAGTAGTAGTAGTAGTAGTAGTAGTATAGTAGTAGTAGTAGTAGTAGTAGTAGTAGTAGTAGTAGTAGTAGTAGTAGTAGTAGTAGTAGTAGTAGTAGTAGTAGTAGTAGTTAGGCACCCATCAGTCTCAGAAGACTATGGGGTTGCGCTCTAGTCTTTAGAGTATTTAAAGCCTGGGTAAGTAAGTATGGAGGGCAAGCTGTTACCCATGCAGCAGAGCCCCCCTCTCCACGCCACTGGAATGGGTCCATTGGAAAGGCAATGACCGATTCGAATGGTTCCAGTACCGTCGCAGGAGCCGCCAGAACGTTGCCATATACAGCCCCGAGCCGTCCTGAGGACTCCAACTCCCTGATTTTCCTCAGGGAGGGTGTCTAAACACGACATCTGTGTGCATGCTGGTTTTTAAAAAATAATTTTGTCATCCGCTCCTACCGGCACACGATGGCCTGCTCTTCCGAAAGGCGGAACGGGGTTTTAACGTGTGCGCAAGATGTTCTGCGTGCGTTCGCACACGGGGCTTCAGTTTATAGTCTCATCCGAATGACTTTGACATTCAGTCCGATTTTTTTCGTCAAACTGGAAAGAAAGGGCGAGGCTGGGAATCGAACCCAGAACCTCACGGTTTACTTGTTTGCAGGCGAACGTCTTAACCATCCTGCCACCTTCCTTCCATACTTCCTTCCTGCTACCTTCCTTCATTTAATATTAGGAAAGCAATAACCAATTCACTGCCACCCAAACAAAAAACCCATCTCATCAGCAGACAAAGGAAGAAAGATACAGACGAAAAGAAAGCTGCTGATAGATGGGAAAAGGGGAGGTGGGGGGGGGGAGGCTGAAGAATGAGAAGGAGATGGATGAGGAGAATGAAGAAAAGCTTTGATAGAAGATTTATTCACTTCAAAATAAGAAGATTAATGAAGTTGTCTCCCATCATAGAGGGATAGGTTGGATACAACCCACTATTTAAAGACCTGCAAGAACGTGGTTTCCATGCAGCCACGAACTCCAATCGTCTCTGGGTAACGTTTTTGGGTATCAAGGTTTGTATATGTAGAAAGGGACAAGCAGTACATGCTGCAACAGATATTAAGCAACAACAAGGTAACGGCTTTTAGTGTGCATCCTCAAGTAACTTTCTGGTTTTTAAGTGAGTACAGTACTCTTTGTTGGTTTAAAATTCAGTGTTTCATACCAACATATTAAAGAACTGAAAACTACAGACTAAATAAAGCATTATAGAAATTCTCCAGAATTTTAACGTGTGATGAGGATCCCTCAGCTTTTTGAAGAAAAAAAAAGAGACGATTATGGTTTTTCTTCCTTTCACATCTATCTCAGTAGTAAAGTTTAATTTGTCATCAGTGACAGTACCTAAGTATCTATATTCATGAATGCATTTAACTTTTTGTACCATAACTGTAACGACCCGGTACAGATTCGGAGTTTTTGCAAAAGCCGATCAGCATTTGTTTAGTCTTTTTAACAATAAAGTTCCAGTTTGTTTCTTTGACATAGAAGGATCAGCATTTGTTTAGTCTTTTTAACAATAAAGGTCAGATTGTTTCTTTGACATCAGAAGGATCAGCATTTGTTTAGTCTTTTTAACAATAAAGATTGTTTCTTTGACACAGAAGGATCAGCATTTGTTTAGTCTTTTTAACAATAAAGGCACAGAAATGTTTCTTTTGAGACATCAGAAGGATCAGCATTTGTTTAGTCTTTTTAACACTAAAAGGCAAGATTGTTTCTTTTACAATCAGAAGGATCAGCATTTCTTTATTTTTAACAATAAAGTCCAGATTGTTTCTTTTGACATCAAAAGAAAAATACGTCTACTTTTTTTTTCGGAATGCACGTTATGAGAGTTGGACAGATCTTTAAGTAAGGGAAAGAATCAACAGAATATTCACTCCATGGTGTGACACCAAAAAACAGTGCAGTCATTAGTGTATACAGTGCAAAAGATAGGAGGAGACAGAAGAGTGTCTTGGGGTCAGACAGTGGATGCTACATTTTCAGCTGATATCGCTTTTTGAAATCAGACAGACCGTGTTTGTTTCATTTTAAAAAGATATAACCGGACGAATAAGCTACAAACAGGCATTCAGTGAGAGTATTTGAGTGCTAAAAGATGGGGCTGGACGGTTTTGAAGGCAGAGAAAAAGTCAGTGTCGAATATGCAAACAGAAGATCCAAGCTTTTCTAGATGAGAGTTCAGCAGGGTGATAGCGTCCTCTGTTCTCCTGTTGGCTTTATATGCAAATGCGGATCGGCGGTCTAGAGATAACACACCTGCCTAGAAGTGAATTTCATCCCAGTTTGTACCCAAAACTTCCTTGCCTCCCTCCTCCATAAAACCATGAGGGGTAGTCTGGGTGCTAGTCTCTCGGATGACACGATAAACTGAGGACCACGCATTATGCAACACGCAGTTGGCGCACGTAGAGAACCCACGGCAACAAGAGAGTTGTCCCTGAAAAAATGTTGTAGAAAACACCACTGAGATAGGGAAACAAATAGACTTGCAAAATTCAAATTTTATTTCCTGTCATCCCTTTAGGGATATAGAGGATTTTACATGGCATCAATAAACAAGATCAGAACTGAACAACATACATGCACCATGCAACTGAATATTTAAACAATTACTATAGAACAAAAAAAAAGTTCTATGTTTACACATATCAAACTCTTTGAACGAAGCTTACATGTTATTTCTGATAATATCAATCATTTTAACAACATTGAGCAGAGACTCCTTATTTAGTGAAGAAAAGATTGTTCATACTTCAAAGTGTTTGGATATTTAGCGTAATATTTTGGTAAACATTTTTTACGAGTTGCTTTAAACATTGGACAAATAAAAATGCAATGAATTCTTCACAAATTATCACCACTATTGCATTTTGTACAGTATCTTTAATTTCTTTGAATACCCTCAAAACGTAGGACATTGAATCGGCACTGTTGTTATTTGTGCGAAACTGGGCAAATCGAACAGAAACATTGGATGGCTAATAGGGGTAATTACTTTTCCAACACAAAATGTTTGTTTTAAAACATTTTTATATTTGTATAAATGTCATCTGAATTTACTGCTGTGTACCACTTATGAATAAACGCGTCACGTAAGCATTGCTTGACTTTGGTTTTAAACCATTGTAACTGCATTCAATATTTTGTTGATTCAACCAGATCCCACTCAACTCTAGCTCATCTAATGTCTTTTGAGATGCTGGTCAAATAACTGTAGAAAGAAAACATTTCAGTGTGAAACATACATTTATGTAATAATCTCTATACTAAACAGGAAACTGATTTGCATTTTGACCTGTACATAATCTGTACCAAAGGCAAACACGACAAAGAAAAAAATACTGGGTGGCGCTGCTCTTGAGGCGATGTACACTTTCCGGGGAGAGCAGCCTGAATTCCACTCCAAGATGTTGGCCGTTAACTTAAAAAAGCGGTATACAAACATAAGCTGGAGAGGATCTAGATAGGAAGAAGTACACACAAGAATACGTTTCTCAATGATGGGTTCAAAGCATTTTATAATGCCCTGAGTGAGACTGGCATGTCTGTCATCATTCAGAGACTAAGGGTGGTTACTTTGGGGTACAGCACAAAGGATTGACTTCTTTCAGAGGCTGGGTACACAGCATAGTAGGCACCCATCAGTCTCGGAAGACTATGGAGTTGCGCTCTAGTCCTTAGAGCGCAAAGCCTGGGTAAGTAAGTATAGAGGGCAAGCTGTTACCCATGCAGCAGACCCCCCCCCTCTCCACGCCACTGGAATGATCCATTGGAAAGGCAATGGCCAATACGAATGGTTCCAGTTCCGTCGCAGGAGCCATCAGAA
>CM060321.1:25612829-25617829 GCA_030674155.1 Stramonita haemastoma
ATAAATAAATAAATAAATAAGCTGTCCCTATAACGAACACAAAAACCCCTGAAAAAACAGACCCTCAGCTGGAGACCTGTTTGCAGCCTGCAGCGCGGTCCCTCAGCAGGACACAGGGGGCTGGTAGTCACGCCCCAGACGTGTGACCACGCCACGCACCAAGCCTCGCTTGTAACGGCTCCACGTGCGCCGGTCTTTCAGCTGCTGGTGTATGTCTTCTGCGTTTGGATAGATGATGCTCTGCACACACACACACACATACACACACGCGTGCGCGCGTGCGCATGCGCACACACACACACACATACACACACGCGCGCACACACGCATGCGCACACACACACACGCACGCACGCACACACGCACGTACGCACGCACGCACGCGCACACACACACACATATTAGCATATCTGTCAAGAACTTTTTCAAAGAAATTACAGTCATGGCAAAATTAGTCAATTCATTATTTTTCTTTTTTTCTTACTATTAAAAAATAACACTGTAGTTGGGAGGCTAGCAGATGACAAATCTTTGCTATTTTTTTTTTAATTCAAACCTTTCGAATCTGTGCAAAATCACATGGACTGTGAGCTGGAATGCAGCCGCTCACCAAAAAACATATCGTTGGTTTTTGTGAGTGTGTGTTGTTTTCTGCTGTTTTTTGTTGTTGTTGTTTTTTTGGGGGGCTGGGTGCAATGCTAAATACTCTAGATCTATATGTGTTCGAGTTTCTATTAAATAAAAAAGAAAAATGGACACAAAAAGTTATTTTATATTTTTTTTATTTCTTCTTTTATATCGTGGATAATGGAATAAGCACTCATGTGCTTTTTTTACACCCAGTCCCCGTGTGTATGCAGTTTTGTAAATATTGTCATCTGTTCCCACCACCGGCACACAATGGTCTACTCTTACCAAAAAAATACGGAACAGGATTTAATTAACGTGTGCGCAAGATGTTCTGCTTGCGTTCGAGTTAAATCTGGAGTGTAGCCTTTCCTTTCCTGGTAAATCCTCTCTTTGACATCATCCAGTATGGTGCACACTGCTTTCCATTGTGATTGATTGGAATAAAGGCCACAGGAAGCAAGATCCTGCCATGCCGCAATTCACAGCTGTCAGTTCACCCCACTTTCAGCTGCTTTCAGCTGCTAATTAATCCATCCCATCCCAACCTTGGAAGGGCAAGCTGGTGCTAATTTTAGCACGAACTGACCACACATGGACTAGGTAAAAGGAAGGGGCACGCTAAATTTAGCCCTCTTGACTAAGTGATGTTGTATTTGTGCACTGTTAATTGGCTGTGGGGAGCCAGAGGTCATCAGCCGCACTGAGACTCAAGGAGCAAAAGTCAACCAGAAACTGGATATAGGTTTTATAGAAAAAGAAAAAAGTGCTTCCCTTTGAATCTCAAACATCCAGCAAATCCTGCATCACTCAAGTCAAGCGTCCAGGGCCCAGTCAAAGTCAAAGTCAATTTTTTTTATTTACAGATGGTACATTGAGTAAGCAAAACACTTGCTTTTTTTTCCATCAAGCCATCTACAAAAGAAAAGTATGTAAAGAAAATGAAAGAGGAAAAATCAACAATAATGACTGATTACAGCTAAAATTTTTAGCCAGTCCTAAAATTAGCGCATCCCTTCCTTTTACCTTTTACCTAGTGCAAGTGTGGTCAGTTCCTGCTGTAATTACCACCGGCTGGGCTGGGATGGGATGAAATGAACAGCAGCTGAGAGAAGCTGTAAGTGGGGGAAGCTGACAGCTGTGACACCTGTTGTGTCCGCGTCACCAGCTAATTTGGCCTAGTCTTGGGTTTTTTGTGGGGGGTTTCGTTTGACTATATGAGAAGCCCAGCAGAGTCCTCCAATCAAGGGACTGTACCACGGACCAACCACCACCACCCCCATATTCCTCAGCGGCCTGTGGCCCAGGACAGAAGCTGCTGTGTCTGTTGTTTGCGGGGTCAGGTCAGGTCAGGTCAGCTCACCATGTCGCTGACGATGCGGAGGACCCGGATGTTGGCGTGCTGCAGGAAGAGTTTTTTGGAGATGAACAGCAGTTCTGCCCCCTGACTGACCACACTGACCCGTGAGGCCTGGCGTCTGACCAGCGTTTCCAGACCCTGTGGGAAAGATTGGGTTAATTAAAGTATTTTATCCTATGAGTGGTGAAGTTTGGAAGGAGGAAAGAACATGAATAGGCTGGGAGCAATGACGGTATTTGAAGGAGTGAGCATGGCAGTTGATGTCCCCTTTCTTCTTTATTGTCCAAACACTGCTGCTACCTCCAAATCTCACAACTCCCCCACAGTATATCTAGCTCTGCACAAAAGAGTTACGGCTGCCTAAGGCCACCAGTTAGAGGAGACCATGGATAGTCAATATTGTCATCTGTTCCCACCGTCACACAATGGCCTACTCTTACGAAAAGTGGAACAGGAATTAACGTGTGCGCAAGATATTCTGCGTGCGTTCGCACACGGGGCCTCGATTTACAGTCTCATCCGAAAGACCTTTGGGGAGAGTGGAGTCAGCACTGATGTTAAGTCCAGGGGGAAAAATCCTCTCGAACGGGAATCGAACTCGGTCGTCAAATTGCGAGCGCAATGTTCTGACCACTTGGCTATCCCGTCCCCCTGTCTTTGCATGTCAGGTAAACAGGGGGGGGGGGGTCCATTTATATGAAATGTGAAAAAGCAATAAAGCATTCCACTCACCAAAAAGCCCTAAGTAAAAAAAATTTAAAACATGAAAAAGGAAAAAAAGAACATGGCAAATTAAAAATAGATATTTGTAAGCAGCCACAACGATCCTACAACAACAATGCTACCTTTTAATCAACAAAATATACTCATGGATGACATCAACATGACGTAGGTGTCAGAGGTCAGTAATAATGTAAAAATCCAAGAGAACAAATAATAAAAAAGAAATGTACATTATTTCTTCATTTAGATTGTTACAGTTCACATAACTATTGTTTAGAAATTACTTGTCAGGCACCTAAGCTCAGGTTCAAAAAGACAGTAAATAACCAGTTTTGTAACAGAAGTAGGGATACTTGAATAGATTCTAACATTCTCACACTTCAGAATACTGATTTTCATACATTGAATATTCACCCCAAAAAAAGCCACAGAAGATGCAAGGTAAAAAAAATTGACTTTATCATTAAAGGCATTTGGTTTCAGCGAATCAGGCCTCATGTTAAAAGGTGCACTCACAAAGACATCCCCAGAGGACAACACAGCTATCTGGGCGTAACCCTCCTTGTCCTCTTCCCGAAGGAAGTCCAGGCGTCCCATCTGTCACACAGTGGTCAATGCTCTGGGTGAGGGGCATAGGTAACAAACGATTTGAAAAATGACTTTAGTGTTGAAATCTGTGAAGCTAAACCCACAAATTTTTTTAACGAGCGAAGCTCTTTCACATTCCCAAATTCGTAGACGCATAATCGAGCTCGTATGAATAGCCAGAAAAATCTCTCTCTCTCTCCTCTCTCTCTCTCTCTCTCTCTCTCTCTCTCTCTCTCTCTCTCTCTCTCTCTCTCTCTCTCTCTCTCTCTCTCTCTCTCTGGCTTCTGTACTTCTAGGAACGGATGACAAAATTAACTAAACTGCACGCAGACTGGATGCAAAAAAAAACAAAATAAAAACGAGTGCTTATTCCATTATCCTCAAAATAAAAGAAAGAATGAATGATTACATAGATAAATAAATAAATATCACCCCTATTTCTCAAAACCACCACACCCCTATTAAATAACCCATCTCACGTAGATGTTGACGTGCACTTACCTGTTGCCCTGACACAGCTGTGCAGCTTCCGTCTGTGAAAGATACAGAGAAGAAATAGATAACGTTTTGAAATGAAAATATATATATATATATATATATATTTCTGAGGTTAATGAATAAAGTACAATGATGTTTTCTATCCCGCCCTGCAGGGAAAAACAGGGACAAACTCAACATTTCAAATAGAAACATTGAGACATATTTTGAAACCTTTATTTCTTTTGTCCAGACAATTTCGGTCATTCACTCTCTCAAACCCAGGAATGTGTTCAATCCTCAATCCTCTGAAAATAAAAGTTTGACTTTGACTTTGAAGTCAGGTTTGGTGTGACGTCACCTGCAATGTTCCCTTTTTTTGTTTTTACAGGGAAAATGCTTTGGGGGCGGGGTAGCTCAGTGGTCAGAGCGCTCGCTTTCCCCCAGCCAAGTTAAGCAGCGTCAAGCGTGGTTACCAGTTGGATGGGTGACCGCTTGCGCGCCTTGGCATCAGTACAGACCCCCCCCCCCCCCCCCCCAGTTCACCCAGCTGTAAATGGGTACCTGCCCTCTTTAGGGTCAGGGAAGGTCAAGCAGCGAGGGAGAGGAGATGGGCGCCGCCCTCAATATGCTGGCCCCTAGAGAAGCTGAGGTCTCTGATGCCTCGCTCCCCTACGACCGCCTAGGTTATGGGACACCTTTACCTTACCTTTTTTTACTTACAGGGAATATGTATGTATACCTTTATCCTGTCCACTGAAAAAGCTGCAGACATGAACTCTGAATTAATCTGTAGACCTAATGGAGCAGAGGTCAGCTCTCGGAGGGGGGGGGGGGAGGGGGTAGGAATGTGGATATTGCAGGTGATGTCGCATGCCCCGAACCCCAAAGAGAATTGAACACAGGCCCGAATTGGGATTGTCAGTTACCGAACTTGTCCGGACAGTGGAGATCACAGAGCCACACAGTGTCTGCCAGTGAACATAATTAGCAGCTTCTGCTCTGGGGCAGGTCCCCAAACAAAGAGATCGAACATGTGCAGCTGGGTCAAAATAACTGCATGCACACACACACACACACACACACACACACACACACACACACACACACACACACACACACACACACACACACACAGAAGAAGAAGAAGCTTTCTTTTTTAGCCATACCTTCTCACTTGTTGGTGTGTTTTTTTCATAGATTGTTTTAATGATACAATACATAA
>CM060321.1:25622829-25636029 GCA_030674155.1 Stramonita haemastoma
ATGGCCAAAAGAATGGACACAGTCTCTTGTAATACCCCTGCCAAAGAAAGGAAACCTCAAGCAATGCCAGAACTACAGAACCATCAGTCTCATAAGCCATCCTAGCAAGATCATGCTGCAGGTAGTCCTCAACAGACTGAAAAACCAAGCAGAAAAACTCCTGGCAGAAGAACAAGCGGGCTTTAGACCAAAACGCAGCACAATGGAACAAATTTTCAACCTGAGAATTCTGATAGAGAAGCATCTCCAACACCAAAAAGACTTGTACCACAATTTTATAGACTTCAAAAAGGCCTTTGACAGGGTATGGCATGACGGCCTCTGGCAAGTACTCAGGCACTTCAACATTGACAACTGCCTAATTGAAGTCATCAAGGCTCTGTACGAGAATGCAAGAAGTGCAGTTTTCATGAACAACCACGTGGGCGAGTTCTTCAAGACCACGGTTGGAGTCCGCCAGGGCTGCCTTCTCTCACCTGTACTCTTCAACCTCTTCCTCGAAAACATCATGACAGAGACACTGCAAAACCACCACACTTCCATCTCCATTGGTGGAAGACCCCTTTGCAACCTCAGATTTGCAGATGACATTGACCTCATGGCAGCAGCAAACAAGAACTGCAAATCCTCACAGACAGTCTAACAGACCGAGCGAGCGCATACGGCATGGAGGTCAGTACAGAGAAATCGAAGATCATGGTCAACAGCGCGAGTAATGACAGCACGGAAATAAAGATGAATGGAGAAATATTGGAAGAGGTGAGCCAATTCAAATACTTAGGCTCCATCCTAACAAAAGATGGCACATCAAACAGTGAGGTGAAAGCTCGCATTGCAACAGCAACATCTGCTCTAGTCAGACTCCAGAGGATCATCAGAAGCAACAACATCAGCTTCTGCACCAAATACCACCTCTACAAATCCCTCGTAATATCTATCCTCCTATATGGCTGTGAATCATGGACTCTGACAGCAGAGTTAGAGAGAAGAATCCAAGCATTCGAGAACAAGTGCCACAGAAGACTCCTCAAAATATCATACAAAGAACACAAGACCAATAACTATGTGAAAGAGGAAATCAAAAAGCGTGTGGGCCCCCAAGAGCCTTTGCTCTCCACCATAAAGAGGAGAAAGCTGATGTGGTTTGGTCACACCACAAGACACAACACCCTAGCAAAAACCATCTTGCAAGGAACAGTCGAGGGCAAAAGAAGAAGAGGCCGCCAAAAGAAATCATGGGTTGACAACATCAAAGACTGGACTGCCCAACCCCTGCAACGCCTCCTACTAGCCACACAGGATCGTGAAGCATGGAAAAAGATCTCCGTTGCGTCTTCTCTCATGTCCCCCCTACGTCCTTTGGGACATGGGACTGAGTGAGTGAGTGAGTGAGTACTGGGGGGACCATACTGAAGCCAAGGCGCGCACACGGTCACCCATCCAACTGGTAACCACGCTCGACGCTGCTTAACTTTGTCTGTGGGAAAGCGAGTGCTCTGACCACTGAGCTATCCCGTCCCTCACAAGGGTGTAATCAGCAGGTATGAAGACAAATTCACAATAGTTTACAATGCAGATTCTTTCAAAGGCTATTCCCAGCTTAACAATATCCTGTTTATTACGGTCATGTGTTCAAATGTATGCTAGATAGGTTTATATATCAAATTGCTTAAGAAAGGAATTTTGCCTTTTTTTAAATTAAATTAAATTAATAATAATAATAATAATAATAATAATAATAATAATAATAATAATAATAATAATAATAATAATAATGATAATAATGATAATAATAATAATGATGATGATGATGATGATGATGATGATGATGATGATGATGATGATGATGATGATGATGACGACGACGACGACGACGGTGATGATGATGATAATAATAATTATTGGTAGTAGCAGTAGCAGCAGCAGCAGCAGCAGCAGCAGCAGCAGCAGCAGCAGCAGTAGTAGTAGTAGTAGTAGTAGTAGTAGTAGTAGTAGTAGTAGTAGTAGTAGTAGTAGCAGTAGTATCATCATCATCATCATCATCATCATCATCATCATCATGTGAGCCTATATTGTTTAGGTGTCTTTCAGCAAACTATTGCTTTGCTTTCGAAGACAATCTCACCGGTTTATGACTAAATCTATTCACCACTTGTGTCTTTAAACTTTTTTCCATTGCTGAAACGCAAAACATAGCTGAATAGCAAGGAAATCTTTTTTCGGGGGTGGGGGGGGGGGAGAGAGAAGAGGTTCGGGGCTACAATAAGACAAAAACGTTTAAAAGAAACGAAAACAAGAACCATGGCCCAGATCAAAAGCTTTGTCAATGATGGATGTAAACCGAAGTGCTGAGGCCCTGATGTACAATGTTAAGAGAGATTGTCTTCAGCCATGCTTAGCTATTACCGAACAAACAACCGCCATTCTGGTTTAAAAGGGGGGGGGGGGGGAGTCTTCTGACGTCAGAGTCTAACTGCCTATGTGGTTATGTATTTAAGAAGAGTCATACAGGCAAAGTTCTCATCCACAGTATAATTTCAATCTTGCAGTGATCACTAAGTGGGAGGAGTGTATCAGAGAGTACATTCTAGGTCACTTCCAGAGTATTAAACTGGGAACCGCAGGGGAACAACATCAACAACAATAAACACATTTTAAAGATACAGAAAAAGTAAAGAAAAGAACTACTTTAATCACAAACAACAACCTGGTCTTTTTTTGCTGTTAGCAGACATTTTGAGGACTTCGGTGTAGAGCGGAAATGCCCTTTGTGCGTCACGTGATGCCGATTCCAACCTCTTCCGGGTCAACTGGCTGCTGCTGTAGCTGCCGATGAGGTGACATTTGCCCTGCACATGGACATGGCCAACACGGCAAGTGACAGAAGGCTACACACCAGTATTCATTTTGACTGCTTTTCCTTCTATTTTCATATATCACTCTTGTTGCATTCGCACTGCACGCACTAAGGCATCTACAAAAAAAAAAATTTAAACCCATGTTCAGAAAGACTATCCCCCTGACTCAAAACTCATGTGATTTTGCACAAAACTGGTAGGTTTTAACTTTTTTTTATTTTTCAGCAAACACTGTACCCCTTCACTCCTTTGCCGTCTTCTAGCTTCCTAACCGCAATATGCATGCGCAGGGTCAACACTGTAGGAACACAAACAATCCTCATTCGATGATCATTTCCAACTTTCTCGTGACTACCTGGTATTGCTCTATGTCCTCGATCCCAAAAACAAGTGCACAGTGCAGTTTTTCATACTTTAAAAATTATATGAAAATCAACAAAAAATATTCCGACCCGCACTCTATAGAAAATACTACATGACCCCCAAAATAATACCGGAGTGTAACCGAATGGGATACCAGAGACTGCAAAGTTTCTTCTTCACATGGTCAGACAGCAACTATTGTTATCTGTCATATTATGAGCGAAAATGCGTTGCTCTGCCCTTAATTAAGGGCCTGACTAATCAGGTTCAACACATCCCACTTCGGCATGGGAGAGAATTGTTATCTTCTAAAGTCTTTCTGGCCATGCAACACTCTTAGAGTTCATTGACCAGGCTGGCCCAGGATAGGCAGGTGTGGAAAGTCTTTGTTGCTGCCCTACACACCACTGGGTGTAAAGGATGATGATGATAATGATGATGATGATGATGAAATCTTTCTGGGAAAAAAGCAGGAGAATGGATCCAGAAGTCAGAAAATGGACAAGAAGGTGACAAGAAGAAAAGAAACAAGGCAGAAACAAAGAGAATGATATAAAAAAAGAGGGAATTCCTAGCACAGAATTTCAAGTTGTTGTTCAGATTATATTATAGTCCCAGCAGAAGATCTCCGATTTAGGGACTGTGGCAGAAGGTCAGAAAGTCAAGAGGTCATCCCCACTTCAGCACCACGGGCCATCCCAAAAATAGCACAGTTCTGAAAAGCAACGGGAGCCAGGCCCTCGCTAGCACTAGAGAGCTGCACAAGCCTGAGCCCACTCGAAAGAGTTTCAAGAAAGTGGGGATCTATTTAAATTGACAGCCCCCGACTTCCCCGCGAGGAAAGTGCAGCGTTTTTTAAGCAGAGCCTAGCCTATCTAGAGAGTGTTTTGCCACTTCCTTCCTTCTCTAGCACGATGAGTAGGCAGGCCCCTTTATTACTCCGTGTCACTCACAACACACACACACACACACACACACACACACACACACACAAAACACACACACACACACACACACACACACACACACACACACACACACACACACACACACACACACACACCACCACCACCACCACCACCACACCATACCACTACCACCACCACCATACCACTACCACCACCACCACCACCACCACCACCACTACTACCAGACTAGGCTCTCCTGTCCCTCTCCCTATAAGCATCCTAAAAGGAATGCTTGATACCCTGGTAAAACTGCTAAAAGCAGAACATGTCAACAGCAGGACTAGGCTGTGGTCTGTATGTATGTACTCTTACCGACTTGACAAAACACAGGTAGGCACACTGCTGTCCGTTCTTTACCACTGTCATCCCTGCCCTGCACACATACACACACGCGCGCGCGCGCGCGCGCACGCATGCACACACACACACACAAACAAACGCACGCACGCACACACACACACACACATTAATTTTTATTTCCCACTTAATATCACCAAGTGCGAATAGAGTTTTAAACTACACACGCACACGCGCACGCGCGGGCGCACACACACACACACACACACACACACACACACACACACACACACACACACACACACACACACACACACCACGCACGCACGCACGCACGCACACACACGCGCACGCGCACACACACACACGCGCTCGCTCTCTCTCTCTCTCTCTCTCTCTCTCTCTCTCTCTCTCTCTCTCTCTCTCTCTCTCTCTCTCTCTCTCTCTCTCTCTCTCTCTCTCTCTCTCTCTCTCTGGTATACATTCTTCCAAACAGCTCAGCACTTACGGACAATACTGGAAGAAGAAACCCTCTGGATTGTCGTAGAATATAGGGCATGGGAAGTCTTGAAACAGCAAATGCCTCCTGTCATAAGATATAGAAGAAATATCCATGAAATGAAAGAACGAGTGAATGATTAAACACATGGATACGTTTTTTACAACAAATAGGTGTTCTCAGATCGACAAATTCAAAACAGTGAAGTGTAGTCTATCTTCTGTCATAACTACTAAAATACAATACGTTATATTTTGCCTTCAGCGCCTGGGCTTTATCACAGTTCTTGATTGAACCATTGATGCTGAGGGGCAACAGGAAAGTGAGAGGCTGTAATTATGATCAGTGGCTTTCCGACTCATGGAATTCCACTTTACAGCATAGTCTTTAGTGATCGACTATGACTCTGACTAGGAGGCTTGACTTGCACAGTCCTTATGTGCTGCAGCCCTGGGGGCTAGTTGGCCTTTGGAGAAGATCTCCAATGCTGACTGTCCTTATGCCCTCTTGGCCGAGAGAGTGGGGATGTATTGTTGGCAAGGAAGCTTCACAATAATCAAATTTCTGCCAGTTTCCGAAACAACAGCTGCCTCCTCTGTTGTTTTGGAGGTCATCGTCGAACACGACGGACAAACAAACAACAACATATCTTGCACAAACAAAATGCATTCTCCTTTTTAACTTACACACCCATACTTTGCTCTGGATTCAAACTAAATCATTTACCAAATACAGCACGTACCATTCTACACATAGCTTCCAGAGGAGGACAGTAAAGGGGGGGGGTTATTTCTTATCTCGGGGGAGCTTATTCACTTTACAACAACAATCACTTAATGGCACAGTACCTGGTGTGCATATGTATTGCGCTGACAGACATAGTGTTTCTATGTTTAAATCCTGTTACGCTTTTCGTAAGAGTAGGTCATTGTGTGCCGGTGGGAATAGATGACAAAATTTACAAAACTGCATACACACGGAGACTGGTTGTAAAAAAGCACATGAGTGCTTATTCCATTATCCTCGATATAAAAGAATAAATAGATAAATATAAATAAATAATAGATATATGAGACAACCAGTAAATAGTGTGTGTGTGTGTGTTTGTGTCTGTGTGTCTGTGTGTCTGTCTGTGTGTCTGTGTCTGTGTAATTTTTTTTTTATACAATGTGTTATGTTAACATAACTCTTAATACATGCCTTAATAAATGGCTTGGTGTATACATGAACTCAACAATCTAAATCAATCTCTCTCCTCTCTCATACTCACTGGCAAAGAAGTATGTTGTTGTCTCTTTGCATCAGTAGTGGTCTTCGTATGATTCTGTCAAAATCCTGTCAGTGCACAAAACATCACAACAGACGATTGATGGCAGAGAAATTAGTGAACTGAAGAAAAAAATGAAAGAATAACTCCCCTTCCACAATGAGTCCTTAACCATTATTTAAAAGTATAGCTACTGTATCCTCAATACTACGCTATTCTAAAAACAAAATAATTTAGAATAAGAATCAAGGCAATAGATAAACACTGATGTGGGGTTGTTTGGGGTTTTTTTTGCATCCAGTCCCCAATATATGTGTGTGGTGGGCTAACAAACATTTATTTTTATTTGACTACGTATCAGTTTTTTTATTTAGTTCAGTTGGTTATCCACAGAAAATTGTATGTATGTATCTATGTATGTATGTTTTTTGTGGGTTTTTTTATTTAAAAAAGCTATTTTGCTCATTTGCAAACTGGCAAACTGACATCATCACCACTACCATCATTATCATCATCATCATGAATATTGCCATTATCAATATTATTGTGCTGCTGTTTGTGGTGGTGATGGTGGTGGTGGTCCTAGTATTGTTATTATTATCATCATTATCATTATCAATGTTTTCGTGCCTGTCTTGTCAATGCCACAACCATCATCGTTAGCACAGTCATTTTCTACATCGTCATCATCGTGGCCAAGTGGAAGTGTGGGGGTATGATGGCGGAAATGATGACGATAAATACTACTGATGATGATGATGATGATGATGATGATGATGATGATGATGATGATGACTACATAGAAGTAGGGGAAGGGGGGTCTGTGTATGAAAATAAATGTTTTTCTCCACAACTGTATAGTGTTCCCATACGCGCTATACAACTCTCTCTCTCTCTCTCTCTCTCTCCTCTCTCCCTCTCTCTCTCTCTCTCTCTCTCTCTCTCTCTCTCTCTCTCTCTCTCTCTCTCTCTCTCTCTTAGCCTAGACCTAAGGGTGTGTGTGGGACAAAGACTGGACGAAAGAAAGGCTCGGAAGGCCGTAACATATCTGGACAGTAAAGAGTTTCGTGTCTCGATGTACATTACTAATCAATGCTGTGGTTTCCATGGCTTGGAGTAGCGTCGTGTGTCAGCTTAAAGCAATTATCGTTATCGTTATTCGGCAACCCCCTTCATGTATGGGCCAATGGCCTTCTTTCATGAATAAACCTTTCGAGTTCGAGTTCTCTCTCTCTCTCTCTCTCTCTCTCTCTCTCTCTCTCTCTCTCTCCTCTCTCTCTCTCTCTCTCTCTCTCTCTCTCCTCTCTCCTCACACACACACACACACACACACACACACACACACACACACACACACACACACACAACTCCCAAACCAATAACCTTGCCAGAACATGTCACAAAAGCTGTTATGTGCCAACCACTAAAAAAAGGGAGACAGGGGACGGGGGCGGGAGGGGTGGGGGGAGGGTGAGTTCACCCTTTTGGACACAGAGAGAAGCTCCACTGTGGTCTTGCAGATGATGGTGGCGGTACGTGACGTCTGCTCCAGCAGAGCCAACTCCTGAAAGTCAAGTCAAGTCAAGTCAAAAACACTTTAATCATCCCTGAAGGGCAATTACAATACTGACAGGCATATTGATACAAATCATAATCAAACACACGAAGTAGCTACATTTCATATTTGTTCAAACATTATATAACTTCAAATAAAAATGTCACAAACACTCACACTCTACGCGCGCTCGCGCTCGCACACACGCAAACACACGCATACACACAGAGGACGAAACACAGCTAGCGGTCTCCTGCATCTTGCCCTACTACAACTACACCACCCTTTGGTTTGTCTGTCTGTCTGTCTGTCTGTCTGTCTGTCTGGATCTTTTTTTTTATTATTCTTTTAAATTGAGGATAATGGGGGAAAATCCATTTATTTATTTATTCTTTTATATCGAGGATCTTTATTTTATTTATTTTATTTTGTCTTGTACATCGAGGATAATGGAATAAGCTTAAGGGATTCGAACCACCGCACACTCAGACCCGAACTTTTCGCTGTCTAGGCAGGCGCGTAACCTCTAGACTACCAATCTACTGGTGATGAGGATGGTGTAGTGATGCTGCTATGGACCTGCGTGTGCTTTGAGACTGTGTGACAGGCTGTAGTCTTGGCTTCTTCTTCCCAGCGACAATCGAGTTTGAAAGGTACGGACACCTGCAGTGTTTGTCAGGTAATTTGAGCAACACTCTCAAAATCGCACCAGTAAAGTGAATGAAGCTGGACGGTGTGGTCCCAGTCTTCCCTGTGAGTTCATAGCAAACTCGCTTTGGGTAGTACCTGGCTGGAGTCCGAAAAATCCCTTTGACAATGGGAGTCCTCTTTTTCTTCTTATTCGAACACTCAGGTAGCAGCTATCATTGTCTGTCTTATAAGCGAAAATGTGTTGCGCTGCCGTTAAGCGTCTGACAAGTCAGGCTCAGCGAACCTGACTTCGGCATGAGAGAAAATGTTTATATTTTAAATCTTTCTGGGGAAAAAAAGGCCGCAGATTGGACCAAGAAGACAGGAAATAGACAAGAAGGGCGTGACAGAAAAAAAAGGAACAAGACAGAAACAAAGAGAGGAATAGAAAAGGGGGAATTCCTTGCACAGAATTTCCAGAAGATGGGGATGCTATCTATACTGACAGGCCTCCCGACATCCCTAATGTAGGGTGTGGGGGGGGGGGGGACTATGGGATTCAAACCCACGACCTTTAATCATGTAACCTAAGGTGCTAACCATTGAGACACGGTGTTTGTGTATAAAATTGAGTGCTTCGTTTACTTTGATTTAAATGGCTGTGTTGACTATACCTTTCTCTCATACCACTCGTTCTGTGGAAATAGGAAGGAAAAATTGAAGGGGAAAGAGGGGAACAGTTCTGGTGATGGAACTGCGATTTTTTTTCTATGTTAGCCTAAAAAAGCGGTGAGCCCCCTGCACACACCCCGAAGCAGTCTCCCTCTTTCAGATCCGACACTGTGCGGATGAACACATGACCGGTGGAAGGATGAATGTCGCGGATGTTGACCATCAGACTTCCGGTCAGCAGGATGTAGAACGCTGTGGGTTGATGCCCTTGCCGCAGCAGTATGCGTCTGGACTCGTACCTGAATTTTAAAAAAGATCATGCCGTTAAATCAGCAATAGTGGCAGTGTAGTGGTGGTTGATTGATGGTATAGTCCCTAAATTAGATAACTCAGCTGAGACTCTGATATAAGCAAACCAACCATCCAGGGATATGTTTAGTCCATGATTTTAGGTCAGATTTGAAAACAGAACCCACTATCTGCAAATTTACTGTAAGCCAACGCCTACACTATAATCAGAGTTTTCAAAATATTACATATCGATTCAGGCCGGGTCCGTGCCATCTTGAAAGCCACCTACACAGAAAATGAGTACCTCTACCCCTTCCCCCTCTCCCACAACAACAGGGCCAAACTGGCAGTAATGAATATGATGGCCTTGTTGAAGTGCTTAGGATATTTTTTTCTCTTTCATTGCTGCCTCATCTGTGACTTTCCTGTTCTGCTGTTCTCGTGCCGCTCATTTTGATCTCTCCGCTGCAGCCATACTCAGAGTCGTTAGTTTGCATCTTCAGTGTCACAAGTCCACAGGGAGCCTATCAATATTAGGCTGCCAAGGGGCCACCAAGTAGAAGGGCCCTGCACTGCTGCAGGATCGCTTTGATGGTATGCAGTAGTACCTGTTCTGAGCTAACATAATGATACATGACACCACTTGCTAAGCCCCCTACTGACGATGATAATAGCTTAAACGTGGAGCCAGAGTGGGGTGAGACCATTTTGGTGACGACCACAACGTTCCTCCAACGACCTTACCCATGAACCTCCAACCCCGAAGGCTTTGACACAAACTCACCACAAGTACAGAAAAGTAACTGTATAGAAAGCAGAAACTAAGGTCACCATGAAACCAGAACAACTGGGGTCATCGAATCAGAGGCAATTTTATTTTATCGCGTGAACAAACTTGATGAGGATGGTGTAATGATGCCGATAATGTGATATGGAATTGCGTGTATTTTGAGACAACATGACAAGCTGTACTCTACGCCTATCATGACACATCCTAACATCATCCGGGCCTGACAGATACAGACACCTACTGCACTGGTTAGGTAGGCCTATTTATTTAGGCCTATTTGGAGCAACTCGCATTGCCTAACTAGACTATGTCCGTGAAGTAGATGAAACTCAACTGCATGGTCCCATTCTTCCCAATGAGTCCAAAGCAGACACACTGGGTAGGAGCTTGCCAGAGTAAAAAACAAAAACAAAAACAAACCCTTATGACCCTTTTAGGATCTGAATCTTTGGCCATCCAGTCCATAATGTAATATGCTAACCTCTGTGCCAAGGCAGTTGCTAACCTTTTATGGTTTCAATAGTGTCTACTTAGGCCTATTGATTTTTTTTTCAAACAGTTAAAATGTGTGGAACAAGCCGGGATTTTTTTTTAAAGGGAGGGCTTTGTGCACTATTTTTTGGATCACTGAGAAAAAAGAGAATTACAGGAAAATCTTGAACACAGACCATCCTGAAATCCGAACAGAAAAAGGGAATGTGCCAAGGGAGGTGACTTAACAAATTGCCGATAGTTTTGACACTTTGAAGTGCTTCCCCTTTACAAGATGGCATGAATTATCTCCCCTGTTCCAACACGCGTTCTTGTGTTGTTTTTAAAATAATTAAGCGTTTCGGTGTGTGAAATGGTATAAAGTGAAAGTCTTCTTGTTGATGTTGTAGTAAATAAATGTTATTGTTGCTTAGTAGGAAGATAATATTTCAAATAGCTCAATCATTGCAAGGTAGCCTACCGCTTACACTCGGGAGGGCGGTAGGCGGGCTTCTACTTTGGTATAGGCTTAACTACACGACCAAAGTTTCAGGAATCTGGGACTTGAAAGATTAATTTGGAATTGGCCTTTGCTTTGTATATGTTTACAAATTTCAGACTGAACTCCATAAGATCGCTGCAGCGTGAGTTTTCTGTAAACCTAGGTTTTGATACAGAAATGACAATTCGTAGGTATTTCATAGATAAACCTCTGTCGTTGTATAAGTTCTGCTAATGCCAGTAAATGTTATTAACCTTGTAAGAATTCATACTTGCACAAACCGGAAAATATATTAATCACAGAAAAGGAAGCCATAGGCCCAAGTGTCTTGGGTGTTATCTTTATAACATACATATTCCCACTTTATGCCAGAGTTGCTGTGATGGCCGAGTGGTTAAGGCGTTGGACTCGAAATCCAATGGGATATTCCCGCGCAGGTTCGAATCCTGCTCGCAGCGGCATTCTTTTTTTTTTTTTTCTCAGCAGTTTTACCTTTAAACGTTGCTGAATTTACCATTCTTTCACAGTTTTTTTTTTCCGTTCCCTTACATTTCAAGTTTATAATCATATCGAATTCATTCCACTATTTTTTTTGGTCTTACTCGCCCTAAGTATGGTCGTACATACTACACTGGCCGATTGGTCAATGTTGTACAAGTATGTCGATAGTATGTCAGCGGTTGGGCATATCAAACAGACAGGATTAAGAGAAAGAAATAAAGAGGAGAAAGAAAAAGAAAACAAGAAATGGCCAAAAGCATATCTCTCTCTCTCTCTCTCTCTCTCTCTCTCTCTCTCTCTCTCTCTCCTCTCTCTCTCTCTCTCTCTCTCTCTCTCCTTTTTAAAATCATAGGTTGAACTTAAATTGTTGGTGATGGTGGCTTTGTTTTCTTTTGTTTTATTTTGTTGTTGGGTTTCTTTTTTTCTGGGTGGGGGGGGGGGGGGGGGGGAGTGCTATTCCCTAATCAGAGCAAGGGCAGGATGAAAAAAAAGTATGTGAATGCTTACTATGTTACCCCTGGGAAATAAAGATCATTCAGTCAGTTAGTCTCTCTCTCTCTCTCTCTCTCTCTCTCTCTCTCTCTCTTGTCTCTGTCTCTCTCTCTCTCTCTCTCTCTCTCTCACTCTCTCTCTCTCTCTCTCCTCTCTCTCTCTCTCTCTCCAAAGGCACCCCTTCGAGGAGATTTTTCCCCCTGGAGTTGATAACAGTACCGTCTCCACTCCTCGAAATTCCTTCGGATGAGACTATAAACCTAGGTCATGTGTGCGAATGCAACAGAACGTCTTACGGACACGTTAAAACGGGTGTTCCACCTTTGGGAAGAGTAGGTCATTTGGTGCCAGATGGAAGGGATACCAAACAAACAAACAAAATTGCATTCACACTGGCGTCGTGTTGAGACACTATCCCCAAAGAGGGTGGGTAAAAACAGTGGCATAGGCTAAGTCTAAGTTTTGGTGAACCTTGGGGCTTTACCCAAGGGATGAAAAAAAAGGGGGGGGGGGGGGGGGGGGGTTCCCTAACATCTCTTAAGGGATAAGGAAGGTGATACAACACGAATAACAAGAAACAAAATTATAACCCAACAACATTAGCCCACATGCTCATTCACTACCGTATTTCACCACAACGAGTTTTTGACAGGAGAAAAAGGGTTTAATTCGTTTTCTGTTAACATGTTTAAAATTCCTTGAATATTATACTACTGTTTAAACCCATTACATGTTTGACTTAATAGCAAAACAATTTGGGCGATCTTTGTGTTCGTGAAGGGAAAAAATTGTTCATAATTCAAAAACATTTGTATTATCAACTATTTTTATATCATATATAAAATATATAAACATATAAAAAAAACACACAACACACACAAATAAAAAAAATATATATATATATATATATATATATATATATATATATATATATTTATATTATAAAATTTTTTAAATTAATTATATTTGCTTTTAAAATTTGGGTGACAATATTTTACGGGTTTTGTCACCATATCGTGTTTTTCTATTTAACAAGCAGATTTT
>CM060321.1:25636129-25646129 GCA_030674155.1 Stramonita haemastoma
AACGGGAAAGTGAAGGTCAGTGACTTTCAGCTGGGTCTCAAACATGTTGAGAATCAAGGACAGCTTGCAGGAGCTTCCGTCGTAGTAGTGAAGGGTCATTTTGAGGGTCAGGGGGTCAAGGGTCATGCTTTTGACACTGGCTGCGGGGCGGAGAGCCGTTGGGTCAGACTGCCCCAAAATGACAGAAGTTCCGAAAGGGATCCACTTGCTGGCGTAAGGAGAGGTGTAAGGGGGTTGCACTAGGCGTGCGTTGCCATCCTGAAAAAGAAAGTTGTGAATTTTTTTATCTGTCTATTTTCTCTGTATGTAGTGTGTGTGGTATAGCGAAGGACTGTTTGATTTTGAGTAGGTGTTTGTTAGTTTCTTGTCGGCTGGTTGATTGGAATTTGTGTATTTCGCATACACATAGCTGGCTTAACTTGTTTGTGTGGCTGGTTGGTCAGTGTGTAGCTGGTTGACTTTTTTCCTTTTATCAGGGGAGGGACAGAACTCGACTTTAAAGCAGAGGGCATGACAGTTTGCCAAAGGACATTGTCCAGCCAGCCACCATGTGTCGTGCAGTGTGGCGTAGCTTGCGCAGTGGACTTCCAAAGAGGAGTCCCGATTTTACACTTCATTCATCAAAGTCATAGTACCAGCAGAACTGTTCCACCTCCAGCACTTTGTATCTGTAGTTGATCGCGCTAGAGACTCGTATGGGAAGACGTGATAGCATATCTTAGTGTACCATCCTTTTTTCAGAGGGGCAGGATAACCTAGTGGTTAGATTGTAGCACTCCCAATTGGATGGCCAAGGACCAACCTATGGTTTGAGACACCACATAATCAAGGGGATTTTTTCTCTTGGTGTTAACTCCAGTCCCCCAAAAGTCCTTTAGGTGAGACTATGAACCAAGTTCTTATGTACGAACCCACACAGAACATCTTTCGCACAAGTCAAAATCCGTTCTGCCTTTCGGAAGAGTAGGCAATACATGCCAGCAAGAAATGTTGATAAAATATGTTAAAAAAAAGAAGAGCATGTATGGTGGACTAGACATTATTCCTGAAATCGGAATGCAGCTGCTTTAACTGTAAGGCAAATATGGTCGACTACACAAAAACCTCACTATTGGTGAATCTTGGACCTTTTACCGAGGGACAGGGGAAAAAATCAATTTTTCTTATGCATATTTTAAATTGTTGTTCAAGGCTTCCGATTTCCACAACAGATGTCTGTATCTATAAACTTCCCCGACACTGAGATACGTTAAGGAAAGAACTGTTTCGTGATGTCCTGACTCCTTGCCTCAATCTGTGCTGAGCCCCGGCCCCCAGCATGCTTACCAAGACTGAGCAAAGCAGTTTAGCAATCATTGAAGACACATCTGCTGCTATACTGCTCCCTGGCAGTACTAAAGTTCTCCTCAGATGGACAGAACACTGTCAACAGCTGTACACAGCCATCATATACCGCCAGATACCACCACACTGGGAGAAAGAACATCGGCAAGGAAACCAGATCAGCTCCCTCCCTACCTGTGCTGAGAGAAAAAGGGGAAGAATCCGCACACTGCTTCAAAGAGGGTTACCCACCTGAGGTAGACAAAATCCCTCCTGACTTAAACATGGAGGAGAAGAGACTGCGAATAGGATAGCGTACGCACACACACACACACACACACACACACACACACACACACACACACACACACACACACACACACACACACACACACACACACACACACACACACACACACACAACCAATGGATGAGTAAAAACCGCGGCCCCGTGTGCGAACGCACGCAGACCATCTTGCGCATACGTGAAATCCTGTTCCTCTTTTCGTAAGAGTAGGCCATCGCGTGCCGGTGGGAACAGATGACATTTACAAAACTGCATACACACGGGGACTGGGTGTAAAAAAGCATATGATTGTTTATTCCATTATCCTCGATATAAAAGAATAAATAAATAAAATAAATAAAAAACGCACGCACGCACGCACGCACGCACGCACGCACGCACGCACGAACACACACACACACACACACACACACACACACACACACACACACACACACACACACACACACACACACACACACTAAAATACCTCTTGAATTTTTTTTTCTCCCATTCAAATAAAATAACGCGAAATTTTTAATTGTCCAGTCCAGGCTACATTTCCAGGTATGACAGGAACATGCAGCACACTGCACTGCCCACTCACCTGGTAGAGAACAAACACCTGGTGTTTGCTGCCCTGACCAGCCCAGGGCACAGGCACGTACAGGGACACAAAGAACAGATCGCTGAAGGTCTGGCTGCCCACGGTCACAGTCAGGCTCTCGCCCAGTGGGCGGCGCCACCAGAAGTCTGTACGCCATCCCTGAGAGACAGACACACAGAGCGGAAAACATGACAGGGGACCGACCAATTGGGAGGAAGAGAGACAGAAGATGAAAGGAGGGAGGGATGGAGAGAGGGGGGAGGAAGAGAGAGAGAGAGAGAAAGAGAAAGAGAAAGATTGATTGATTGATTGATTGATTGATTGATTGATTCTTTCATATCGAGGATAATGGAATAAGCGCTCTTGTGATTTTTTTACGTCCAGTCCCGTGTGTATGCACAGAAAGAGAGAGAGAGAGAGAGAGAGAGAGAGAGAGAGAGAGAGAGAGAGAGAGAGAGAGAGAGAGAGAGAGAGAGAGAGAGAGAGAGAGAGAGAGAGGAGAGAGAGAGAGAGAGAGAGGAGAGAGATTGAAATTGAAATTGAAATTGAAATTGAAATTGAAATTGAAAACGAGGTTTATTCATAGCCCCTTCTGAATGGGGGTACAAATAAACATCACACAACCAGCCGCCATGGCGCAGTGGTTAGCGCCTTGGATTCCGGACTGGAAGGTCGCGGGTTCGAATCACATAAGTCATAGGGATTTTTTCGGGCTCCGGCCGGCTCCTACCCAGAGTGAGTGTGCTGTGGGCTCAGTGGGGAGACTGGGACCACACAGTCGAGCTTCATCCACTTTACGGATGCGAATTTGAGAGTGTTGCTCAAATTACCTGACCAACACTGCAGGTGTCTGTATCTCTCGGGCCTGGTTGACGCCGGGATATATTATGACAGTAAGCGTAGAGAACAACCCTGTCAAGTAGTCTCAAAGCGGATGCACCTCCACAGCAGCATCATTACATCATCCTCATCGTCATTGATCATCATGCAATAATAAAAATTGCCTCTGATTCGGTGGCCTCCGTTGCTCTGGTCTCATGGTGACATCAGATTCGGTTTCCCCATACGCTTCTGTGCCTGTGGTGAATTTGTGTCAAGGCCTTTGGGGTTGGGGGTTCGCGGGGAGGCGGTCGTTGGAGGGACGTTGTGGTGGTCGCCACCTTGGGTGGGTGGCTCACTCAGTCTGGCTCCGCGACTGAGCTAATACTGTCGTTAGTAGGGGGCTTAGTAGGTGATGTCCTGCGTATGTTAGCTCAGAACAGGCACCACTGAACACCACCAAAGTGACCCAGCAGAAGTGCAGGGCCCCTCTGGCTGGTGGCCCCGCGGCGGCCTAATATTGATGGGCTCCCTGTGGACTCCCGGCCCCGAGGGTGAGACACAACGAATCTGGGTATGGCTGTGGCGGGGAGATTGAAATGAGCGGCGTGGGAACAGCAGTACGAGGACGTCACAGAAGACGAGGCAGCAAAAAATAAAATAAAATAAACATCACACAAATAACACAAAACACAGTCACCATAAAGTTATGGAAAACGATATTACAAGCATAATTTCTTTCATCATTCCACTGAAAAGAAACTGAAGATGTAACAAATATTAGTCATTTCTAACACTCTCAGAACGTCTTTTGAAAACTTTATACAGGTATATGCACAAATTCTTGAGTAATTGTTCGTTTTGACTTGACATTAGCAAGACTGCTCGAAATAAGCATGGTTCCGAATAAAATTTAGAAGGAATATATCTTTGCCCGAGAACAAAAATGGCTGGACAACAGGGCAAACTATGAACTTCGTCTTCTTCATCACTTTTACACAGTGGACATCCTAAATTGTTATCTTTTTTCTTTTTATAACGGTTAGAATGTATTGTCATATCTGTAATACCAAATCTAAACAGCGTTAAAAACGCTTTACATGTCTATCAATATCCAGTGACAAATACAGCTCACACTTTATAGATGTTTTAAACGAATGAAGATAAAGAGATTCTATATCATTGAAAAATTGCTTTCAGTGATGAAATCGTTTAAGTTCGAAAGGAAATTCAATGACAAAACCTGGAGGGGGGAGGTACATCCCTCTTGCAGCATTTTTTGCAACAACAAAAGTTGGTCGTGTAATCGTACTGTTTGTTCTCAATAATCCTTGTATCTGCTGTGCTCTTTTAATGAAGGTAAAAAAATTAATAAATTCAGGGGGGGAGGGGGGGGGGGGGCTTTTTCTTGTCACAGCTCCTTTCTCACTTGTTCGTGGGTTTGCTTTCTTTTCTGTTACAGTAATATACTCCCCCCAACCCCCTTCCTTTGCATGTATAGAGAAACGAAAACAGATTTTAATCCAAATGGTAATGCGGTCTGGCAGTAAGATTTCAGTTCTGTAACACCACCCACCCCCACCCTAAAACACAGTCTCATTCTGACAAAGACATCATATCACTCCCCAAGCAGTATCATTGTGTTACCTGCAGCGCAACAAAGTCAGACTCCTAGACAGATGCTGTAATTACCTGCAGCGCAACAAAGTCAGACTCCTAGATGCTGTTACCTGCAGCGCAACAAAATCAGACTCCTAGATTGATGCTGTAATTACCTGCAGCGCAACAAAGTCAGACTCCTAGATAGATGCTGTAATTACCTGCAGCGCAACAAAGTCAGACTCCTAGATGCTGTAATTACCTGCAGCGCAACAAAGTCAGACTCCTAGATAGATGCTGTAATTACCTGCAGCGCAACAAAGTCAGACTCCTAGATAGATGCTGTAATTACCTGCAGCGCCACAAAGTCAGACTCCTAGATACATGCTGTAATTACCTGCAGCGCCACAAAGTCAGACTCCAAGATAGATGCTGTAATTACCTGCAGCGCCACAAAGTCAGACTCCAAGATAGATGCTGTAATTACCTGCAGCGCCACAAAGTCAGACTCCTAGATAGATGCTGTAATTACCTGCAGCGCCACAAAGTCAGACTCCTAGATAGATGCTGTAATTACCTGCAGCGCAACAAAGTCAGACTCCAAGATAGATGCTGTAATTACCTGCAGCGCCACAAAGTCAGACTCATACATGCTGACTGGCCGGTCGGGACCGGTGTAGCCTCGGTCCAGTTCCAGAGCGTCTACAATCACGTTCTGGTCAGTGACCTTGACCATCAGGGTGTTCCGGCTTTTCTCCGACCAGGTCAGTTCCGGCAGCTCCCACTTCTTCAGCACAGAAGGCTGGGTCATCTTGAAGGTGTCCACGGTCTGCTCTTTCCCGTGTCGGTCAATGTAGGCTACTTGGACTTCGGGAGCAGAGGAAGAGATGGCGGTGATGCCGTTCCACGAAAATGCCCCGGTCAGGTTCGTCCAGATTTCCGCGTCAATGAAGCCGTCCGACACACCCTTGAGAATCGACAAAAATAAAAGTGTTTAAGCGATCAGTGAAGCAGCAGTATCGGTAGTAGCAACAGAAAAAATAAGTGTTTTAGTCATCAATGAAGCAGCAGTAGCGGTAGTAGTAACAGACAAAAATAACAGTAATGAGGTGATGTCAGCAGCTCTTGAAGTAGCAGTTGTACTGGATGTGTGGTGGTGGTGTCAACAGCAGCGGTAGTAGTAGAAGGTAGTGGTAGTAGCTGCAACTGTATGATTATTATTTTTACCACTTTGTATCACAGCAGAATTCTCTGCGTAAAATTCAGGCTGCTCTCCCCAGGGAGAGCCCTGCCACAAGTGCAGCGCAACCCATTGTTTTATTTTTTCTGTCTGCAACTGTATTTGTTTCCCTATCAGAGTGGCTTTTTATAAAGGAATTTTACCAAGGACAACGCTCTTGTTGCCGTGGGTTCTTTAACCTGCGCTAAATAATGACATGTCACACACGGGACCTCGGTTTAGCGTCTTATCCGAAAGACTAGCGCCCAAACCACCACTCACGGTCTAATGAATGGGGGGAAAAGTTTCAAACCACCACACACTCTGACCCGGACTTTTCGCTTTCTAGACAGACGCGTTTCCTCTAGACCACCGATCCATCCTTGTAGCAGCAACAGCAGCAGTGGTAATAGTAGTAGTGGAGGCAGTTGTGGTGTAGTATTAGCAGTAGTCGTAGTAAAAGTAGTAACTGTCATGTTTGTTGTTTTGTACTGGTGGTAGTAATAGTGCTGGTGCTGGTTAGGTTGGCGAAGGTTGTGATGCTAGTGGTAAAGCCTCCCGCAACAACCCACCAGTGAAAACTGCAGTTGTGGTTGTGGTGGCAAGTGATTGTCACTTACATCAGTTTGGCTTTCAAACATCTGGTTGTGTGCTTGGGAAAGGTTTCGTCTGTTTCTGATTTTTATCTACGTTATGTACAAAGTGTCAAATGCAGCACACTGAGGTTTTGGGAGCTATGTTCCGTGCTGAAACGCTTGAGCGAAATGTTCTTGATATCATTGAAAGAATGAACAGACATCTGTTGCATTCAGAGAGTTCGAAGCTGCCGTCATGGCGCAGTGGTTAGGGCCTTGGATTTCGGACTGGAAGGTCGCGGGTTTGATTCTTTTAAGAGTTTTAGGGATTTCTCGGACACCGGCCAGCTCCTACTCAGAGTGAGTGTGCTGTGAGCTTAGTGGGAAGACTGGGACCACACAGTCGAGCTTCATCCACTTTGCGGATGCGAATTTGAGAGTGTTGCTCAAATTACCTGACCAACACTGCAGGTGTCTGTATCTCTCGGGCCCGGTTGACGCCGGGATATATTATGATAGTAAGCATAGAGTACAACCCTGTCGAGTAGTCTCAAAGCATATGCACTTCCACAGCAGCAGCATTACGTCATCCTCTTTATCATCGATCATCTTTGAATAATAAAAATTGCCTCTGATTCGATGGCCCCGTTGCTCTGGTCTTATGGTGACCTCAGATTCGGTTTCCCCATACACTTCTCTGCCCGTGGTGAGTTTGTGTCAAAGCCTTTGGGGTTAGAGGTTCGTGGGGGACGGTCGTTGGAAGGACGTTGTGGTGGTCACCACCTCAGGTGGGTGACTCACTCAGTCTGGCTCCGTGACTGAGCTAATACTGTTGTTAGTAGGGGGCTCAGTAGGTAGTGTCCCGCGTATGTTAGCTCAGAACAGGCACCACTGAACACCACCAAAGTGACCCAGCAGAAGTGTAGGGCCCCCCCCTCTGGCTGGTGGCCCCACGGCGGCCTGATATTGATGGGTTCTCTATGGCCTTTCGACCCTGAGGATGAGACATAACGAATCTGGGTATGGCTGTGGAGGGGAGATTGAAATGAGAGGCGTGGGAACAGCAGGACGGGGATGTCACAGAAGATGAGGCAGCAGAAAAAAAGATAGTTTGAGGCTAAAAGAATTAGTACAGTTTGTGTATTAACTTCTTCTGATTGGATGTGATTATCCACATTCGCTCCAATACCCTCATACCACCCACACTAATACAATTCTTTCATTCTTATTAAGTAAAAAGTACACAATACTTTTTGTTCCTTTACATGTACAATTATTTTTGCAAGCAGTGAAATAAAGTTAAATACTGTATCATCATTCACACACGCACACACGTACACACGTACATGCGTGCGCGCGCACGCACACTCACACACACACACACACACACACACACACACACACACAAACACACACAAACACACACAAACACACACACACAGACAAACACACACACACATACATACACACGCTTACAAAAAAAGGGACATACAGTCAGACAGACAGAAAAAGCAAACACAGGAACACACCCCTTTAAGACACGGAATCCAAACCCCCCACTGACCTTGAGCGTGAAGGTGACGGTGTAGAGGACTTGGTGTGACGCGGACTGATCGCCTGCCTGTGGTGACGTCAGCAGGCGGGCCTCCATCTTGGCGTGGTTGAGGTTGGGGGCGGGCAGGCTGGGTTTCCAGCTGCTCTTCCCTGGCGTCAGCACCACGTCCTCAAACTTCCAAAACACGTAGCCCAGGTTGGCACACGGGGCGTCGTCGTTGGTTTTGAGATCGTTCATAGAATGATACAGGGGCGGAGTGGCCTACAACAGCAAAGGGATGGGATGGGATGCTGAGAGGCAGGCAGGAGCCGCAAGTCAACCGCCCCAGGTGCTTAATGCAGCCAGAAGTGTTCAGCTTTGCTGATCGCTACAGGTGCTTAACTTAATACAGCCAAAAGTGTTCAGCTTTCCTGACCGCTAGCGTTACAGGTGCTTAACTTAATACAGCCAAAAGTGTTCAGCTTTACTGACCACTAGCGTTACAGGTGCTTAACTTAATACAGCCAAAAGTGTTCAGCTTTACTGACCGCTACAGGTGCTTAACTTAATACAGCCAAAAGTGTTCAGCTTTACTGACCGCTACAGGTGCTTAATTTAATACAGCCAAAAGTGTTCAGCTTTACTGACCGCTACAGGTGCTTAACTTAATACAGCCAAAAGTGTTCAGCTTTACTGACCACTAGCGTTACAGGTGCTTAACTTAATACAGCCAAAAGTGTTCAGCTTTACTGACCGCTACAGGTGCTCAACTTAATACAGCCAAAAGTGTTCAGCTTTCCTGACCGCTAGCGTTACAGGTGCTTAACTTAATACAGCCAAAAGTGTTCAGCTTTCCTGACCGCTAGCGTTACAGGTGCTTAACTTAATACAGCCAAAAGTGTTCAGCTTTACTGACCGCTACAGGTGCTCAACTTAATACAGCCAAAAGTGTTCAGCTTTACTGACTGCCCCAGGTGCTCAACTTAATACAGCCAAAGAAGCTAATAGGCAAACCAAACTAGTTTTTTTCTTAAAAAAATATCAAAACTGACGTCAATCTGTATAACTGCAGAAATGATTTGAAATAAAAGCACAAATCATTTTAGAAAATCAAAGAGCAACACATAGACTCAAGCAAGAGTTAATCTAAGAGACAAAGAGAAACCTGTTGAAGAAAGGTGTTATTTTAGAGGACGAGAGAAAATACATGTTCTGCAGCAGATGTTAAAAGATCACAAGAAATATGTATAGAAAAAATAGGCTGTTTGTAGACCGAGGAAAGACGCATAAATTAAAACAGACCATCGAAAGATATGTAAAAACATAAAATGGTATGTAATCAGGTATGTAATAAGGTATATAATATGTAAAAACAGGAGATGTTTAAGAATATCAAAACAAATCACATCTTAAAAGCAGAGAATGTGACAAAAAAAGAAATATTTTCAAGACGAAAAGCAGACAGAACTATGGCTACCTGGCTGCAGAAAAATGATTTCTAACAATCAGTAACACGTGTGCAGACTACTAGAAGGACAGTTTATACTACAGTGAGGAACCAAGAGAGGAACTCAATAAACTAAAAAATATCTGTAATATTTTCTAAACCCTCTCAGGTTCTTTTCAAACTATCAGAAGGCGAGGGAAAATTTGCATTGTTCAGATGGCAGATTCTATAAAGGCTGTAAATTCTATATTGTATAGAACAGTGCCTATCAACCAAAAGTGCGATAAACAAAAGAAAACCAAACAAAAACACCCCATACACTTAGGACCCGTCTTTCTTTTTTTTTATCTCAAATATTGAATTAATTTTGAGAGAAAAAATTCGGCTTGAGAAAATAATATTAAGTGAAATTCTTCATCAAAACCAACTGTGATACTTTGTTAGAAAGTGTGTTTCTTTCTTCTTTTCTTATATAATAATATAGAGAAACAATATTTCATTTTAAATTTTTTCCAACTGCCTAATTTTTTTTTCCAAATGGGTTTCCTCTCACTTCCAAAAGAAATATGGATGCTATGATATATTGTTGAG
>CM060321.1:25651129-25656129 GCA_030674155.1 Stramonita haemastoma
TTTTAAGTGTCTGTCCGTGTCTGTCGTTGTTTGGTATAGACGTACCACGGGAGGATACCGTTTCGTTCATAAATGATGGTTTCAAATGTTAAACAAATGTGCTCTTTGCATTTCAGCATTCTGGTGAATTTTTATTCTTGTACTTGACTGTGTAATGCAGTCATTTGACCCGGAAAACAAAATGAGGACTTTATTTCATGCTGAGTGGGTAAACCTTTTCTTTAGATTTCGTCCACACATCAGCATAAAACGCCTTTGGTGCGGTACTGTTTGTGATTCATATGATTTAGCTATCTTATGTTTTTCGCTGTTTTCCTGATGTCAAATACGTATAAGAATTATTGCTGTTCAGCGCTGACTAACAGTTATTTACAGAAAATTCTTCTTCGTCTTTGCAATCTTTGCATTCTACTTCTTTGCATTTTTCTCCTTCTTTGCATTCTTCTTTTTCTTCTTTTCATTTTTGTTTTCATACTTCTTCTTCACATTCTTCTTCTTCTTCGCATTCTTCTTCACATTCTTCTTCTTCTTCTTCTTCTTCTTCTTCTTCTTCTTCTTCTTCTTCTTCTTCTTCTTCTTCTTCACATTCTTCTTCTTTGAATTCTTCTTCTTCGCGTTTTTTCCCTTCTTCTTCGCATTCTTCTTCTTCGTCTTCGCATTTTTCTTCTTTTTTTTCTTCTTTTTCTTCTACATCTTTTTCTTCTTTTTCACCTACAGCCTTTTCTACCTCCAACTTCTAATGGAATTATCATGGTTTCCTAACTGAATAACCTCGCACAAACATTCTATTATAAAGTTAGTAGTGTACCAATGTGCCTGATATTGATGAGCTCCCGGTGGACTTCTGACCCTGAGGATGAGACATAACGAATCTGGGCATGGCTGTGGCGGGGAGGTTGAAACGAGCGGCGTGAGAACAGCAGGGATAGGAACGTCACAGAAGATGAGGCAGCAAAAAAACAATGTTGTTATAAAACATTACGCAGAATTTGCTTTTTGAAGTCATATTATTGCCGCAGCTGTGACTACCAAAGCTCAGACACAGGCTGTGTAGATCAAAGTAAACGCACAAGGTTGCTATCTTGTTGTCTCACGCCGGCTGCAGATGTGCTTTGAATAAACAGTCGTTTTTGCACAGAGTGTGGATGGTCAAACAAGAGCCAGACAGCAATGTGCATGTCTGCCTGTTTACAGGGCTCTCTTCCCCCGTGGAGAGGCCGGGGGCCTGCCAGTATAAACAGCATCCCAACCCTCTGGAAATTCTGTGTTTAAAACTTCCTCTTTTCTATAACTCTCTTCGTTTCTGCCTTGTTTCTCTCTTTCCTGTCACCTACTTCTTGTCAGTTTTCTGCCTTCTTCTCCTCTGTCTTGTCTTTTCCCCATAAAGACTCAAAAGAGGATGATGTTCAATGCCAAGGTCGGATGTTCTGGGCCTGGTTTGTCGTTTCAATCTCTCCACCACAGCCATGCCCAGAATCGCGATGTCTCATCCTCAGGGTCAGAAGTCCGCCGGGAGCTTATCAATATCAGGCCGCCGTGAGGCCACCATCCAGAGGGGCCCTGCACTTCTGCTGGGTCGCTTTGGTGGTGTTTAGTGGTGCCTGTTCTGAGCTAACATACGCAGGACACCACCTACTAAGCCCCCTACTAATGACAGTATTAGCTCAGTCACGGAGCCAGACTGAGTGAGTTGCCCACCCGAGGTGGCGACCACCACAACGTCCTTCCAACGACCGCCTCCCTCGAACCTCAAACCTCAAAAGCTTTGACACAAACTCACCACAGGCACAGAAGCGTATGGGGAAACCGAATCTGAGGTCATCATGAGGCCAGACCAGCCGGAGCCATGGAATCAGAGGCAATTTTTTCATTATATGATGATCGTGTGCGCAAGATGTTCTATGTGCGTTCGCACACAGGGCCTCGGTTTACAGTCTCATCCGAAAGACTTTTGGGGAGAGTGGAGTCAACACTGATGTTAACTCCAGGGGGAAAATCCCCTCCAACGGGAATCGAACTAGGGTCGTCAAATTGCCAGCGCAATGTTCTGACCACTAGGCTATCCCGTCCCGACTGTGGTGGAGAGAGCGGGAGCAGACTTCAGCAGATAGATAGATAGAAGTCGTGTTAAACCTAGAAGCTTGATATTGAGGATATACTGCACGGTAAAATAACACCTGACACTGAAAGAAGAAAGGAAAGAAGAAAAGAAAGAAGGAATACTTACGGAAATTGTAGACTCTGACGCAGAAATTTCATTCACTAAGGCCGTACCCCCATATGAAGGGGTTAATTGACAAACATGATGTACTTGTTATGAATATATATATGTATGTATGTATGTATGTATGTATGTATGTATGTATGTATGTATGTATGTATGTATGTATGTATGTATGTATGTATATATATATATATATATATATATATATATATATATATATATATATATATATATATATATATATATATATATATATATCCTACTCAGCCACTGGTACAATGACAAACTGAATAAAGGAATTGTAGAATGAAAATCTCCAAATATGTAAACCACAACAATTCCCCATTCACAAAGTTCAGTTCAATCAGAAAATCATTAATAAATAATTACAGGGTTTCCATGAGAGTACTGCAACTTCCTATGAGAAAAACAAAATCTCAGTGAAATCAAAGTCAGCACGAATTAATATGATGAGAGGCTTACCGTCAGAGTGTACTCCTTGACGGAAGAATGGTGCACAGTGATGTGCACATTGTCCTCTTCAGGACAGGGAGTTCTATAGCTGTGTTGTCTCACGTAGCCAGCGCTGACGTCTGCTGTCCCTTGGCTTGAAAAGTGTGGCTCCCTTCCAATCATCAGCCGACAGTGGAATACATCTTCTGTCATAAATTTGTCATCAACACTGACCCCTACGAAATCTATCTCCACGCCATGCCTGTCCAAACTTTCAAAGGTAAGTAACAACGTGTTGTATCCACGCTTCAGCGCCACATTGTGAAAGAGCACTGACCTAAATTTGTTCCAGTTTTTACCAAAATCAGATCCTGCGTCAGTTTTGAAAGTGGCTTTCTGCGCGCCATTGACCCTGATTCCAACTTCATCCTGCCCTCCATCATTGGAGTAGACCACGGTCAGGTTAGCATTGCTGAAGGGCCGGTAGAAACAGACAGGAAAAGAAAGGATGTCGGAGGTGTTACTGATGTAAGCGGTCCGAGAATTGGAGGCATTACTTCTAGAATGGGTAGTATGCCTTTTGGAAGCAGACTCTGCTTCCAGTCGGAACGTGACAGACACAACAGCGGCGGGAAGCAAGCAGACTACGCACAGCATGCGACAATACATCTTCATGGTATTCTCCACTTGTATGCAATTGTCTCCCCAGCTGTCCTAGTTCTCCTCGTAGATGGACAATGTTTCAGTAAACTGAGGCCCACGTGAGAGCACAATGGTTTTTAAGCTCCAAAAATCGATTTGGCCAGCATAGAAACACGCCTCCAGTTTATCAGCAAGCTGCCACGTCCAGAGTTAGTGATGAAGAAGCCATATCCACAAGTGATCTTAAAGTGCTTCTTTCAGAATGTTGATTTCATTCTTTATCCACGATTGGGGCCCTTTTCTTCACACACACAATCCACTCCCACCCCCACCCCTACCCCGGCAGATTTCTTTGTTACCTGCATACAATTTATGAAGCTTCTTTTTCACCATCAAGATAAAAGGGTAGGATGAAAAAAAGTAATGTGAAAGCTCACCTGTAACCCTCGCAAAATAAAGATTATTCATTCATTTATTCATTCATTCATTCATTCATTCATTCTCTCTCTCTCTCTCTCTCTCTCTCTCCTCTCTCTCTCTCTCTCTCTCTCTCTCTCTCTCTCTCTCTCTCTCTCTCTCCTCTCTCTCTCTCTCTCTCTCTCTCTCTCTCTCCTTATTTTGTTTCTTTTTCCAAAGTTGTATATTATATTTGACCTACTACCTACTACTTATTCATCTAGGTCATGTTTTTAAATGAATAACGATAACATATAAATAGACAGAAGATCAGACTACAAGTATTGTAGCAGGAATCTATTACATCATAAGACCACAGCGTTAAATCCTGTTCCATTTTTCGTAAGAGTAGGCCAGTGTGTGCCGGTGGGAACAGATGACAAGATTTACAAAAACTGCATACACACGGGGATTGGATGTAAAAAAAAAAAAAAAAAAAAAAAGCACACGGGTGCTTATTTCATTATCCTCGATACAAAACAAGAAAGAAAGAAACAAACAAACAAATAAATAAATAAATAAATAAATAATCTAGCTAACCCATGAAACAAAGCACAGTTTAGTATCTTAGTTAAAAAGAAAGGGATGTAACATGTGTTGACATTTTTCACATCTGATATCATTATAAGTAATGTACGGGATTTCCCATCAATGCAAAGGAACTAACTGCGGTAAACAGCTTAAGACAAAGGATCTGACACTCGGGGACCGGATAGCTCAGTAGTCAGAGCCTCGCTTTCCCCCAGCCAAGGTTATAGTCCAAGAAAATTTTATTTTTGGTGCAAAGTAATTTCTTCAAAATTTCTGACAACAAAAACTAGTAAATTGACCCTTCCCGATTACATTCTACTGGTTTTAATAAAAGTTTTCACTCAGAACAATAGCAGGCTGTATTTTTGAGAAGTTTTAACAAGAGAAATGCGAATCCAGTGCTGAAGATGAACAGATGTGTCTTACCAAAGCAGTAGTAACTATCACTCACAATGAATCAGGTCACTGGATTCTGCAAGACAGCTTTGAAAACCACGTAGACATCCTGCCAGCTACACCCTCTACCCACCCCCACCCTCTACCCCAAATACCCCATCCTCTACCCCCTCCCCTCCCCCAGCTACACCCTCTACCCACCCCCCTCCCCTCACCCTTTCCCCTACCCCCCCACTCCTCCCCCTCCCTCCCCTCCCCCCACACTCTACCCCTCCCACCCACCCACCCTCCCCCCCAA
>CM060321.1:25666129-25676129 GCA_030674155.1 Stramonita haemastoma
CCCCGGGGAGAGCAGCCCGAATTTCACGCAGAGAAATCTGCGTGACATAAAGTGGTACAAAATTATTCCAGCGACGTGTAGATGGGGGGCTGCTGCATAAGTTACAGCTTGCCCTCATTCTTACTTACCCAGGCTTTGCGCTGTAAAGTCTTGTTCTTCGTTTGAATATTCTTCACCTAGTCTATCCTTTTCTGATTAATGTATCAATCATCCTTTTGAGTTTCATGTCGCAAAGATGTAGCTGTTCTGTTTTCTTTTCTTTTCTTTTCTTTTTCTTTTTGGTTCTTTTAGGGTTTCTTTTTAGATCTGGCTATTCTGATAATCTTCTCCAATTTGGTTGTTTTGTTGTTGTTGTTGTTGTTGTTGTTAGATCTGGCTATTTTGATAGTCGTCTCCAATTGATAGATTAATGATAGTCTCCTCCAAATGGATTGTTTTGTTGTTGTTGTTGCTGCTGTTTTTAGATCTGGCCATTTTGATAGTCATCTCCAATGGATAGATTAATGCTCAGAGTTTCTTTCTGGGCATCAGAGGATTGAAACAAGTATGTACTGTTGGCCTTGAGGGCAGAGCACAGCTGTCACTAAGTATCCAACACATGAGCCAGAGGGTGGAGCATCCCCTTTCATTATGTTGTCACCTGACATCAGCAACATGTGTCCTACATGATAGTCATTATTCATATCGTTGTTTCCATTCCCGAGTGCATGAGTCTTTCTATCATCTTTTTATTTGTTTTATTTTTTTGTTTTGCCTGATATTTTGTCATATCATTTTAGTTAGCCCTTTAATATTATTGATCAAGGATGGCGTTCTTTTGATGTGAAGGTACTTAACGCTGAACGTAGTTTATTTGGGGTTGAAGTTACAGTTGGAAAGAAAAACAACGTTAACTCGTGTGTGTGTGTGTGTATGTGTGTGTGTGTGTGTGTGTGTGTGTGTGTGTGTGTGTGTGTGTGTGTGTGTGTGTGTGTGTGTGTGTGTGTGTGTGTGTGTGTGTGTGTGTGTGTGTGTGTGACGTACCCATTTACAGCTGGGTGAACAGGGGGGGGGGGGGGAACTGTACTGAAGCCAAGGCACGCAAACGGTCACCCATTCAACTGGTAACCCTGCTCGATGATGCTTAACTTGACTTGGGGGAAAGCGAGCGCTCGGACCATTGAGCTATCCCCCCCCCCCCCCCCCCCATTGGTATAGTATAGCTGCATAATGACTTTCTTTACTTTCCTAGTGTAAAATATAATTATATACAGGGAAATAGGGCTGCCTAACAGTCATGTGTAGCAAATTCTTCTTTTTCACCTCCTCGTCCTCATTCTTTTACTGCTAGCTTTCTTTGAAATCGTTGGAGTATCTCATTGAATAATGCATGCAAGCATGCAGACATACATACATACATACATACATACATACATACATACATACATACATACATACATACATACATACATACATACATACATACATACATACATACATACATACATACACGTATACATACATACATACATACATACATACATACATACATACATACATACATACATACATACATACATACATACATACATACATACATACATACATACATACATACATACATACATACATACATACATACATACACATACTGTTACATACATACATACATCGAGGGACAGAACTTTGCATGTACATCAAATTTTAAGTAGTGGCCTGACGAATATCAATGTACAAACTGCAACACACCCAATAAAAACTTATTACAGAAATGCATAACAGCCTACCCTAGAAGAAAGTAATGATACTCGTTTTTTGTGAAACGTTCTGCACGAAAGCACAGCAGGACAATATTTTATTTATTTAGTATTTATTTACTTATTTATTTATTTTTATTCTTTTATATCGAGGATAATGGAATAAGAACTCATGTGCTTTTTTTTTACATCCAGTCTCCATGTGTAAGCAGTTTTGTAAATTTTGTCATCTGTTCCCACCGGCACACAATGGCCTACTCTTACGAAAATCGGAACAGGATTTAACGTGTGCGCAAGATGTTCTGCGTGCGTTCACACACGGGGCCTCGGTTTATAGTTTCATCCGACAGATCTCATATTGATGATCTCTTAGTAACCAAAATAATCTCATAATCTCGTAGACAGATGAAGGTGTCGGCCCAGAGATGTACTGAGAGGAGACTGGGAAAAGTCTTCAAGTGTTTGGGTGGTTTTTTTTAATTGTGTGCTCATTAATAAAACAATTGTATAACAGCAGCTGAACACAAAGCCAGGAGGGATCACACAAAACTCACAGTAGGATATCAAGGTCTCAAAGCTCAGCACAGGTAACATCCAACCTGCGCTATGCATGCGAATAAAACGCACTGTTGTCATAGTACAAATGCAATACTATAATTCACTGTCTAGTCATTTACGAAAGAAGCTTATCAGTGTCAACAACAAAAACGACGGTGCATTGCGGCATGCACCCACCCTTTGCAATATTCTGATGTAGAGGTTTGCCCCGGAATTGTGTTCTGAAATGCTTCTCTTTTTCCATAATTTTTTGTTGTTGGTATCTCTCGTGTCTTCAAGGGCAGGATTGGTTTAAGCATAGAAGAAACTACCTTTTTTTTTCTTTTTCTACTAATAATGCTTCCATTTTTGAAACTTTGCCAGTGATAGTTTCTTTATAAGCGGGTCATTCTAGAGAGCCCTGTATAATGCAAAAAAGTCTAAAACTGTTGCTCTAATCGATCCAAGCCAGTGATGAATTCTATAGGAGAGAAAAAAAAAAAAGACTAATGATGATGACGATGGCAATCTACCCAGAACATCTGTGGATTGATAATCTTCCTTCAACGTTTAACCACCAATACAGTTGGCTGATTGTGTTAACAACTGCAAATAGCAAATATCCTTGTGATGTGAAGCAAACACCCGTTAGCAGACTTGTAAAAAGGCAGTGAAATCTGGCTGCTTCGTGTGGAGTATACAGCATGGCAGAAGTAACTGACGAAGACAGGAATCAAGAAAAAATGCGTGAAATATGGAGCATTAACATCTCGGAACATAAGTAACACTAAAAGTCCCCCAATCCTAAAACATTTTAATAATCAGTTTAAAAATGAACGAAAGAAAAAATATATGTATACATATATACATGTGTGTGTGTTTTAATTTTTATCATTTATATGGAGGTAAAGTACTCATGTGCTTTTTTACATCTAGTCCCCGTGTGTATACAGTTTTGTAAATCTTGTCATTTGTTCCCACCGGAACACAATGGCCTACTCTTACGAAAAGGGGAACAGGATTTAACGTGTGCGCAAGATGTTCTGCACGGGGCCTCAGTTTATAACCTCATCCGAAGAGTGTGTGTGTGTGCGTGTGTGCGTGCGTGCGTGCGTGCGTGCGTGCGTGCGTGCGTGCGTGCGTGCGTGCGTGTGTGTGTGTGTGTGTGTAATCAAGAAACAAATTCTCAAATTTAGTACACAGCAGAGGAATGTTTTTTTGAGGGCTTACCGTAAGAGTGTACTCCTTGACGGAAGAATGGTGCACACTGATGTGCACATTGTCCTCTTCAGGACAGGGGGTTCTATAGCTGTGTTGCCTCACGTAGCCAGCGCTGACGTCTGCTGTCCCTTGGCTTGAAAAGTGTGGCTCCCTTCCAATCATCAGCCGACAGTGGAATACATCGTCTGTCATAAATTCGTCATCAACGCTGACCCCTACGAAATCTATCTCCACGCCATACCTGTCCAAACTTTCAAAGGTGAGTAACAACGTGTTGTATCCACGCTTCAGCGCTACGTTGTGGAAAAGCACTGACCTAAATTTGTTCCAGTTTTTACCAAAATCAGATCCTGCAACAGTTTTGAAAGTGGCTTTCTGCGCGCCATTGACCCTGATTCCAACTTCATCCTTCCCTCCATCATTGGAGTAGACCACGGTCAGGTTAGCACTGCTGAAGGGCCGGTAGAAACAGACAGGAAAAGAAATGATGTCGGAGGTCTTACTGATGTAAGCAGTCAGAGAATTGGAGGCATTACTTCTAGAATGGGTAGTATGCCTTTGGGAAGCAGACTCTGCTTCCAGTCGGAACGTGACAGACACAACAGCGGCGGGAAGCAAGCAGACTACGCACAGCATGCGACAATACATCTTCATGGTATTCTCCACTTGTATGCAGTTGTCTCCCCAGCTGTCCTAGTTCTCCTCGTAGATGGACAAGTGTTCAGTAAACTGAGGCCCACGTGAGAGCACAATGGTTTTTTAAGCTCCAAAAATCGATTTGGCCAGCATAGAAACACGCCTCCAGTTTATCAGCAAGCTGCCACGTCCAGAGTTAGTGATGACGAAGCCATATCCACAAGTGATCTTAAAGTGCTTCTTTCAGAATGTTGATTTCATTCTTTATCCACGATTGGGGCCCTTTTCTTCACACACACAATCCACTCCCACCCCCACCCCTATCCGCTACCCCCTACCCCGGCAGTTTGCTTTGTTACCTGCATACAATTTATGAAGCTTCTTCATCACCATCAAGATAAAAGGGTAGGATGAAAAAAAGTAATGTGAAAGCTTACCTGTAACCCTTGCAAAATAAAGATTATTCATTCATTCATTCTCTCTCCTCTCTCTCTCTCTCTCTCTCTCTCTCCTCTCTCTCTCTCTCTCTCTCTCTCTCTCTCTCTCCTTATTTTGTTTCTTTTTCCAAAGTTGTATATTATATTTGACCTACTACCTACTACTTATTCATCTAGGTCATGTTTGTAAATGAATAACGATAACATATAAATAGACAGAAGATCAGACTACAAGTATTGTAGCAGGAATCTAGTACATCATAAGACTACAGCGTTAAATCCTGTTCCATTTTTCGTAAGAGTAGGCCAGTGTGTGCCGGTGGGAACAGATGACAAGATTTACAAAAACTGCATACACACGGGGATTGGATGTAAAAAAAAAAAAAAAAAAAGCACACGGGTGCTTATTTCATTATCCTCGATACAAAACAAGAAAGAAAGAAACAAACAAACAAACAAATAAATAAATAAATAAATAATCTAGCTAACCGATGAAACAAAGCACAGTTTAGTATCTTAGTTAAAAAGAAAGGGATGTAACATGTGTTGACATTTTTCACATCTGGTATCAGTATAAGTATTGTACGGGATTTCCCATCAATGCAAAGGAACTAACTGCGGTAAGAGGCTTAAGACAAGGTATCTGACACTCGGGGACGGGATAGCTCAGTGGTCAGAGCCTCGCTTTCCCCTAGCCAAGGTTATAGTCCAAGAAAATTGTATTTTTGGTGCAAAGTAATTTCTTCAAAATTTCTGATAACACAAACTAGTAAATTGACCCTTCCCGTTTACATTCCACTGGTTTTAATAAAAGTTTTCACTCAGAACAATAGCAGACTGTATTTTTGAGAAGTTTTAACAAGAGAAATGCGAATCCAGTGCTAAAGATGAACAGATGTGTCTTACCAAAGCAGTAGTAACTATCACTCACAATGAATCAGGTCACTGGTTTCTGCAAGACAGCTTTGAAAACCACGTAGACATCCTGCCAGCTACACCCTCTACCCACCCCCACCCTCTACCCCCAATACCCCATCCTCTACCTCCCCTAACCCCTCCCCCACCCCCAGCTACACCCTCCCCCCACCTACCCCCTCGACCCCCCACTCCTCCCCCCCCACACTCTACCGCTCCCACCCCCCCCCATTCAACCCTCTCCCCCTCCCTCCCCCCTCCCCAGCCTCCCCCCCTCGACCCCCCCACTCCTCCCCCCTCCCCCCCACACTCTACCCCTCCCACCCCCACCCAACCCTCTCCCCCTCCCACCCCCACCCCCATTCAACCCTCTCCCCATCCCACCCCCACCCCCATTCAACCCTCTCCCTCCCCCCACCCCTCCCCCCACCCCTCCCACCCCCCTCCCCCCATTCAACCCTCTCCCCATCCCACCCCCACCCCCATTCAACCCTCTCCCTCCCCCACCCCTCCCCCCACCCCTCCCCCCACCCCTCCCCCCACCCCTCCCCCCACTCTCCTCTCCCCCCACCCTCTCCCCACCCCTCCTCCCCCCCACCCTCTCCCCACCCCCCCACCCCTCTCCCCCTCCCCCCACCCCTCTCCCCCCACCCCCCTCACTCTCATCCCCCCCTCCCCCCCCCCCCCCCCCGCTACACTTCCCCCCACCCCTCTCCCCCCCCCCCCCCCCCCGCTACACTTCCCCCCACCCCTCTCCCCCCCCCCCCTCACTCTCATCCCCCCCTCCCCCCCCCCCCCGCTACACTTCCCCCCACCCCTCCCTCCCCCCTCCCCGCTACACTTCCCCCCACCCCACCCTCTCCCCCCACCCCTCCCTCCCCCCTACACTTCCCCCCACCCCACCCTCTCCCCCCTCTCCCCACCCTCTCTCCTCTCCCCCACCCTCTCCCCCTCCCTTCTCCCCTCCCCCATCCTCCCCCTCTACCATCCTCCCCCTATACCCCCCTCCCCTATGCTTCTCCTTAGCACAAACATGAGAAGATAGACAACACATCACTCCAAAGAGAGGAGTATTACAAGTTAGGGGCAGATCCCAAAAAAGATCTGCAATTCCTAACTCAAAGCTTAACTTCTTGTCATCAACATTTGTAAACCTATATATTACACTAACAAGTCCACAATTTAAAGCTGTCCTTTTCTAGGTCTCTTCACAATTTCAAAAGAAAACCTTACTTTACAATATTTGGCTCCACCACACCCTCCTTTCACATAGCTCAACAGCACAATCTATAATTTTACGTAAAAACTGATGCCTCCTTTCCATTACATACAGACTTTTCTCTGGAATTTTCAGCAACTTCAAACAATAAAAAGGAATTTCACTCTTAGATGGGGAGGTAATATATGACTAATATATGAATATTACTTCCCCTTCACAGGCTACATATCCTTTTAAAGAGTTGCATCCCTTTTAATTGTTTGCAGTTGCTTTGTAGTCCGGATCAAAGCTTTCATCTGATGGAAATGAAGCAGTAGTTTTGATAGGAAATTGTAGATTTACTGTTGACCTGTGTGAAAGAAGTACAAGGCGAAAGTAAATGACTGTAAGACATACATGTTTTTCAATTTGTGAACATATAGTAAAAGACACCTTTGGAATTTGAACTTGTTGGTTTCATGATAAGTTGTAAAAATGTGAAGGCCAAAAATTCAGCTTTGAGTTAGGAATTGCAGATCTGTCTGTGGATCTGCCCCTAACTTGTAATACTCCTCTCTTTGGAGTGATGTGTTGTCTATCTTCTCATGTTTGTGCTAGGGAGAAGCATAGGGGAGGAGGGGGAGGGAGAGGGTTGGGGGGAGGGGGGATGGGAGGGGGGAGGGATGGAAGGGGAGGGGGGAGGAGGGATAGGGGGTGGGGGAGGGATAGGGGGGTGGGGGAGGGATAGGGGGTTGGGGTTGGGGGGAGGGGTGGGGTTGGGGGGAGGGGTGGGGATGGGAGGGATAGGGTGGGGATGGGAGGGATAGGGTGGAGGAGGGGGGTGGGAGGGATAGGGGGTGGCGGTGGAATGGGGGGAGGGGGTGGAAGGGAGGGGGGTGCGAGGGATAGGGGGGGAGGGTGGAATGGGGGGAGGGGGTGGAAGGGGGTGGAAGGGTGGGGGTGGAATGGGGGGAGGGGGAGATGTAGGGGAGGGTGGGGGGACAGTGAAGAGGGGGAGATGGAGGGGGAGTTAGGGAGGGGGGAGAGTGAAGAGTGGGGACGGAGGGAGAGAGAGGAAGGGGTGGGTTTGGGGTCGGGAAGGGGTGGGTTTGGGGTGGGGTAGGCCTAGGGGATGGAGGGAGGGGGAGAGTGGGGACGGAGGGGGAGAGAGGGGGGATGGAGAGGGAGGGGGAGTGGTGGTTGGGAAAAGTCAGGGTGAAGGTCATTGCCTGTTTTGTACTCACTGAAAATTGTACTTGCTTTCAACGCTTGGGGCACTCATTTTAGGAGGCTGGGTAAGCAAATCAGTTAGAACCACAACACCATGTATCAAACATCATATTCTTGGCATTATATCAATGCATTTTCCAGTGTTTAACATTATTACACTCATAATCATTGCACAATGCTCAAATTTGGCTGCCTACAGTAATCTTATCTCGAAACTTTTCTCAAATTTCAAAACCCCAAGTGCAATTCCATTACTTTTCCCCCAATAAAAAGAAATTGGGTCGTCAGAGTACAAAAGTTTTCAATAACAGATGTCATTTATACAAGCCTGCTTCAATTAAGTGTACAAATTCCTCACTGGACAGCCACAACAGCTTGCAAAGCAGCGCAAACGGGAAATTCCCTTTCAGTTCAGCTGCACTGCACCTACTCTTTTCAAACACGAAACAAATCTTATCCCCCCACTAAATTTTTATTAAAACCAATTGGGATGGTCAAGTACACCCACCAAAACATAAAACAAGTGAAAAAAAGTTGAAGCAATTACTTTTTGCCAGAGCCCTTTTTTTGCAAAATGTTCCTGGATTATTAAGCAGCGTGGAGCGTGGTTGCCAATTGAATTGGTGACCGTTTGCTTGCCTTGGCTACAGCACAGTTCCCCCAGTTCACCCAGCTGTAAATGGGTACCTGCCCTCACCAGGGTCAGGGAAGGTAAAGCAGCGAGGGAGAGGAGATGGGCGCCACCCTCAATATGCTGGCCGCTAGAGATGCCTCGTTCCCATACGACCACACAGGTTAATATCAGACACCTTTACCTTTTTATCTGACTCTCTTCCTACTTATGATACACACAAACTATGGCGGTTCAGCAGGGAATGAAAAGGTCCACCTTCTGACCAATGTTTTACGTCTGCAGTACAATATCAGAGAGAGAGAGAGAGAGAGAGAGAGAGAGAGAGAGAGAGAGAGAGAGAGAGAGACAGACAGACAGACAGACAGACAGACAGACAGACAGACAGACAGACAGACACAGACAGACAGACAGACAGACAGACAGACAGAGACAGAGAGAGAGAGAACAGTGTGTGTGTGTGTGTGTGTGTGTGTGTGTGTGTGTGTGTGTGTGTGTGTGTGTGTGTGTGTGTGTGTGTGTGTGTGTGCGTGCGTGTGATCAGTATCTACATATGAAAATGATAACTGTAAGTAGACACCTTTGCACACACACACACACACACACACACACACACACACACACACACACACACACACACACACACACACACACATACACACACATTCATACACATACACACACGCACGCACGCACATAAACACACAGGTTTGAATGCTTACAGGCTCTTGTGGATTGATGAGATCAAATCATATTCGATTTCACATTCAAAGAATAAACAGTTTTAGTTTTTTCAACCACATCACGGATAGGATCATGAATAAACGTCCGAGAGAGAAAGAAAGAAAGAAAGAAAGAAAGAAAGGAAGAAAGACAGACAGACAGACAGACAGACAGACAGACAGACAGACAGACAGACAGACTGACAGACAGACAGACAGACAGACAGACAGACAGACAGACAGGCAAGAAAGAAGAAGAAAAAGAAAGAAAAGAAAGAAAGAAAGAAAGAAAGAAAGAAAGAAAGAAAGAAAGAAAGAAAGAAAAGAAAGAAAGAAAGAAAAGAAAGAAAGAAAAAAAAAAAAGAAGAAAGAACAGCACAACTAGATGAACATCAGGGAAGGAAAAGCCCAATAACATTGATGTGTCAATTCAGTCAGGAAAGAAAGCTACACTGTGCATTGTTGCTATGTATGACAGATGTTGTGATTGTCTGTCAAGGACAGGGGCAGAATGGGAGCTGCCTCACCACCTGTTGCCTGCAGTGGATACTTAGTGACAGCTGTGGCCCGCCCCCAGGGCCTGTGAAACATCTTCATTTCAAACATCTGTAGCTGAGAAAAAAAGAAAAAAAAAGTCTGAGTGACACTTGACCAATTTCAGCTGATTTTGCAGCAGCTAGACATTCGTGTCAACCAACTTCAGATTTGACATATATCTCAGAGATAAAACTGAAGAC
>CM060321.1:25681129-25686129 GCA_030674155.1 Stramonita haemastoma
CAATATTTACAAAACTGCATACACACGGGGACTAGACGCAAAAAAGTCCATGAGTCCTTATTTCATTATCCTCGATATAAAAGAATAAATTAAACACACACACACACACACATGTAACAGAGATGACATTGGCACATACAGTTCGCCAGTTAGGACATGACCTCTAAAATGTGGTTGCATAAATTCTACCGTTTACTATGAAGGCAAAGAGTATGCAATAAAGGTCTCTCGACCACCACCCAAGGAAACAGAGCATCGCACAATTCGCAGGTGTGTCCGGATTTAGTAACACAAGGATGGGACAGGGCCCTGATCGCATGGGAGGCAATCTACTTACCACCCCATTACACACACACACACACACACACACACACACACACACACACACACACACACACACACACACACACACACACACACACACATCCGAAAATAAGACAGACAGACAGACGGACTGACAGGCAGACCCAACGGGCATAAACTCAAAATCAACCCCCCCACTGACCTTGAGCGTGAAGGTGACGGTGTAGAGGACTTGGTGTGACGCGGACTGATCGCCTGCCTGGTCTGACGTCAGCAGGCGGGCCTCCATCTTGGCGTGGTTGAGGTTGGGGGCGGGCAGGCTGGGTTTCCAGCTGCTCTTCCCAGGCGTCAGCACCACGTCCTCAAACTTCCAAAACACGTAGCCCAGGTTGGCACACGGGGCGTCGTCGTTGGTTTTGTTGTCTAACATCGAGTGGTACAGAGGGGGAGTGGCCTGCAACAGCAGAAAATGTCGTGCGATGTTGACAGGGCCAAAGCCACAAGTGTTTTTTCATTGTTGAATTAAGTGGAACCATGCGTATTGGTGATTGCCTTTCCAATAAATTATATTATATTAAATTTAGCGCACGTAAAAGAACCCACGGCAACAAGGGGGTTGTCCCTGGCAAAATTCTGTAGAAAGAAGCCACTCTGATAGGGAAACAAATACACTTGCATGCAGGAAAAAAAAATGGGTAGGCGCTGCACATGTGGCGACGCGCTCTCCCCGGGGAGAGCAGCCCGAATTTCACGCAGAGAAATCTGCGTGACATAAAGTGGTACAAAATTATTCCAGCGACGTGTAGATGGGGCCGGCTGCTGCATAAGTTACAGCTTGCCCTCATTCTTACTTACCCAGGCTTTGCGCTGTAAAGTCTTGTTCTTCGTTTGAATATTCTTCACCGAGTCTATCCTTTTCTGATTAATGTATCAATCATCCTTTTGAGTTTCATGTCACAAAGATGTGGCTACTCTCTTTTCTTTTCTTTTCTTTTTTTTTTTTTTGGTTTTTTTAGGGTTTCTTTTTGGATCTGGCTATTCTGATAATCTTCTCCAATTTGGTTGAGTTGTTGTTGTTGTTGCTGTTTTCAGATCTGGACATTTTGATAATCATCTCCAATTGATAGATTAATGATAGTCTCCTCCAAATGGATTGTTTTGTTGTTGTTGTTGCTGCTGCTGTTTTTAGATCTGGCCATTTTGATAGTCATCTCCAATGGATAGATTAATGCTCAGAGTTTCTTTCTGGGCAACAGATGATTGAAACAAGTATGCACCGTTGGCCTTGAGGGCAGAGCACAGCTGTCACTAAGTATCCAACACATGAGCCAGAGGGTGGAGCATCCCCTTTCATTACGTTGTCACCTGACATCAGCAACATGTGTCCTACATGATAGTCATTATTCATATCGTTGTTTCCATTCCCGAGTGCATGAGTCTTTCTATCATCTTTTTATTTGTTTTATTTTTTTGTTTTGCCTGATATTTTGTCATATCATTTTAGTTAGCCCTTTAATATTATTGATCAAGGATGGCGTTCTTTTGATGTGAAGGTACTTAACGCTGAACGTAGTTTATTTGGGGTTGAAGTTACAGTTGGAAAGAAAAACAACGTTAACTCGTGTTTGTGTGGTGTGTGTGCGTGTGTGTCAAAAAAATTTGCTTTTTTTCATCAAGCCGTGTGTGTGTGTGTGTGTGTGTGTGTGTGTGTGTGTGTGTGTGTGTGTGTGTGTGTGTGTGTATGTGTGTGTGCTTGTATGTGTATGTTTGATTTGATTTGATTTATTTATTCTTTTATATCGAGGATAATGGGATAAGCATTCTTGTGCTTTTTTTCATCCAGTCCCCGTGTGTATGCAGTTTTGTAAATGTCATCTGTTCCCACCGGCACACGATGGCCTACTCTTACGAAAAGCGGAACAGAATTTAACATGTGCGCAAGATGTTCTGCATGCGTTGGCACACGGGCCTCGGTTTAAAGTCTCATCGAAGGACATGTGTGTGTGTGTGTGTGTGTGTGTGTGTGTGTGTGTGTGTGTGTGTGTGTGTGTGTGTGTGTGTGTGTGTGTTGTGTGTGTGTGTGTGTGCACGTGCAGGCTCGTGGGGGGAGGGGGGGAGCTGCACCAAAGCACCTTCTTTTGATTGTCTTACTTCTTATCCAAAACACTGGATGACATGTTTATTCGAGTTATAGAATGCTTCTTAAATGCATTCATATTTCCTGAATTGTTGTACCTCTCACTGTCATACAGCCAACCTTGTGTTCCAGTCATGAGATAATCAGGTGTTGCTTTGTGTATTTGTAAACGGCACGGGAATGGCATAGGGACGGGATAGCTCTGTGGTCAGAGCCTCCCTTTCCCCCAGTCAAGTTAAGCAGCATCCATGGTGGTTACCACTTGGATGGGTGACAATTTGCACACCTTGGCTTCAGTACAGCCACCCCCCACCCTCCCCCAGTTCATCCAGCTGTAAATGGGTACCTGCCTTCTTTAGGGTCAGGGAAGGTAAAGCAGCGAGGGAGACGAGATGGGCGCCGCCCTCAACATGCTGGGCCGCTAGAGAAGCTGAGGTCTCTGATGCCTCGCTTCGCTAAGACCGCCTAGGTTATGGGACACCTATTTGTACACAAACTCAGAAGGTTGTCATCCACAGAAAACGTTCACTGCTGCCTGTGTCTGGCATCAAGGCTTTTTCTTTTGGATGAGGTGGACAAAAAATGTATCCACAGTGAGCCGTTCCTGCTGTGCTGTGCTGTGCTGCGTTGTGCCGTGCTGTGCCAAGCCATGCCATACCATGCCATGCTATGCCATCCTATGCCATGGAAATGACTGATAACAACGCCTTTTGTCATTTCAGACAGAAAAAAATGAACGCCTCCTCGTGTCCTCTTTCCATTTGTGCTGATGTTATTTCATGATGGCTGCCGTGTCCTTATGATTCACAATTTTTATTGCCATTTCAATCATGCAGACCTATTTGGTATAACAAAACATCAGTTTTAATTATCTCTCTGCCCAAATGTTGTCCACTAAAATCATGTCCATTCTATATTGACCCTAAGCAACAAATCACTAGAGGTACAAGGTAGGAACCAGACTTGTGTTTTCTGGAATCTCTGTATATACCCTACACAACCCCACCAACACGGCATAAGAAGATAGTATTGAAATAATAGAAATAGTAAAATTATACTAAGTATTTCCACACATGAAGGCTTAAATAAATCATTACAAGAATCATTCCAAGAACATAACAGTGAATATTGTTTAAAAAAAAAAAAAAAACTAATCCCAATCAATTAAAACAAAAATAATAACCTCAAAATCAGTTACAACTGCTTGTAATATTTCTAAAAATAATTCCAGCTATACTTCCAGGCTGGCGCTGCAGGTTATTGATCTGGTTTGCTGCTAGCCCTGTGATGGGGGACGGATAGCCTAGTGGTCAGAACATTGCCCTGGCAATTTGACGACCCGGTTGAGTCCGTCGAGGACATTGTTCTCCTGGAGTTAACATAAGTGCTGACTCCACTCTCCCCAAAAGTCCTTTGGATGAGACTTTAAACCGAGGCCCCGTGTGCGAACGCACGCAGAACATCTTGCGCACACGTTAAATCCTGTTCCGCTTTTCGTAAGAGTAGGCCATCGTGTGCCGGTGGGAACAGATGACAATATTTACAAAACTGCATACACACGGGGACCGGATGAAAAAAGGCACATGATTGCTTATTCTGTTATCCTCGATATAAAAGAATAAATAAATAAATAAATAAATAAATGGCTGTACGTGTTAATCATCGGAATTGATCCAATTGCCGCTGCTGGCAAAACTGTTGAGTTTTTTCTTGGGTTTTTGTGTGTGTGTGTGTGTGGCTGAAGCACATAAGAGAATAGCAAACTGTATCGTTAAAGATCATGGGGCTGAGCTTGAACATACATTTTACTATTCTCTGAACTTCCAATGGCCTACTCTTGCGAAAAGCGGAACAGGATATAACGTGTGCCAAGATGTTCTGCCACGGGGGCCTCAGTTTTCAGCCTCATCGGAAGGGTGCGCGCGCGCGCGTGTGTGTGTGTGTGTGTGTGTGTGTGTGTGTGTGTGTGTGTGTGTGTGTGTGTGTGTGTGTGTGTGTGTGTGTGTAAACAAGAAACAAAATCTCAAATTTAGTACACAGCAGAGGAATGTTTTTTTGAGGGCTTACCGTCAGAGTGTACTCCTTGACGGAAGGATGGTGCACACTGATGTGCACATTGTCCTCTTCAGGACAGGGGGTTCTATAGCTGTGTTGCCTCACGTAGCCAGCGCTGACGTCTGCTGTCCCTTGGCTTGAAAAGTGTGGCTCCCTTCCAATCATCAGCCGACAGTGGAATACATCTTCTGTCATAAATTCGTCATCAACGCTGACCCCTACGAAATCTATCTCCACGCCATTCCTGTCCAAAATTTCAAAGGTAAGTAACAACGTGTTGTATCCACGCTTCAGCGCTACATTGTGGAAAAGCACTGACCTAAATTTGTTCCAGTTTTTACCAAAATCAGATTCTGCAACAGTTTTGAAAGTGCCTTTCTCTGCGCCATTGACCCTGATTCCAACTTCATCCTTCCCTCCATCATTGGAGTAGACCACGGTCAGGTTAGCATTGCTGAAGGGCCGGTAGAAACAGACAGGAAAAGAAAGGATGTCGGAGGTCTTA
>CM060321.1:25691129-25741129 GCA_030674155.1 Stramonita haemastoma
TTGTTTTCATCCCACACAAACTTTTCCACAACAGATGGCTCCTCAGCTACTGCATAAGTTTTATATAATGGATTAATATGTAATTCAACAGGAAGGTGATCTGAATCTGAACGCTCAGCAACAAACAATTGACATGAGTCAAAAATTTGAGAGAACAAATCATCTGACACTAAAAAATAATCATTAACACTGCATCCACCATCAGAAATATATGTGTAGCGTCCTTGCTGGTCGCCATTACATATACCATTTAAAATTTGTAAACTAAGTGCAGTACACATATTCAATAATAATTTACCATAATTGTTGATAACAGAATCTTCAGAATAACGATTACTACAGAGAGACATGCTTTTACTTTGAAAATCTGGAATACAGTCATTTACTACATGATGACAAGAAAAATTTGATGTCCTGCTGTTTAAATCTCCACACAATATTATATCTACTTCATCCAGTGTCACCACACAATTAGCTAAACATTCTTCCAACATGGCAATTCCGTTATCATTGTCAAACATGTTTATAAAAAGGAGAACCTTCAGGTGGGATATACACACAAACAAGCAATACATTTCTTGAAGTACACAAAAGAGATTTGTCACAGAGAAAACAACAAATGTTAGGGTATGGTACATCTAAATATTTCACAAGAGCAGCTAACTCATGCTTAATCAAACAAACTACTCCCCCTGATCGCCTCCCTTGATGGCTAACTTTAACTGCCGACTTACAGAAGGCCTTATAGCTACTAAAAACATCTGACTGGATATTTTCCAGGAATGTTTCTGTCAGACAAATAAAATCGAAGCTACGCACATACGATAGGAAATCTCCATCAGAGAGTTTTGACAGCAACCCATTAACATTCCAGGACAAAAATGAAAAAGGTTTATTTGTTCTATTCCTATTACCACAATTCAACTGATCTACCACATTATATAGACTGACCCTTTCATCAATTTCATTTATATGACAAGATGCGGAACTAATGTTTTCAACAGTACTATGATCATCATCTTTATTTGAACACTGTCCAAATCTAGATGACTCATCGTTAGGCTTAGCTTGTGCTAGGCCTAGGCCGAACCCGAACCCGTCTTTGTCTTCAACAACGACGCCACGAGGCCGTGTCTTCCACGCTAGCTGTGTCTTTCTCGCTCACTAGGCTTACAGCACAAAGCCGTGAGCCTATTACGTCAGTATCTATCTGAGGCGGTGTACGTTTACCTTTGTCCCTACCCTGTGTATTGCCTCTATGGACAGATGTGTGTATGGGCCGGCCAACACGCTATTCATTTCTTCCTAGATCATTGAGGGTCACCTTTTCACCATCAATGATCAAATGATCAAAGATCATTCTCACATTTTTTCCTTCTGCTCGGGCACTCTTCAAATATGGGGTCAGTTTGCGTCTAACTTCTCTAACAGCTTGGGAAAAATCTTCATCTACAAAAATCTTTGAACCTTTCAGCCGAGTCTTTGCCTTCAGTATTCTAAGCTTATCTTGAAAGAAACAGCACCTAGCAATAACAGGAGAGTTGGGTTTAGAGTTTATCCTGTGCACTCTATCAAACTTTATATCAGCTACATCCATTTTTTCTGACAGAATATTTTTCACAATCTTTTCACAATCAGCTCCAGTCTCATCAGTTTTCTTTTCTAACCCATGAAAAATCACATTATTTCGTCTTGACTGTCCTTCTAACTCCTCTGATTTCTTTTCTAGCTTTTCAACTCTATCCTTCAATCCTGAATTTGACTGTTTTAAGCCTACATTTTCAGTCCTAAGGTTGTCTAACTCTTGCTTCAGGCTACTCAATTCCTCTTTCAAAGCACCAACACTGTCTGTCAATACTTTTATCTCATTATTGAGACTGTCAGTGGTAGTTTTTATCAAGGTCTCCACTTTCTCGATTTTGGCAGACATGGTGTTGAAGGATGGTACCTCAGTAGCAGCAGTAGAGGAGGAGTCCTGGCCATGGTGTATGTTGGTAGGCGTGTTGGTGGTCACATCAGCGGTCACATCAGTTCTCGTTCTAGTTGTCCTGGAGGCTCTGCCAGTAAAGGTGCTCCGTCCACCAGCACCACCAACCAAGCTGGTCTGTCAGCTTGCGGCCAGTGGATCCAGGAGGGGTGGTTGGTCCAGGGTTGGTTTCGACATCACCACACCGCAATAACAGCCCGCCCCAAAATAGATAGGTGAGGGTCAATCCCAACATGACACCGTCTCGCCGGCTTCTCAACGTCAGAATGGAGGTTCTGGTGGAAGATTTGAATTCTGCCCGTTTCAACATGAAACGGACATATACAGCGGCAAATGTTCCACATACTGCTCTGTACGCCTGTACCGATATGCCCATCCTCTTGATCTAACAATGTACACACAATGAAAAGCGAAAGCCACTTAGAAACTAGTTAGTAAACATAAAAAATACTAGAGCGATTTCAGTACGTCTTCACTTTCACCTTACGTGATCGGCCCCCCCGAGAGAGAGAGAGAGAGAGAGAAGAGAGAGAGAGAGAGAGAGAGAGAGAGAGAGAGAGAGAGAGAGAGAGAGAGAGAGAGAGAGAGAGAGAGGAACTCGAACTCGAAATCTTTATTGAGAGTAAATGGATAAGCACAAAGCTTCTTTACACCATGCTCTCACAAAAAAAAGAAGAAAAATCGGAAAAAAGGAAATGAAAGGAAAACCACGCACACACACACACACACACACACACACACACACACACACACACACACACACACACACACACACATGCACATGCACATGCGCATGCACATGTACATACACATGCACAAAAACCCAAGTAAGCAACAGAGAGAGAGAGAGAGAGAGAGAGAGAGAGAGAGAGAGAGAGAGAGAGAGAGAGAGAGAGAGAGAGAAGAGAGAGAGAGAGAGAGAGAGAGAGAGAGAGGCAAGGCAAGGCAAAATTCTTTTATTCGAGGATAATAGATAAGCACTCATGTGCTTTTTTACATCCAGTCCCAAGAGAGAGAGAGAGAGAGAGAGAGAGAGAGAGAGAGAGAGAGAGAGAGAGAGAGAGAGAGAGAGAGAGAGAGAGAGAGAGAAGAAGAGAGAGAAGAGAAGAGAGAGAGAGAGAGAGAGAGAGAGAGAGAGAGAGAGAGAGAGAGAGAGAGAGAGAGAGAGAGAGAGAGAGAGAGAGAGAGAGAGAGAGAGAGAGAGAGAGAGAGAGAGAGAGAACATTATTGAACTGCCTCTACTGAGATTTTGTTTGGCTGCCTCATCTTCTGTAACGTCCCTGTCCTACTGTTCCTACGCCGCTCATCTCAATCTCCCCACCACAGCCATACTCAGATTTGTTATGTCTCATCCCCAGGGTCGGAAGTCCACAGGGAGCTCATCAATATCAGGCCGCAGTGGGGCCACCAGCCAGAGGGGCCCTGCACTTCTGCTGGGTCACCTTGGTGGTGTTCAGTGATGCCTGTTTGAGCTAACATAAGCAAGACACCACCTACTAAGCCCCCTGCTAACGACAGTAATAGCTCAGTCGCGGAGCCAGACAGAGCGAGTTGCCCACCCGATGTAGCAACTACCACAACGTCCCTCCAACGACCGTCTCCCCGCGAACCTCCAACCCCAAAGGCTTTGACACAAACTCACCACAGGCACAGAAGTGTTTGGGTAAGCCAATCTGAGGCCACCACGAGACCAGAGCAACTAAGGCCACCGAATCAAAGGCACTTTTTTTATTGTCTGATAATCTATGATAATGAGGATGATGTAATGATGCTGTTATAGAAGTGCATCTGCTTTGAGACTACTTGACAGGGTTGTATTCTACGCTTGCTATCGTAATATATCCCGGCGTCAACCGGGCTCGAGAGATACAGACACCTGCAGTGTTGGTCAGGTAATTTGAGCAACACTCACAAATTTGCATCCGTAAAGTGGTTGAAGCTCCTATATGTGGTCCCAGTCTCCCCACTGAGCCCAAAACACACTCACTCTGGGTAGGAGCCGGCCGGAATCAGAAAAATCCCTATAACTCTTATGGGATTCGAACCTGCGACCTTCCAGTCCAAAATTCAAGGCGCTAACCACTGCGCCATGGCGGCTGGTTGCCTCAACAGAGCTTTGCGGAGATCCAACATTTTGGCACACGATGGCCAGAAATGGAGAAAGCTGGTGCTCTTGTCAGTGCAGCGCCTCTATGACCTCTCCCAAAAGTGCAATGCAGTGTACTATACTGTCATGTAATTTCCAACTCCTCGCGATTCCTTATGAATTCTAACCCTTTCTAAAACGATGTGAGTTTGACATTGGATAGCCCCATGTCACAAACTGCCTCTGGGTGGAGTGGGTGGTCCTCCTCTTTCTTTTCATTTGGGGGTTTTGTTACTGTTCTGTGGAGAAATTTAAAGTGATATACCAGAAAGAAAAACATTCTATTATGCACGAGATAGGCGACCTGTTTTCTCAGCTGTTGGGGTCCTTATCTTTAACGATTTATGGCCATTCTAATTGCAAAGATCTCTCTCTCTCTCTCTCTCTCTCTCTCTCTCCCCTCTCTCTTCTCTCTCTCTCTCTCTCTCTCTCTCTCTCTCTCTCTCTCTCTCTGGGATGGGACAGGATAGCCTGGTAGTTAAGAGTGATGCGCATTGCGCTACTGATCTGCTGACCTGGGTTCGAATCTCGTTCAAGAGGATTTTTCCTCTGGAGCTAACATCAGTACCGACTCCACCCCCCCCCCCCTCCCCAAAAGCCCTTCGGATGAGACTAGAAACTGAGATCCCGTGTACAAACGCATGCAGAACATCTTGTTGTTTTTTTTTATCTATTCTTAATTTTTATTCTTTTATTTCCAGGATAGTGGAATAAACACTCATGTGCTTTTTTTTTTTACATCCAATCCCCATGTGTCTGCAGTTTTGTCAATTTCGTCATCCGTTCCCACCGGCACACAATGGCGGCCTACTCTACCCTAAAAGCGGAACGGGTTTTAACATGCACGCACGCAGGATGTTCTGTATGGACAACGTAGGCCACTGATGATGAAGTGGAGTTGTTAGAGAAACAGAGTTAGAGTTGTTTGTTAGAGTTGTTAGTCGTAAGAGGAACAAGAGGTCCCTTCTGCTGGCTAGGGCACAGACTCCACAAACTCAGACAACAAGGCAGCAGACTAGCCAGATTGACATACAATCACGCAGTCCACGGTACAGACATGCACTTAGCATACACTACTGCATTAAATAAAACTTGAAATTTTATAAACATTCAGAGAATGTTCATAATATGCATGTTACATTTCGCACTGGGGTAATTCTTACACCAGTTTTTAGGTACAAGTGAGCAAGACTTTTTTTTTTGCCTAGTCTTGCTTTGAATTTTGTTCTTTAAGGTTGATTGTTTTTAGTTGAAGCTTTGGTCTTGCCTTAATGTGTTTAATGGAAACAAAAAGAAAAGGTGTTAATTTTCCATCAAGTAGTAATAGTCAATAATGTCAAAATGAAATTATTTCATTATAATTCATTGATGTATTAATTTTAAGGACTATTTTCTGGAATGATTGCAGAAGCACACACAAAATAAGGAATGCGCTGGGAGGGAACTTTTTATTCCGGCGACTTGAGCCTGTGGGGAAATAAACCGGAAAAGAAAAGACCGAAATCAAACGTTATCAAAACTGACAGACCGTGAAGAAAATAGTGTTGAGGAAGATGGGTTTACCTCTAGTTTTGACATTCAGATTGATTAGAAAGTTGAGTCTTTAATAGGTTTTAGCACTATAGACCAAAGTTTCGCTTTATAATCATTGATTCCAACACACACACACACACACACACACACACACACACACACACACACACACACACACCACACACACACACACAACATCGTGTGACACAGATACGTATCCCCCCCCCCCCCCCATACACACACACACACACCGAGGCTGTCATTGTTACATACAAACCAACATGGACCTTTTATGTTCTAGTCTAATATCACCAAGTGTGAATAGACTTTAAATTAAACTACAACAGCAACAACCTTTTATGTTGATTACATAGTTGCACATCAAATTGTATTTACATAGATACAGATACAAACATACACTCCACACCCACACCACACACAACACACACACACACACACACACACCCCCACCCACCCACACACACACACACACACACACACACACACACACACAACACACCACGCGCGAGAACAGACAGACACAAAGATAGATGTTCATCAAATCTATACATCCCTCTACTTTTTTTGTTTTGTTTTGTTTTTGGAAGGGGGTGGTGGTGGCAAGGTAGTAATTACGGTCCAAAAGACTATAACTAGATACAACGCTGCATAAATAATCCAGTGTAACTGTCATCATGTCGGCAACAAAACAAAATATGAACTGATGCCAATCTGCATCCCTGTGCTCTACATCTGCAGCCAACTCAGCTGTTTATGAACTTGTTCCTCTGCCGGCCAGGGTCACAAGAGGTGTACACGATGCTATCTTTTTAATTAATGAGGACCCACTCCGGATATGCCACCTTGGCTTAAAGTGGCAGGTAGGGATGTTTATATTTTTGTGCCTCTTTAAACCATAGCAGATTTCTCTGTGAGAAATTCGGGCTGCTCTCTCCGGGGTGAAGCGCGTCGCCTTAAGAGCAGCGCGATTCATTGTTTTCCCGTGTGCAACTGTATTTGTTTCCCTATCAGAGTGGCTTTATTCTACATTTTTTTTCAGTGACAACTCTCTTGTTGCCGTAGGTTCTTTTACGTGCACTAGATAATTTTTGTGTAGCACACGGGACCTCAGTTTATCGTACTCCTTCGAAAGACTAGCACCAAGACAACCCCTCATGATCTAATGGATGGGAGGAAAAGTTTTTAGGCCCAAACGGGGATCAAACCAGCGCACACTCCCGACCTGGATTTTTCGCTACCTAGGCTTAGCGCGTTACCTCTAGACCAATGATTCACTTCCACCGATTCTTCATAGTGTCCCAAACTGTCCCAACACTATAGCAAGGAGCGTAATCATCAGTAGCCTGTTGAGCTGATGTTGAAAGAAGCTACTGCTGGATAAGCGATAAGCGCGATTTGTGTGTGTGTGTGTGTGTGTGTGTGTGTGTTTTGGGGGGGTTGGTTTGGTTTGGTTTGGGGGCTTTTTCGTTTGTTTTGTTTTGTTTCGTTCCTCCGCTAGAGCTCAGAGGCTCACCAATGGTGAGGTTTTGCGTTTGCAACCGTTTTTTGCCCACCATGAAGGTAGGCGCTTGTCCACTTCGGTGGTGTATGCTGGGTATGGTCATGTTTCCGTAACACACCGAATGCTGACATGAATTACATGATCTTTATTTATTTATTTTTTTATTTTTATTCTTTTATATCGAGGATAATGGAATAAGCACTCATGTGCTTTTTTTTTTACATCCAGTCCCCGTGTGTCTGCAGTTTTGTAAATGTCATCTGTTCCCACCGGCACACGATGGCCTACTCTTACGAAAAGCGGAACAGGATTTAATGTGTGCGCAAAATGTTCTGCGTGCGTTCGCACACGGGGCCTCGGTTTAAAGTCTCATCAGAAGGACTTTTGGGGAGAGTGGAGTCAGCACTGATGTTAACTCCAGGAGAAAAATTTCCTCGACCGGACTCGAACCCGGGTCGTCACATTGCCAGCGCAATGTTCTGACCACTAGGCTATCCGTCCCCCCTTTCACGTGCATATTTCATCTTCTGCATATGTGTGTGTGTGTGTGTGTGTGTGTGTGTGTGTGTGTGTGTGTGTGTGTGTGTGTGTGTGTGTGTGTGTGTGTGTGTGTTTGTGTGTGTGTGTGTGTGTGTGTGTCTTGCGTAATCCATAAAACATTTCTAGCCCTGGAACAAATTAATATGTTTAGTGTTGGTTTTCCCGGTATTTAACAAACTGCTTGATGTTGTGTGGAAGATCGCTCTAATGAAGACAGCACTCATTAGCAGAGTAATGACACTGCGGCAGGTGGGCATGACGCTGGAGAACATTCATTGGACATTTACAGTGTTTCGTGTAGCAAGTAGCATTTATCATCACACATGCTTCTGTGTAAACATTCAAATTCCTCGAGCATGAAAAGAAGAAGAAAAAGAAAAGAAAAAAGAACACGAAAACATTATGTTCACAGTGCATTGCTACGTCTGCAAATTGTCTTTTCAAAGGGAAAAATATGTAATTAATAGGCCGATAAACGGGCAGACAGACAGACGGGCCTACAGACAAACGGGCATGCAGACAAACGGGCAGACAGACAAACGGGCATGCAGACAGACGGGCCTACAGACAAACGGGCATGCAGACAAACGGGCAGACAGATACACGGGCAGACAGACAAACGGGCAGACAGATAAACTGGCAGACAGATAAACGGGCAGACAGATAAACGGGCAAACAGACAGGCAGGCATACAGACAAACGGGCATGCAGACAAACGGGCATACAGACAAACGGGCAGACAGACAAACGGGCATACAGACAAATGGGCAGACAGACAAACGGGCATACAGACAAACGGCATACAGACAAATGGGCATACAGACAAATGGGCATACAGACAAATGGGCATACAGACAAATGGGAATACAGATAGATAGACAGACAGATAGATAGACAGGCAGACAATATAGATAGATAGATAGATAGATAGATAGATAGATAATAGATAGATAGATAGATAGATAGATAGATAGATAGATAGATAGATAGATAGATAGATAGATAGATAGATAGATAGATAGGTGGGTGGGTGGGTGGATGGATGGATGGATGAACAGCCGGCCGGCTGGACAGACAGACAGACAGACAGTAGATAGATAGATAGATAGATAGATAGATAGATAGATAGATAGATAGATAGATAGATAGATAGATAGACTAGACAGACAGACAGACAGACAGACAGACAGACAGAAGATAGATAGATAGATAGATAGATAGATAGATAGATAGATAGATAGATAGATAGATAGATAGATAGATAGATAGATAGATAGATAGATAGATAGACCTAGTGGTCAGAACATTGCGCTCGCAATTTGACGACCCGAGTACGAATCCTGTTGGAGGGGATTTTTCCTCTGGAGTTAACACCAGTGCTGACTCTATCTCCCCAAAAGTCTTTCGAATGAGACATTAAATCGAGGCCCCGTGTGCGAACGCACGCAGAACATCTTGCGCACACGTTAAATCCTGATCCGCTTTTCGTAAGAGTAGGCCATTGTGTACCGGTGTGAACAGATGACAAAATTTACAAAACTGCATACACATGGGGACTGGACGAAAAAAACCACACGAGTGCTTATTCCATTATTCTCGATATAAAGGAATAAGATAAAATAAAATAAAATAAAATAAAATAAAATAAACAGATAGATAGATAGATAGATAGATAGATAGATAGATAGATAGATAGATAGATAGATAGATAGATAGATAGATAGATAGATAGATAGATAGATAGATAGATAGATAGATAGATAGATAATACGTCCCCCGTTCTTTTGGTTAGAGTTCCGAGGTTCACCTGTGTAGAGATAGCCTACACACACCCACACACCCTCATTATGTATTACGTTTTATGAAAGTACTAATCCGCTGATGTGGTGATACAATACAATAACCAGATGCACTTTGGGCTTTGTTTTGGGCTTTTTCTGGCATTATATCACTCTTCTCTCGTTTGTTATTGTTGATGTTGTTGTGGTTGTTGATGTTAGATCGGTGGTTGATTTCATTGTGTTTGTTTTGCTTCACTGCATTTTAAAAATATTTGACAGATAAGAATTGTAGTTAAATGGAATGAACAAATATACAAATTGTCGCTTGGAGGCTAGCAGATAACAAAGGACCTATGAATGGGGTGATTTCTCTGTTGTTGTTTTTATTTTATTTTTTATTTAAGCCTCTAAATTTTATGAAAAATTACATACATGGATGAGCTGTAAGTCAGGAGCTGGTCTTTCACAAAAGGGCTTTTTGCTCAGAAAATGCAGTAGTATTTTCTTTGATTTTTATTTATTCCTTTATATCGAGGATAATGAAATAAGCATTCGTATGCTTTTTTTGACATCCAGTCCCCGTGTGTATGCAGTTTTGTAAATCTTGTCATCTGTTCCCACAGGCACACAATGGCCTGCTCTTACGAAAAGCGAAACAGGATTTAACGTGTGCGCAAGATGATCTGCACGCGTTCTCACATGGGGCCTCGGTTTATAGTCTCATCCGAAGGACTTTTGGGGAGAGTGGGGTCTGAACTGATGTTAACTCCAGGGGTAACATGTTCGAAAGTGCTGTGTGTTTGTTTAAGTTTACATAAAAATACCAGGAAATGGGTAAAAAAAAAGTCACTAAATTGAAAATCTTCGCTGGGGCTTAAATTCAATTACAAAAACAACAAAATGAATCTCAGTCGCGCCGTATACTTTGAATGTTCACTTTTGACCTCTCTTCTGCGTGCCAATAGCTATTTTGGGGTGTAAATGTTACGAAATTCTAATATAATTTACTGGCAAAAAAATGATTTACTAACAGATACAAATCAAATCAAATTATTTTATTTCGAGGATAATGAATAAGCACTCATGTGCTTTTTTTTTTTACATCCAGTCCCCACCCTAATCAGGGATTGCATCAGTTTAAGAAACTCCTCCAACTAACAACAATAATAAACCAAACAAAAGGCCAAAACAACAAGACAGTAATAAACAGAAGACAAGATGTAAGGGCAGAAGATGTAATAGAACAACAAAGGAGCAATACAGTGAACTAAAATTAATTGTAAACAATCTAATGATCATTATAATAGATAACAGAAACAAAGTGAAACCAGAAAATGATAATAAGTAAGTATTAATTAAAACAAAAACAAACACACAAAGGTAGAGAAAACATAACAAGTTAGCTAGTGGGTAGGCTTACATTATCCAACGATCACAAATTGGTAGGAATCATGTTATTGAAAGAAGTTACTGTTGTTGTTGTTGTTGTTGTTGTGATTAAATCAACGTCCCAACGGAGATTTCCGTTATAGGGACTGAAGCTACTGTTGTGACATGTGTGCATGGTGGTATAGTTTGCAGTTAAAGCTGGAGTTTGGCCATATTGAACCCCTCCGGGAGATCACTCTTACAACAATCTAGATTTTTCTGTCAAAATGGCTGCAGAACTGCTCAGGTAAGAACTTGCACAATATTTGTAGCTTTCTGAGATTTGTGCTGTCGAACTGTTTACCTTTTTTAAAATGATATTTTCGACGTATGACAGGGGGTTTTAGCTCTCTTTTCTGTTTGCAGCAAGGCCAACGATGAGTATATCAGCGAAAACTATCAACGTGCGGTTGAGGTAAGTCGCATTCCTCTGGCACTGTCCCGTTTATCAACATTGAATGAATGAACTATGTAATAATATCAACATGTTCGTTGTTGGAAACATTGGAATTTCACCAAAAATTCAGACATGAAATTCTGTCATCAAATATTATTAACGTCTGTATTTTGTAAACTGATAGCAAAGAAAACCAAATTTTCGATAAATTGAATGCAAATTTGTGATAACACTAAGCAGTTGGGCCTAACAGTAACAGATACTGAATGAATTATCTTTATTTTCCCAGGGTTTCAGAGTAAGCATTCACACATTTATATTTCATCCGGCCCTTGCCCTGATTATGGACTATCAACAAAACAACCCCCCCCCCCCCCCCCCCCCCCCTCAACACAACAACAAAAAACCACAATGTCTACAATGTCTGCCTACAATACTGCCACGGAAAGACATTATTTCCTAGAATTTATTTTCATTTCTTTTTTTTTTTTTTTTGAATCTTTGATAAGTCATTTTCAAAATGATTGAGAAGTTGGTACCTGCACTTGTCTTTCCTCACTACTTTTTCCCCAAAACAACAAAAACCAATGACAATAACTGAATAAGAGTTCAACCTATAATTAATATATATATAATAATAATTAGTACATATTGTGTGTGTGTAAGTGTGTGTGTAAGTGTGTGTGTATGTGTGTGATTGGTAAATTTTGTGTGTATTCTCTGCTGAGTATCAGTGTGATGATGATAATATTTCACTTGTTTCCCTGGCAGCTTTACTCAGAGGCAGTGTCACAGGATCCTAACAGTGAAGATGCCTTGGTAAATCGTGCTCAAGCTCAGCTGAAACTGAACCAGTACAAAGGTAAAGTTGTGGATGTGATGAATCTAACATTGTTTAAATTTGTTATAAAAATGTTGTTGATCATCATAATTTTACTCTTCTCTCTCTCTCTCTTCTTCTCTCTCTCTCTCTCTACTCTCTCTCTCTCTCTCTCTCTCTCTCTCTCTCTCTCTTCTTCTCTCTCTCTCTTATGACTCATCACACATAACAAATTTTAAATGATTGTGTCATATGTATTTTACTGTTATGCTAATCATACAATCATGTTATGCTAATTTCGTCATTTACCTAGTTCATAATCTGCCTCCAGTCCATACTATTTTATTATATATGTGTGATGATAAATAATTGACATCTATGTATCTTTATTTTATGATAATTGATTTTTTAGTGAATTTGACACAGTGTGTTAATCTCTTCAGCAATTGGTATGGAATTCTTGAAATTTACTGAGGTAAGTGTATTGTGATACATATAAATTTATATATTTTTTGTTTAGATATATATATATAATATGCCATATTTTACTGTTTGTATGCATTGAACAATTTGAAGCTATACTGTATATACACCATGTAATACTTCATGCTCAGATGTTGTGAGTCAAGGTCATGAAATAAACCTTTTCTGTTTTGTTTTTGTGTGTGTGTCACTGTGTTTTTTTTAATTTGTTTATAAATTTTATTATTTTGTTTTTAAAGATAACGGAATAAGCATTCATTGCTTTTTTACATCCAGTCCCCTTGTGTATGCAGTTTAGTCAATTTTGTCATCCAATCCCACTGGCACACACTGGCCTTCTCTTCCAAAAAGCAGAACAGGTTTTAACATGTGCGCAAAATGTTCTGTGTGCATTCACTCACAGGACCTCAGTTTATAGTCTCATCTAAAGGACTTTTGGGGCGAGTGGGGTAGGCACTGATGTTATCTCCAGAGGAAAATTTGTCATGAACGGGATTTGAACCTGAGTCAGCAGATCAGGAACACAGTGCACATCACTCTAACCGCCAGGCCATCCCGTCCTCTGTGTGTGTGTGTGTGTGTTGTGTGTGTGTGTGTGTGTGTGTTGTGTGTGTGTGTGGGCGTGCGTGCGGGTTGGGTTGGGTTGGGCTTTTGTTCTTTTGTTTTTAAGAAGAAGAAAAAAACAATTTTGAATGGCTGATTCTGTACTAGGTAAGACCTTTTTTTAGACCTTTTCCTATTAATTTTCATTTTATTGTTGCATGTAACTCTTCTGAGTCTCTTCAGGTGAAAGTTCACATTGTAAAATTTTTTTTTTTTTTTTAAAGGACAATTTGGAGTAACACCAGAGGATACCACAGTTGACATTTTCATAATCTCTTTTTGACCTCTGTCAATAAATAAAGTGTCATGCTCATCACATTAATTGGATGAAAAAAAAAAAACATTCATGAGTCACAAAAAAAACTGTTTAAACAAAGGCAAAGAACTGAAATCAACAGGAAAATGAAGTAATGAAGTATTCATCCTTCTCTAAATTCTGATAACTAATGCTTTTTCTAAAATAGTGTACATTTTGTACTTTTTCAGTTTGCACCTCTTTTATCAATAATCCAGCTCTAACCTTTGTAGTTTTTATAGAGTTTTTTGTTCCCCCCTTTTTTTAGTGGGGCCTACACACATATTAGTGCACGGGATAGCTCAGTGGTCAGAGTGCTCGCTTTCCTCCAATCAAGTTAAGCAGCGTCAAGCGTGAATGCCAATTGAATGGGTGACCATTTACGCGCCTTGGCTACAGTACAGTTCCCCCCAGTTCACCCAGCTGTAAATGGGTACCTGCCCTCTTTAGGGTCAGGGAAGGTAAAGCAGCGAGGGAGAGGAGATGGGTGCCACCCTCAACATGCTGGCCCCTAGAGATGCTGAGGTCTCTGACGCCTCGCTCCCCTACAACCACACAGGTTATGGGACACCTTTACCTTTTAACTTTTTATATATATATTGCATATTGAAATTTGTGAACTTTCAGCCATAAAGATACAATGATTTAAGAAACAAAAAAACACACAAATACAAATTTATACATTTTATTTTCTTAGGAAAAATAGTTATGTAATTTGGAAGTTCTGTTCTGTAATGTCACAAGGTAAGAGAAGCAAATATTACTGAAAATGAAATAGCACTCCAGTAGATTCAGGAAAAGCTATGAATTTTATACTCTATATTTCTGTTGTTTCTCTTTTTCAGATGCCATTACAGACTGTGATAAAGCACTTGTATTGAATTCCAGAAATGTGAAAGCCTATCTTCGAAAAGGGTATGTAGTGAATCATTTTCACCAATTTTGTGCTTGCGTTTTCATAAATCTTGTGCTAATTCATGAGTCAAAAACATTGCCATTTATAAGTATTTGCAAAAGGAAACTTGTACACTTATGACTTTTATGTACCCATTTTCTGCAACACTATTTTGCTGCAAATTGTAAGTCAAATAGAAATGTGTTCTTTAAAGTGAGGTGTCCCAAAACAGTGATTGGAAGTTTTGGTCTTTGTAATAAGACCATAAAGTATTGTCATTGCAGTATGTGGCTGGATGGTGTAATGCATATACAGTCAGCCATGTCTACAGTTGTTTATTTCTGCATTCATATAATCATGATGTCTCTATCCTCTTGTGTCTGCAATAAAGACAGCATAACAGTTTGTACCCATTTGAAGACATGCAAACATATCAACCACACAGACACATGCACGCACGCACACGCACACTCGTACACACAGAGAATGATAATATGAAAGGAATTCCTTCTGTCTCGCATTGCCTTCACCTCTTTCAATCTCTGAATTCATGTATAGTGTAAACTGTAGTTAGTCAAAATAGCATAATAATTATTGAAATAGGTAGCAAGGCTGTCAGTATTTGCTACCCATGTAAATGATTTCTGATGGATTTTTGTCTTCCCTGGTTTCCAAATAGTACTATACATTTGTGTAGTAGCATCATGTTCAGAAATGGTAACTAGTTATGTAACTTTTCCTTTCAGTACTGCTCTGTTTCACCAAGAAGAGTATCGACAAGCGCTTGATTTGTTCAGAGAAGGAGCTCAGCTTGCTGGTAAGTGTGGAGAGAGTGTTGCCTGGACAGGGCTTTGCCCTTGTATCCCCCAAACAGCATAAGTGGCTTTTGGACCCAGAACTAGTTTTAGCAGGTCCCCCCATGAAGTACTCCCCACTCTGCTTGTGTGCGTGGATCAGTTGTAGCTTTTTCTGGTGATCGTGTGGTATCCTACAGCTTGCACATAAATAGAGAGTGAATATCTTGTGCACACGTTAAAACCTGTTCTGCTTTTTGGAAGAGTAGGCCATTGTGTGCCAGTGGGAACGGATGATTTGTGAATTTACAAAACTGCATACACATGGGGACTGGATGTAAAAAAAAAAAGCACATGAGTGCTCATTTCATTATCCTCGAAATAAAAGAAAGAAAAGAAAGGCTGTAAAGAAGAATAAACGAAAGTTTTACAATGTGCTCTGGCATCAAGTACCCACATGAAACATTCTAAGCAGTTCTGTGTTAATAGTGATACAGAATGGTTTTGGAATTGGGAAAATTCACATTATTCAAAATGATCTGTTTCACCCTTGAATATAGTTTGGGTTTTTGTTGTTGTTGTTGCTGTTTTTAAAGAAATATCAGTGAAGAAAAGCTTGTAAAGCATTTTACACGGAACAATCCACTACAGTATGCCGACATGTCTGGAATTGTTTTTTGTAAAGAATTTTGGTCTCTTCTCTTCACTCTCTTACTGGGTAGGGTTTGTAGTGCCTGGTCTTCTCCTGTACTTGTAACTCTGTCTAAATTTTGTTTTAGAAAAGTGTTTTTTAGAAAAGTGTTTTCCAAAAAAAAGGATAAATGTAGATAAGTCAGTATCGAAGCAGAAGCTCTTTTGTATGTTTTATGTATTTTTCAGTTGAGTGCAATACTAGTTTTTTTCCCTTCTATTTTTTCGGATACAGTGAATGAGTGCTTCTTATTTTGATGGACAAGGCAGCTTAAAATGATTGCTGGTCTCTCAATGAAAAGAGAAAATTCTGTGCTGATACAAATGTGCTCTCTCATTGCCTGCAGGAAAGACTAAGCGGTTGTTGTAGGCAATATCCATTTTATATTTCTGACAAATCTTAAGCTTGTGGTCTCTGTGTAGGCAGAAAGGTGTGGGAAGTCTATATATCTGACTCAGAAATCCAGATATTACCACTAAAACCATCATGGAGAGAATTTGGAGGTGGGGGGGGGATTTTGTCTGCCTTAAAAAGAGACAAATAAGGGCTAAAGGAACATACAGTTCTATCATCCTCCTGGTGTGGACTGTATCACAGCTTTCTTTTTATGATATTACATGATTGTACTTATCTGGATACATCTACCCCTTTGTTTTTGGGTGGAGGGGTTTGTTTCCATTTTTGTGTGTGTAGGGGGATTTTTTATTTGTTGTTTCATTTCCTGATATTTTCATAATGTGAACATGCTCCATTCTTGCTTTGATCGATTTCTTTTGATACAGTGTGACGTTATTAGTCTGCAACCTACCTTCATGAGTACTTTTCATTAGGTAATGTTTGTTGTAATCATACTTCATGTGTTGCTGCCATGTGATTTTGACCTCATAAAATTCTGTGTAAACCAAAACCATCCTGAACTAGATCTATCCTTTGTGTGTTTCAGAAGATGATGCAACATTTGGAGTCTGGATTGAGAAGTGTGAAATTAAGCTGAATGAAGGAAAGCAGGTATGGACAGTAGAAAATATGTGACTTTATTCTTCAAGCTCTGATTCAGACATTAAGTATAGACTGTAAAACATCATTATCTTTATGATATAAGGCTGCAAAGGAGTGAATCCATTTATCTTTTAAAGAAAAGAAAAAAAGTCATATTCAATCGCTTTGAAAGATACAATTAAAAAAAAAAAATTTTTAGTCAACTTGAGAAATGGAAAGAGATGGTTTCAAAAGTATGACAAGGTCCCCACGTGACCAAGTATTTATCATCATCAGTATTGTACAAAATATATTCACATTATAAATTTGCATTGGTTGTTTGACCAAAAAATCTAATTGAATGTCAGTCATTCGGATGAGACTATAAACCAAGGTTCCATGTGTGAACGCATGCAGAACGTCTTGCGCACACATTAAAATCCCGTTCCGCCTTTCGGAAGAGCAGGCCATCGTGTGCCGGTAGGAGCGGATGACAAAATTATATTTTAAAAAACCAGCGTGCACATAGGTGTCATGTTTGGACACCATCCCTGAGGGGGGAAAAAAATAATGGGTAGTCGCTGCACTTGTGGCGACGCGCTCTCCCCGGGGAGAGCAGCCCAAATTTCACACAGAGAAATCTGCTGTGACATAAAGTGGTATAAAAAAAATAATTTAAAAAATAAACAGAGATTACTGGCAAGAACTTGTAGGGTGTTTGGTTTATGTGCTGGCTATTTGAATGTTGTTTCAGAACGATGCTGTGAAGAGTACTGAGAAGAGCACTGATAAAAGCACACCTGCACCTGCTGCTGCTGCTGCTGCTAATGCCCCAGCCATGGGCCCTGCTAAGCCCAAGTAAGACTTATTAGCATTTCTGCTGTAGCCTTGGTCTGTTACATTCAGATCGAATGTTTGTAAAATATATGTCTTCTCTCTCTCTCTCTCTCTCTCTCTCTCTCTCTCTCTCTCTTCTCTCTCTCTCTCTCTCTCTCTCTCTCTCTCTCTCTCTCTCTCTGCTATAAACCAATATCCTGTTCTTCGTCTTCTCATTGGTTTAATGTCTATTCACTACAAGGTGATTTAGACAATGGTACATTCATGTTAACTCACTCCATACTAATGACGGCTATAGCCAATGTCCATTTCCATCCCATTGTATACGAACAGCAGCTGTTGCCGTTCAGACTTTCAAAAATTTCCATAAGTGATGTGATCACCCAGCGTCACAGACAGAGCTCTCCATGGTACAGTCTAATTAGCATACTTCAACCTTAGACCAATGGAGTCACTGGTTAGCATCTGTTTGCTGTGCTGAAGGATTTTTCTTAGCATGGGTCCTTCCCTCCTGTTCAAACGAACAACAATGGCATGGGAACTTAGAATGAGTAATTTACTCAGAGCAGACGAGACAAGCGTGTTTACACTCCCTGAGAAGTTGTAGAACTGGTCAGAACATAAGAAGTAGATGAATAAGATTTTGAAGAAGACAAGGAGAGTGATTTGATTTTATCTGAGGAGAGCGAACATGAAATTTCGGACATTGAACCTGATGTGTAAGAGGAGAGGCATGGCCAGTGACGTCAACACTGATGCTGTCAGTAATCGTGAAAGAGACACACCTACTGCATGTCCAGTGTATGGATGGTTTCCTTCAGTTTATGAACAAACCCTTGCATGAAGATTTCAGATTTTTTCTTGCCATTCCACCATACACGGACCATGAAATGCATGGACTGCAGTGCTAAATGGAAAATTATGAATTTGTCAATTGCGTTTTACTAATATATGCTAATTTCTATAATGCAGACACATTCAAATAGCCTTTTTTTACATTCTACAGGGTTTCTCAATGTGATTTATGTGGAAAATAACGTTTTATTCAACAATATTGAAATTTTTCCTTCTATGCATTTGCAACTACCCAAAATTTTGTAGTTGTTAAAACTATGTTTTTTCACTACAGCTACAAAAAATGAACCATAAAAGTAAGGGCTCTAAAACTTATACCATGCTTATTCCATTTATAAAATAAATATGTCTCAAAATTTCAAATCATTGTGTCTTGTCATTTGTTTATGGCGATTTTTTTTTAACCTATACAAATGGCCAGTACCCAGAGGAACCATAAATACAAAGGGCCCAGTATGGAGTGAGTTAAGAAACGTGGAAACATACATTTAACATCTTTCACACTTTTAAAACTTGCTCCACTTTTTGAAAGAGGAGGCCATTGTCACTGTGAATCATTGTGTGCCGGTGGGAAGAAAATTACAAAATTCGCGAAATCTCACACACAGTGACTGAATGTAGAAAACCACATTATTGCTTAATCTGTTATCCTCCATATAAAAGGATAAATAAATTAATCAAACCTCTCCCTCGGATGCAATTGTTCTTGTGTTAATGGGTTGATTAAATAAGTTATTGGCTAATTGAGTGGTTAGTGTGTATGGAATTGTCAATTTTGTTATTTTAAATGAAATCATCTTTTAGTTTACTAATTTGATTATCTTCATTATTCAAGAAGTCTTCATTATTGATGAAGCTCCTTCAAGAAAAGTGCCAGTTCTCTTTCTCTCTCTTTCTCTCTCTGCCGCCCCCCCCCCCCCCCCCCCCCCCCTTTGCATTTTTTCTACTTTCTTCTTCTTGTGTGTCAGTCATGATTATTAGGTTTCTCAGTTCTCACCTTTCCATAGTGTTACAGATTTTGTGGCTTTTTTTCTTCTTTTTTTTTTTAAGGTACTTTTTCGGAATGAAGAAAAAAAAAAGAAATGATTGCTGTGATTGTCAGGTTACATACTAAGTGAAGAAGAGCATAGCGTAGTTTATTTTTTTATATTTTTTATATCACTTTATGTCACAGCAGATTTCTCTGAGTGAAATTTGGGCTGCCCTCCCCTGGGAGAGTGCGTTGCCACAAAGTACAGCGCCTACCCATTTTTTTGTTTTTTCTTTTTCTTGTCTGAAACTGCATTTGTTTCCTTATCAGAGTGGTTCTTTTTCTCCAGAATTTTGCCAGGGACAATCCCCTTGTTGCAGTGGGTTCTTTTACATTCACCAAATAAAGATGTGTAACACACAGGACCTCGGTTTATCATCTCATCCGAAAGACTAGTGCCCAGACCACAACTCATGGATGGGGGAAAAGTTTTGGGCCCAAGCGGGATTCAAACCACCGCACACTCTGACCCGGACTTTTGGCTTTCTAGGCAGGCGCGTTAGCTCCTAGACCACCTGTCCACGTCAGCATCTTTGTTTGCTGTCAGGTATGACTGGTACCAGACAGCCACGCACGTGGTGGTGGTTCTGCTGCAGAAGAACACCAAGAAAGAGGACCTTGTTCTGGACACCCAGGAAACCATGGTGAGTGCACAGGACATCATCGCTCTTTGTTTCTGGGTACTGAACAGGCTGGGAATCGTCTCCACTCTCTTTTGGGAAGTGGAGTAGAACAACTTCCAATTAAAAAAAAACAAATAATTAAAAAAATACAAAGAAAAAACTTCCAATTTTTTTTACCCAAGCCCCAACTTTCTCTGAAATTTTACTTCAAGAAAAATCTGGGTTTTTTTTTTTTTTTTGTCCCGTGCAAATAGTGGGGGGGGGGGGGCAGTAACTTGTTTTGGTTTGTTCAGATTAACATTGTATCAAACTATAAAAAAAAAAAAAAAAAGACGAACAGTGGTTGGTTTCTTTTTTTTGTGTGCTTGATTTTTTTTTCTGATTTTCAATTACTATTTTAGTGTTGTCATTTTCCTGTTTAGAGAAGAACGCAGTGATTATAATTCATCTTTATTTCTACCAGACCTTTTTTCAGTTTTTTTGCTGTTTTTTTTTCAATAATTTTATTGTTGATTTTGGTATGTTTGGAATGTTTTGTGTGGTGAAACATTGGTGATGTGACATGGCACATTGGTGATGTGACATGGCACATTGGTGATGTGACATGGCACGTTGGTGATGTGACATGGCATGTTGGTGATGTGACATGGCACGTTGGTGATGTGACATGGCACGTTGGTGATGTGACATGGTACGTTGGTGATGTGACATGGCACGTTGGTGATGTGACATGGCAGCTGAAGGTGCACACAAAGCTGGCCAGTGGGGAGGACATGGACCTGGACATCCACCTGAGTCACCCGGTCAACCCTGACCAGACCACGGCCAAAGTCATGACCTCCAAGGTGGGTGGGCTATTGTTGTTGCTTCTGTCATCACTTCACTGCATTTTGCTTTTGGTGTTCTCGTCTCTTCTCTCTTTTTGTGGCACTCATCTTTTGGGATTCAGCGTACACACAAGCACATGCACGCACACAAGCACTCATGCACTCATGCATGCACGCATGTATGCACGCGCACACATGCACGCACACATTTACATGCATGAACAAATTATTTCAGGAGTAATGACATTTTGCATTTATTGTGATTTTTCAGTCTGTATACTGATATATGGGGGAAGGGGGGATGGGTGTTGGTTTTGTTGTTTTTGGGGTTGGGGAGGTGGTTCAACAAAAATTTGTAGAATGAAGTTTTAATTACTTTAAAAAAATAATAATGAAACGTTGAAAACATAATTTACTTTGTGTTTTTACTACTACAGTCGTGACTTAAATGGCTGCTATTCTTGTTTTTTAGTGAAATTTTGGCTTTTCAAGAGAAGGTAATCTAATAAAAGCAAAACATTTGGAACGCATGTGTAATGGGGGGGGGGGGGGGGGGGAGAAGATGCAGATGGAGGAGTAACTAATCAGCTTCGCTTTATTCTGTTGTATTTTATTTTGCTTTATTTTATCTTGCCTATGTTATTTCATTTTTTGGTTAAGATTTTAAGACTGCTACCTACCATGATTTTTCATTGAATGGCGATGCTTGTTTGTCATACTTACTTGTTTACCGGGAGAAATATAATTTAGTGTAAATACTCAAAGTATGAATTTTCTCAGAGCCTCCTCTGTTCTGACTGAACAATTTTTTTTTAATAATCTGTCACATTTTGTGAACAAAGTGCATACAGTAAAACAGAGGAAGGGAAACAAAGAACTGTATTGCATGGTATTGAATAAGAAAATAGGGATTTGACAAGATTGCTGTGTGGCATAAGTGAATTTGTTTCCTGACAAAGGAGGCTAGTTGTTTTTTTGTGTTTTTTTTAGTTTATTTATTCTTTTATATCAAGGATAATGGAATAAGCAATCATATGGGTTTTTTTTTACATCCAGTCCCTGTGTGTATGCAGTTTTGTAAATTTTGTCATCTGCTCCCACCAGCACACAGTTGCCTGCTCTTTCAAAAAGCTGAAAAGGATTTAACATGTGCGCAAGATGTTCTGCATGTGTTTGCGCACATGGCCATGGTTTATAGTCTCATCCAAAGAACTTTCGGGGAGAGTGGAGTCAGCACTGATGTTAACTCCAGGGGAAAAATCCCCTTGAACAGGTAGACTGTATAAATACACTGGTTGCCTTCAGAGACACAAAGTGAAGACTCCAACCATGGCAGATGATGTAGTATTAGGACAGTGTGTGGGGCGGTGTGCAGGTGGAGATAAAGTTGAAGAAGGCAGAGGGAGTGCAGTGGACCAAGCTGGAAGGGGATGGACAGAAGTTCAGTCTGAAACTGCCAGCTGCTGCTGCTGCCACACCAGGTAAGCCTGTGTGGGATGGGATGGGAGGAGCTGAACACGGTATGGATTTATCAATGTATCTATATTTCTTTAGGTGAAGAGGCAGAATGTGGTTCAGTGGGAAGACCATCAGATGGGATCTGTGGAAGTATTAGGCAGGGGAAGGGAGAGATGTATTTTTTCATTTTTAGTTCTAGAGCTTCAAGGGTCACCGCTGATGAGATTCTGTGTATGCGATCTTTATGCCCATCATGAAGGTAGCCGCATGCCAACTTCAGGGATGCACACTGGGTATATTTGTATTTCTGTAACCTACCGAATGCTGACATGAATTAGGGGATCTTAAACATGCATTTTTATTTTTTGTATGTTATGCACATGAAGGGCATTAAGGTAATGGCAGGTCTGCTTTAAAGTTGACCTTGGAGGTCATAACAATCCCCCAACCTTAGTTCTCCAGATGCAGTCAAGATTTGAACCCACAACAAGAAAATGTTGAGGCGGTGTTGTGCTGTGTTCTTGGTTAGGATTAGTGGTTCTAATACTGTCTGATGGCATTATAAAGAGACAAAGGCATTCCTTTCATAGAGGAAGTCATTTGGAATGATTCTGCCTCTGTTAGACTGGACTTTTCACAAATAGTGATAACAGTAATGATATGATAAAGATTATTTTGGCTGCCTGATCTAATGGATGCAAAGCCCTAGGCATTTAAATATAACAAGTACAGCTTACGCAGAATGTGTTACAGCTTATGCAACTGTCTGGGATGTGATGTGATGTGACATGATGTGATGCAATACGATGCAATGTAATGTGATGTGATGTGACTGTAGTGTGATGTAATGGGATGCAATGTGCTGTTATGGGATGTTATGTGATACAATATGATGTGAAGCGACTGTGATGTTATGGGATGGAATGGGATACGATGTGATGTGACAGTGTTGAGATGTGATGCCATGTGATGTGACGCAATGGGATGGGATGGGATGTGATGCAATGCAGTGTGACATGATGCTATGGGAAATGTTGCAATGTGATGTTACGTGATTTGACGTGATGTGATGTGACACAATGTGACACGAAACAATGCAATGTGACATGATACAATGTGATGCGACGCAATAAATGTGATGATGCAATGCAACGTGACATGCTGTGCTGTGACTGTTGCCCCTGCAGCGGAAGAGGCCGCAGCCAGCAAGTACCCCAGCTCCAGCCACTACACGCGCAACTGGAACAAACTGGAGCAGGAGGTGAAGGAGGAGGAGAAGAACGAGAAGCTGGAGGGGGACGCTGCCCTCAACAAGCTGTTCCAGCAGATCTACTCGGACGGCACCGACGAGGTCAAGAAAGCCATGCTCAAGTCATTCGTGAGTAGCCAGCTTCCTTCGTTGTTTCGGTTTGGATGAGTGAGGATACATCAGTTGTGGGGGGTTTTTTTGGTCTGTATGCATGTACATTTAATGATTGGTTGTTGTATAAAGGCATATTTATTTATATATATTTATTTATTCTTTTATATGGAGGATAATGGAATAAACAGAAGTGTTTATGCTTGTGTTGTGCTTGTCTTCACACACATGACCTCTATTCTAAGTCTTATTCTAAGGACTAGGAAATGACTGACGTTGGCAAATATACTTTTTTACATCCAGTCCCTGTGTGTATGCAGTTTTGTAAATCTCGTCATCTGTTCCCACTGGTACATGATGGCCTACTCTTAGGAAAAGCAGAACCAGATTTAACTTCTGTGCAAGATGTTCTGCGTGCGTTTGCACATGGGGCCTCGGTTTATAGTCTCATCCGAAAGACTTTTGGGGGAGTGGAGTCGGCACTGATGTTAACTCCAGAGGAAAAATCCCCTCGACCAGGAATTGAATCCGGGTCGTCAAATTGCGAGCGCAGTGTTCTGACCACTAGGTTATCCCATCCCCCCATATCCCGTATCCATGAGGATACATCAGTTGTGTTTTTATCTCTGTATACATGTACATGTAGTGATTGGTCATTGTATAAAGGTATGCTCTTGTTTAGCACAGTTTGTACTGACGAAACATGAAAGTGGAGAATGGGGGAGTGGTGTTACCATCAGGATGCTGGCCATTCGAGGAGCTGAAGTCTCCCTCACTCCCCAACAACCACATAGGCTTTGGGACACCTTTGATGTTTTTAATAGAATTTAAAGATATATTTCACTGTATTACAAGATTTGAAAGATACATTTAAGATTTTACTATTTGGATGAGCAAGCAAATGAAGAAAATATTGAGGAGTCTTCTCTGTTTCTTGGCTAGAACTCTGAATTTTTAGATAAATTTCTGCATCTGTGACCATTGTCTATTCATAAATGTGTCTGCAGTAGGGGTAAAGGTTTTATTTTGTCATCCATTCCTAATGCTACATGATGACTTATTCTTGTTGGGAAAGTGGTTCGGAATACATGCCAGCAGAACTGTTTACACAGTGCACACATCCAGCACAGCTCAGTCAAGGGTCTATGGCCCGTTGCTAAAATAAGCACAGTCCTTCCCTTTATCAAGAACAAGTGTGGTCAGTTCCTGCTGTAATTAGCCTCTGCTGGGATTAAATGGATAGCAGCTGGAGTAGATGAAAGTGGGGGAACTTACAGGTGTGTTTATGCTTGTGTTCACACACATGACCTCTATTCTAATTCTCATTCTAAGGACTAGGAAATGACTGACATTGGCAAATATGTAGGCTCAAAACAAACAAAAAATTTCCTTCCTACCCTGTGGCTGCATGAGAGAGATCTGAACCCACGACTCTTGGATATAATGTCAAACATCTACCCACCCTGCCAAAACAGAAGTTCGCTAAAAGTCTCAGAATGTGAACAACAGTGCCAGCGTACCTAAAATATGTAAGGGCTAAAAATGTCTGTAGCTGCATTCTAACCACCGTGGTGTGAGAGAGAGGATTTTACAGTGTAATTTTTGTGTGTGTGCGTGTTGACAGTCGGAATCGGGTGGCACTGTCCTGAGCACGAACTGGAATGAGGTGAAGAAGGAGAAAGTGGACATCAAGCCCCCGGATGGAATGGAGTACAAGATGTACGAGAAGTAAGCCAGCTGTTCTGCAGCAAAGCACCAGTGAAGAAAAATGTGCAGCAAATTGGAAGAAAACACTTCTCGCTTGGATGCGTAGCTTTGGGGGGTTGGGGTGGGGTGGGGAGGGTTACTTGTGTAAGCTCTCTTGTTTACATTGTTGATGATCATACTAATTCCTGGTTCTCTCCTCCAATGATAATTTTGATGTTGTTTGTTGTTTTTTGTGAGTGTGTTATAGTTAACAAGTATGATTTGTCAATGTTTGAACTTGGAGTTTCATGACAATTTGAGTTTGGTTGTTGTATGTTTTGTGTGTAAGTGGGATTGAGGGATGTTTTAGGTTTATTGAGTTTGTATGTTTGTTGTTTTTTGTTGGTTTTTTTTTTGGGGGGGAGGGGAGGGAGGCTGTGTTTTTTTGGGGGGTGGGAGGAGGGGGTGCCCCCCCCTTTTTTTTTTTTTTTAGTGCTGACATTATTAAAAGAAAATACAAGATGTGGAAAAATGTGAACATGTCTGGTCAAGACTGTTTATAGCTTTCTTTTTTTTAATTTAGTATAAAAACTGTATCTATAGAAACCTGAGTTAAATCAGTTGATTGGAAAGAAGTCAGTTTCTGGAATATGAATGTGGTCTGTTTATAGTGAAAGGATTCAAGTAGTGTTGATTCTACTAGGCCATAGGGCCTCCTATTTTATCACTGACAACATGCACTTTTGCACAGTGCAACCAGTTACCTACAGATTTATATGAAAAGCCACATCATGAAACAGTGGATACAGCTTCCAAATGGCTATGTGCTGACTTGTGGTCAGCAAGACTTACTTTCTTTTGGCACTTGGTTTTAAATGACCCTAGCTTTTTGACCTTTCACTCTTTCTACTTTAATCAAGGGATTTTTTTTTTTAACTTTATGAACAAAACAATGAACAATAGGGTAGAACATGCTCTGAAAAGATGCCTCGGGAAACAAAGAGAAAAAGAGTGTACAAAAAAATAATAAACAGCCATAATCTAAAATCGAGTTTCTAAAAAGGATATTCGTCCTTTGGTTACCTCATGAAGAGAGGGAAAAATCTGTGATTATTGCTCATACAGTTCAGCATCCCACAAACCAAGTGCTGCTTTGGCAAGTTCCTTGTCTAAGATAGAAAAAAAAAATCAGGAGTAGAGACTTTGCGAGTCAAGATCCACAGAATTAATATAGAAACAGGGGACTAGGAATTAGTATGTATATATGCAGATGTTTGAAATTGCGAGCACTTAGCCAGTGAGTTGACCACAGCTGTAAAGGCAACATGTCTGATGAGAGGTCAGTGAGCTGTTTATTTTATTTATTTTTTATTTTTATTTATTTATTTATTCTTTTATATCAAGGATAATGGAATAAGCACTCATGTGCTTTTTTAAATCCAGTCCCTGTGTATATGCAGTTTTGTAAATCTTGTCATCTGTTCCCACCGGCACACTATGGCCTAGTCTTACAAAAAAGCAGAATAGGATTTAACGTGTGCGCAAGATGTTCTGCGAACGTTCACACACAGGGCGTCGCTTTATAGTATCATCCGAAGGACATGTTGGGAGAGTAGAGTCTGCACTGATGTTAACTCCAGGGGAAAAATTCCCTCAAACAGGAATGGAACTCAGGTCGTCAAATTGCCAGCGCAATGTTCTGACCACCAGGCTACCCCGTCCCCCATGAGTGAAGAACAGGAGTGGAGGGGGAAGGTTGTTCTTTGTTGGTCTGAAGATTTTTTTTAAAAAACAATATTCTTTTATATCAAGGATAATGGAATAAGCACTCATGTGCTTTTTTACATCCTGTCCTGTGTGTATGCGTTTTGTAAATCTTGCCATCTGTTCCCACTGGGACAATGGCCTACTCTTCTGAAAAGCAGAACAAGTTATAACATGTGCACAAGGTGGTGTGTGTGTTTTTCACGTGTGATAGATTTGTGTGTTTTTTCATGTGTATTTTTGAAGAATAAAACATTAAAAGCATTCAGCTAAACTGCATCCAAAAAAAAAAAAAAAAGGTACAATAAAATAAAATGTTAAAGGGAGAGGGAGGTGTTAGGAGTAGTTGACATATAACTACAGCTTCAGAAGCCAGTACGGAATAGTGAATGCGGAATATAAACCTGTCAGTCTGTTCACTTTATTCACTCGTCTACCATTTGTACGTAAGTATGCAGCTGATTCTTCTCCCCATCAGCAGTCTGTGTAATATAGGGACGAGGAAATGGGTAAAGGAATGCAAATACCTGTGAGGGTTTAAGACCTCCCTTTTGATGAAATCAAATGGTAATCCAGTAGAAAGGATCTGTTCTTACATTCTGACTTACAAAATCTACATACAAACTTAACAATGAATTTACGTGACTCTTTGATATGCAAATTCATATTATTTCTTCTTCTTAAGAACGAATTTGCTTCTGTTCAACTGGGTTTGATGTGAAATGAGATCACCAAGTGTTGGTTCGTTGTGTTGTATGGTGAAATAGAAATGTCAGAATATCGGGAAAAATGGCATTTTAAAAGTAATTTAGTAGAAAAATTCTGTATGAATTTTCATTCTTTTTTTTTCTCTTACTTTGGCAGATGTTTATGGGGAAAAAAGAAATAAAAGAGATGCATGATCAGATTGTGTGTGTGTTGGTCAAAGAATGCATGAATGTGTACCTACAAAAACAACCACCATTTTTACTTGAAAACACAACCACAAAGCATTCCATTCTTACAATTTTCAGCATGTATCAACATGAAGAAAGCGCTTATCCCTTTCATTCTCGATATGGACTGAAAATTATACTTCTCCTTCGTCGAACGCTCAGACAGCAACTATTGTTGCTTGTCATATGAATGAAAATGTGTTGTGCTGCCGTTAAGCGTTTTGACAAGTCAGACCCGGCACACCTGACCTCAGCATGGGAGAGAATTGTTACCTTTCAAGCCTCTCTGGAAAAAGGGCAGGAGAATGGACCAAGAAGACAGAAAATAGATGAGAAGGAGGTGACATGAAGAAAAGGAACAAAGCAGAAACAAAGAGATGAATAGAAAAGAGGGAATTCTTAGCACAGAATTTCCAAAAGGTGGGAATGCTATTTATACTGACAGACCCCGCATCCAAAGTGAAGACTGAAAATCGTTAAGAAATAGCTCACAATGTTCTATTGCTGTCTGTGATTCTAATGGCATGCAGTACTTGTTATGATAGCTTTAAGTCTTTATCATTGTGAATACTGTATTTCATGCTCTCTCTCTCTCTCTACTCTCTCTCTCTCTCGCTCTCTCTCTCTCTCGTCTCTCTCTCTCTCTCTTCTTCTCTCATACGCAGACACCACATTATACTAATTATGACTTGACTTATGCCTATGAATTCCCTTGGAAACTGAGGACCGCAACAACACCCCTCCAACGGACTTGGTTCTGGGAGATCTTCTTCAGCTCGGCCATGTCATTCCGGCTGCCTTCGTCTCTGCTTCAATGCTTCTGTGCCAGGTCTGTTTTGGTTGACCTACATTCCGCTTCCCTTGTGGGTTCCAGTCAAGGGCCTGCCTGGTGACATTTGAAGCAGGCTTGGGAGCGTATGGCCGATCCATCCCCATTTCCTTTTCTTGATCTCCGTCTCGATTGGAGCGTGTCTGGTCCTGTCCCACAGTTCTTCACTTGAGACGACTTCTGGCCACCTGATACCGAGGATGTTCCTAAGACATCTGTTGGTGAATGTCTGGAGTTTGTGGGTGTTGGTCTTTGTTACCCGCAAGGTTTCTGAGCCATAAAGTGGGACTGACTTGAAGTTGGTGTTGGATATCTGGATCTTGTTGTGGAGTGAGAGGGCTGTTGATCTCCAATAAGCCGAAAGGTGTTGAAGGTGTGATGAGCTTTATTGATTCGGCACTTGATGTCTTTGTCCATCCCCCCATCTTTACTGATGACACTGCCCAGCAGGTAAACTTGCCAACTTCCTTGATGTTCTCTTAGTGTAGTCGCACTGGGTCTTGTTTCTTGTTGTTCACCCTCATGACCTCCGTCTTCCTGATGTTGATTTGGAGGCCTATCTTTTCAGCTTCTTCCGCAACATGACATAGCTTCTCTTGTGATACTAATTATAGAACCTTTGAAACTTGGACACAGAAATGTTCTTTCCCCATAGCTGGGAATATTTATGCTACCATTAGACTCTGAAATGGTTTGAACATGTTCTGCTCTTGTGCTTATTCTGCTCTGAAAGTCTTATGTAACCTTATTCACTCTCCACACTGTTATATGGTTATGTTCTTTTGTTCATATATGGGACAGATGGCCTGCAAAAACTGGGTTAACCATTGTTGTATTGTTTTAATATTGTAATCTATTGTATACACACACACACACACACACACACACACACACACACACACACACACACACACACACACACATGTGCAAGGTCTTTACAATGTTTAATGCCTTGAAAAGTCGCAATGCAGAAGTTGAAAACAACTTCATCCATAAAAAGTTCCATATTTTGTTGGAAATCCTTTCACTAGTTGGGATTTCATGAAAAAAAGGAAAGAAAGGTTCTTAACCAATATTATAACATCATCATTTTAAAATCAGCATTTCGTGATGTTTTTACAATGACAACATGAAGAGTAGATTTTTCTATAATGAACAAACAACATGGTTTGGTTATGTTCATGTCATTTTCATTATTATGATGATGACATTATCTTTATTACTCATGCTTTTACATAAAGATCACTCGCTTATATACATACACTCATACTTGCTGACACATGCAAACACACACACACACATACACACACTGCCTTTACATAAATGATAAAGATCACTTGTGTGTATACATGCACTCATAATTGCACCACACACACACACACACACACACACACACACTAACGAAAAAAAGCTTTACAGGTGCACACATGCACAACATGCTCCCCATACAATACATGTGTACACTCAATACATACTGAGCCTTTCAAATCACAGAGTGGAAAGTTCCAGGTAACAGGCAATTAATTAAAAAACGCAAATCACAAACAAGGATATCAACTGGACACTCAAAACCAGCATGTTTTACATCAATAAACCTTAGGTTGCGTATCAACAGCAATAAATTGGTCACGTAAAGCCACACTGTAGAGTGTGTGTGCTACATAATATCTTTTTTCAAATTTGCCCTTTGTTAACAGTTAACAAGTTAACTTGTCCCATCCATTAACTTGCCCTGTCTGTTAACATCTATTAACTTGTCCAGTCTGTTAACTTTTTCCAGCTGTTAACGACTTGTCCAATCTGTCCACAGCCTGTCCTTTTTGTCCATGACTCAAAAATTCAGCAGACGATGGCAAGAATGTTAACCCAACAGGCCAGCCATCACTGGTATACACTGCACCCCAGCAAGTGGCAATCGACCATAATTCATCAATAATAACAAAAAAATGGCTTTGCATTTAGTCAAAAACGAGCAAAAATTCCCCCAGAAAACTGCAAATCTGGTGCAGTTACCAAACTGTCTCTTCAGATCTTCATGTCAGGTTTCAAAGGCACCATCTGGTGTAGCCACCACTGCATCACTTGTCTCCGAAACCTTGATATGAACAACAACAAAACATCTTCTGATTCTTCTTCTGTATGTAAAAATCGTGACAGAAAACAAACGTCGTGGACCGCATAACGTCATCACCACTACATTGGCATTGTTTCTCAAAAGTTCATGATGAAAAAAAAAGAACGTCAATAAAAACAAGTCAACCTCAGAATGTAGGCCACTGCATCATCACCAGTTCTTAAATCAGCGTTCCTCCAGAGTTCATGAAAAAAACAACAGAACGTCAATAAAACAAATAAATCTCAAAATGTAGGCTACTGCATTATCACCACTTCTTTAGTTAGGTTCCTCAAAAGTCCATGATGAAAAAAAACAAAACGTCAATAAAACAAATAAATCTCAAAATGTAGGCTACTGCATCATCACCACTTCTTTCGTCAGCGTTCCTCAAAAGCAAAAAGCATCCCAACAGTAGCCCTAAGTGCAGCACAGTCTCACTAACTGCCACACCGCTGAAGAACCAAGACTGCAGCAGCTTTCATTCAGTTGGAGTCGTCAGGAACAGGGTAGTGCGCGTGTCGCTCCACTCTGTAACCACGGTGACCAGACCCTCCTCCTCCTCCACCGCCGCCACCCCCACTCCCTCCTTCTCTGGCCGACCCAGATCTGCGTGACCTTGACCCACTTCGGCTGTGACCTGGACTGGTCTCGCTGGGATCCTGGAGGTAGGGCGGCACGATGTTGAAGAGTCCCAGCCCCATCGGAGAGTTGATGGAGGCCATGGGACGAGGGCGGCGGCGAGGGTGGGAGGGCCGGGAGAGGGGCGGAGGGATCTCCTGGTCCATCTCCTCCCTGGAGGCGCGGTGACCGCTGTGCTCCATGCCTTCCCGCTGCCGGAGACTGCAACACGAGCAAGCAACTGTCATTGTGCTGGCCTCACCCCAAATACTATATGAACAGTAAAGGTGTCCCATAACCTGTGTGGTGGTAGGGAAGCGAGGCGTCAGACGTGTGCCGGTGGAAACAGATGACATTTACAAAACTGCATACACACGGGGACTGGGTGTAAAAAAGCACAAGACTGCTTATTCCATTATCCTCGATAATAAAAGAATAAATCAAATCAAATCAAATCAAATCAGAGACTTCAGCTACTCTAGGGGCCAGCATGTTGAGGGCGGTGGCGCCCATCTCCTCTCCCTCGCTGCTTTACCTTCCCTGACCCTAAAGATGGCAGGTACCCATTTACAGCTGGGGGGATTGTACTGAAGCCAAGGCGCGCAAACAGTCACCCATCCCATTTGGCAACCACGCTCGACGCTGCTTAATTTAACATTGGCAGGGGAAAGCGAGCGCTCTGACCACTGAGCTATCCCGTCCCCAAATACTGGCATACTGAAATCAGGCTTTTGGAGAGCATTTTTTGTTGGGTGTTGGGAATGTCTTTTGAAGTCATTCCTCGGCTAGAGCTCCAAGGTTCGTTCGCCAATGGAAAGATTTTGGGTATGTGACCATTTTTGCTTACCAGTGATTAAGGTAGCCGCATTCCTACTTCAGGGATAGATCAGGCACTATTTTGGGTGACAACTGGGAAGTAGTGATAAGATAACTGTTGTTATCATTGTAGTGTGTGTGTGTGTGTGTGTGTGTGCGTGTGCGTATGCGTGTGTGTGTTTGTTAAAAATCTAAATTGTTATTGGTTGCATGCGTAAGAATTGGTTGAATGTATGTGTGCGCGTGCGTGCGTGCGCGTGTCTGTGTGTGTGGTGGGGGGGGGGAGGCTATATTCTGAAAGAGACAGACAGACAGAGATCAGAGACACAGAGACAGACAGACAGAGAGACACACCACACACACACACACACACACACACACACACACACACACACACACACACACACACACACACAGGGTATTTGTGTCACTTTCTGTTGGGTACCTTCTCATGTGGGATTCTTACCAAATGAGTGGGCTGACAGAGCTGCAAAGAGAGGTGCAAAACATGGAGAGGATTCTGTAGAACTACACGTTCCATTATCTTTACAAGAAGGCTATCACTTACTAGAAGAGGCATCGTGGAGCAGGGCCAAAAAGGCTTATTATCCAAAGGAGCGCATATCAGAAAGGTCTTCATTCACTGTCCCTAATTTAAAGGATATCGATCGCTCTGAGACCAATACAAGTTTTTTCACGGCAAGAAAGGTTAGGGCTTTATTTTTCCGGATAAAACTGAATGCGTTCATCACTAAATATAGCAAAAATATAAAATGTTTGTGCGGTGAGAAAATTACAAACAATCACATAATTTTTTAATGTAAGAGTCTAAAACCATTCTTACCCTCTTTCTCGGAAAAATCCTTGGATAAGATTTTTAAAAATCTTAAACAAAATCTGTAATGAATAGTTCTTTAGGAAATTTGTTATAGTTTTAAGTCATACTAGCATTTGTTATGTATTTATTTGTTGTTATTTCTGTTTAGCCCAAATCTATGTACTGTACACATTATTAAGAAAAAGACACCCATTTTACTGCACACACCCATCAACATACTAGACCCTCCCCTTCCCTTCCCATCGTCTAATATCACTTTGAGTGAACAGACGTAAAATCGAAGCAACAACAACACACACACAGAGCTATTTTGATAACTACTTCTAAACAACTGCTTGCTTTCAAACAATAGCGAGCAAAAAAAAAGTTACCCCCAAAAAAGAAAAACGTCCCCAAGGCAAAAGGAACTTTAGACTTACGCAGCAAGCATCCTTTGGACCTGAAGGTCCTCCTCTCTGTCCCTGTCCCTCTCCTCCCGGTGTCTGCCTGCAGACAGGTCGTCCATCACCTCCATCACGTCCAGCTCAGGGTCATCCAAATCCTGCTCTCCACTGCTCATCTCGTATTGCATCAGACGCTCCCGCTCCCGCCGATCCTCGTTGTCCAGATACAGCAGCTGTGGAAGCACAGGGAGCACAGCAACTGTTATCATTAAGGATTTCTACTTCTTTATCTTTTTTTTATTATCTTCTTATATTTTATATTTGTTTTAGAAGTCAATTTTCATGATTTTTTGGTGAGGGCAGGATAAAAAAAAAAAAGTTGTGTAAACTTTATCTTTTACCCTCAATAAAGATCATTTTGATTTGACTTATCGAACGCTCTGACAGCAACTATTGTTACCTTTTCTAACGAGCGAAAATGCCGTTAATTGCCTGACGTGTCAGGCCTATCATATCCGACTCTCGGCATAGGGGAGAAAATCTTTTAAGTCTTTCTGGGGAAGAAATGGCAGGAGAATGGACCAAGAAGGTAGAAAATAGACGAGAAGATGACAGATAGGAAAGGAACAAGGCAGAGTGAGGCTTTTTTCAGTGAAGTTTTTATCTCTAAGGCTTTTATCAGTAAGGTTTTAATAAGTAAGTCTTTTAGCTGTAAGGCTTTTATTTGTAAGATTTCTTTTCTTCTAAAATTGTAAAGCATTTCTCGTCTCAATCTCCTGGTGCCTAGTGAAAACTTTAACCATCTTAAAAGTTTGACAATCATTTATCTGATGAATCAAACTGATAACAGCATCTAATTTCTTTATTTTAAGTTATTCTACGAAACAACTTTAAAACAATAACAACAAAACTAGGAACAAAAAACAATATGGAAAAAGTTTTCCTTTTGTGAGGGCAAAGGAGAGAGTGTATGAAATAATCTTGAGACGAGCTCTAGTTGGCTTGGCACTTTGTCACACACACACACACACACCACACACACACACACACACACACACACCACACACACACACACACACACAACACCTAGGCAGCCACCATCCATCCACTCTAAATTACCTGGTGCGCGGAGACAGGATCCTTGAGCGTGGGATCATCTTTCTCGGACACCTCGCCCAGGGAACTGATGCCTGAGAGGAACTCTCCCTCTGACGTGGATTCAAAGGTGCAGGATTTGAACAGTTCGTTGTCCTGTGCTGAAGCCACCGAGTTGAACTGCTCCTCGTGGTCCTGTGCACACACACACGCACAACACAACACACACACACACACACACACACACACACACACACACACACACACACACACCATGAGAGCATGACTTAGTCGAGCGCTTCATTTCTTTCTTGATTTGATGATGGCTCCAAGTTTTGGCTCATCTCCTCCACCCCCTATATCATTGTCTTTCAAGGCTATGTCCTTATTTTAGTTACACACCGTCTCCTGCTTGCTAAAGGCACTTGCAACATAATCTCAATTAGGTAAAAAAAAAAAATAATAAATAAGGTACAGGTGTCCCATAACCTAGGTGGTCGTAGGGGAGCGAGGCATCAGAGACCTCCGCTTTTCCAGGGGTCAGCATATTGAGGGCGGTGCCCATCTCCTCTCCCTTGCTGCTTTACCTTCCTAACCCTAAAGAGGGCAGGAGGTACCCATTTAAAGCTGGATGAACTGGGGGAGGACTGTACTAAAGCCATGGCGCGCAAACGGTCACCCATCCAACTGGTAACCACGCTCGACGCTGCTTAACTTGGGGAAAGCGAGCGCTCTGACCACTTAGCTATCACCCCCCCCCCCCCACCCCACCCCACCCCACCCCCACCCCCACCCACCCAAATCTCAATTAGAACGAACTGAAAACTGATAATGACTAAGCGTGCCCATACCTTCATTTCCTTGTGCAGATTGAAGAGTTGCTCCACATCATTAGACCCCTTGGCTTGTGTGAAAGCGTCGTAGAGTTTCTGCAGCTGGGTGCCGTGCTCACAGACGTGGACGAAGCGCGTGTTGATCAGTGCCTTCTGGTCGCGGACCCTCTGCTGCAGGGCGTGGGTCAGGGCCTCTTGCCGCTTCTCCAGGAGGAGGCGGTACTCGATGAAGGTCTCCTTTGATCTCATTGCGCAGCTGTCGATCTTGAATGTCCAGCCGTTTGGAGGCGTTGGCGAGGGCGTCTGAGCGACTCTTCATGCGTTCCAGGGTTTGTCGACACGCTCTTCCATCTGGTGGAGAAACCTTGCCGGTTAGTCCTGACTTTATTTTATCATAAGTCATACGTGGTGTAAAGTAATATCCTTTTCATCAAGTGCATGACTGTATAGACCTTCATAAACTTCGTCAAATCAGTAATGCAAGGGCAATGAAGACATACGTGCCACTGGAGATGATGTATCAGCTAATGGATCGCTCACTAAATAGAATTAATGGTGTACAGGTAAAAAGTTAAAGGCGTCTCATAACCTAGGCGGTCGTAGGGGAGCGAGGTGTCAGAGACCTCAGCTTCCCTAGGGAGCCCAGTAATTAATGGTGTACTACCTCAACTTTATAAAACAGGTTACCATGCATGTCATCTCCGTTAATCTCGGTTGTCATTAACTTTGCTGCACCTGATAGATGAGTCCCCTTCCAATGAAATCTATAAACAAATAAGACAGATGTGCTAAAGATTTCATTGGCACCGCTGTTCAGTAAATTTCAGATACAAGTAAACCCTCTAACACATAAAAATCTTTAAAAAATAAACAGCCCTCATAAAAAGTTTCAAAACTGTGATACGAAATCTTAAAAAACAAAAACAAAGAAGCACAACAAGAATAACAATTACAAACTTCCTCCCCATTCACCCCCACCCCCTTCTTTTTTTTCCTTTTCCTTATCATAAAGCATAGATGGAAGTTGAAGGCTACAATCACAGCAGAAAAGCAGACGAGAGAGGAGAAGATAATATAATAATAATAATAATAATAATAATAATAATAATAATAATAATAATAATATATAATAATACATGGAATTTATATAGCGCAATATCTTGTAAAAAAACAAATCAAAGCGCTTGAAGATGTCGGCTCCATTCTAACTGACCTGGTTAAACTCGCCCGAGCGGTCACTGAGGGCCTGTTTGACATCGACAATGTTGTGTCCCTGCTGCTCCTTATGGTCCAGCACTGTGCAGTCACGGCACACAGGCAGCAGGCATTTCTTGCAGAAGAAGTTCAGCGGCTGCCGCTCGTGTTTCGTGCACACGTTCTGGGTCTTGGACACCGCCTGTCAGACCGAGAGGAGCAGGGTCATCTCAAAACTCTCTCTCTCTCTCTCTCTCTCTCTCTCTCTCTCTCTCTCTCTCTCTCTCTCTCTCTCTCTCTCCTCACAACACACACACACACACACACACACACACACACACACACACACACACACACACACACACACACACACACACACACACACACACACACACACACACACACACACACACACACACACACACACAGTTAGGGGAAGTGAGTTGAAAAGAGGAATCCAAATTCATATGCATCCCTGCACAGTGTGCATACTTCTCTGCGATTCTGATTACATGTCTCTAAAACTGACTCCCGGGAATACATTTTTATAACTGATCCTACAAATGCTGGTGCAATGTCATAGTTCTCACAGTCAGTTTGTTGTCAGATCGATTTGAAAACAATTTCATGATGAGAGATAAATGAGCCCCCAAAAATGATAGCTTACGATTAATCCTTGTTCAAATCAAGTTATCTAACAGTTAATTCATGAATGATGGCTTACGTTTAATCCTCGTTCAAAAATCAGGTTATCAAACAGTTAATTCATGAATGATGGCTGACGTTTAATCCTCGTTCAAATCAGGTTATCTTAGAACAGTTAATTCATGTATGATGGCTTAACGTTTAATCCTCGTTCAAATCAGGTTCTCTAACAGTGTATTCATGGTCACCACCACCACCACCACTTACCTGAGACAAAAAGTCCATCATGAACTGATACCATCACCTACCTGAGACAAAAAGTCCATCATCTGCACCACACGGTGGTCGTTAGGCAGGTCTTTGATCTTGTTCTTGCTGACGAAGATCTCCACGCGACAGGTGGGACATTTCAACGGGCCGTCCAAGCTCTCGTCTGCCCACAGCAGGTTCCGGCGGCTCTGCGGCTGCGCGTGGTTGAAGATCTGGGTCAGGCAGGGCACGCAGAAGGTGTGGTTGCAGGGGAGGGACTTGGGGGGACGCTCCGTCTCGTGGAAGCGCTCCTGACACACCTGGCACCTCAGGAACTGCTCCTCGAAGAAGGCGGCGTCCACCACGATGGACCTGTTGGCCTGTGACCCCGAGTCCCCTGCCGCCCCGCCCTCCCCGCCTGAGGCTTCCGTGGCGGTTGTGGCGGAGGTGGCGGAGGAGGAGGAGGAGGAGGGGGTGCAGCTGTTGTCTACAGACATTCTGTAGCTGCAAAGGGGGGAGGGAGGGACAGAAAGAAACGTGGCTTTAGTCATCAGCTGCTTAACCATATGATATCTATATATCTATTGTTGTTGTTGTTGTTGTTGTTGTTCCGAGGCTGGCTCACCAATGGTAAGATTTTTGTTGCATAATGCGGCGTCTTGTGTGTGTGTGGTGTGAGAGAGAGAAGAGAGAGAGAGAGAGAGAGAGAGAGAGAGAGAGAGAGAGAGAGAGAGAGAGAGAGAGAGAGAGAGAGAGAGAGAGAGAGAGAGGAGAGAGAGAGAGAGATAAATCACAATCACAATGACATGACAATGACAATAGTTTATTGTGATTTAAGCTTTTCAGCCCATTCACAAGGGGACAGTGGGAAAGGGACCCTGACCCTAAAGAGGGCAGGTACCCATTTACAGCTGGGTGAACTGAGAGGACTGTACTGAGGCCAAGGCATGCAAACGGTCACCCATCCAACTGGTAACCACGCTCGACGCTGCTTAACTTGACCGGGGGAAAGCGAGTGCTCTGACCACTTAGCAATCCCGTGCCCGAAAGCCAAATGTGTATTTAAAAACAGGATAAGATGACGGGGGAAATAAAGAAAGGAGAAGTCACCTCGTACAAGACGTCACACATTATCGATGATAAATCAATCAAGTTGGAAGAAAGAAAGAGGTAGACAACATTCTGGCAGGTTTCCAAGACAGGTAGGCACTTGGTGAAGAAGCGAGTTCGAAAGATCAAGACATAAAATTTGATGTGAGTGTTCCATGGGCTTCAGTTTGCGCTCTCTCTCTCTCTCTCTCTCTCTCTCTCTCTCTCTCTCTCTCTCTCTCTCTCTCTCTCCCTCTCTCTCTCTCTCTCTCTTCTCTCTCTACACACATACACACACACACACAAACACACACACACAACCACACACACACACACACACACACAACACACACACACACACACACACACACACACACACACACACACACACACCACACACACACACAACACCACACACACACACACACACACACACACACACACACAACACACAAACACACATGCACACGCACACGCACACGCACACGCACGCACACACCAAACATATATCGTGTGGAGGGAATGGAAAAGAGACACAAATATACATAGATGAATGAATGAACGAACGAACGAACGAATGACTTTTAATATGCAAGGATCAAGATTGTAGGTCAAGCCTCGTCTTTCAACATGTTCTTGCAAACATACTATTCAACATCAAAACAGTCAGTGCAAAACGGAAAAGGAGAGAGAGGAAAAAAAACACACCATAAAACGAAGAGAGAGAGAGAGAGAGAGAGAGAGAGAGAGAGAGAGGGGAGAGAGAGAGAGAGAGAGAGAGAGAGAGGAGAGAGAGAGAGAGAGAGAGAGAGAGAGAGAGAGAGAGAGAAACACAGACACAAAGACAAAGACAAAGAAAAAGACATCGACACAATTAAAGTAATGGACTGACAGATGGCAGACAGAAGAAATAGGGACCTTTGTTCTCGATCAAAAATAGGGATGACATTAGGCCTACTTAGTGTCCATTGTCTACCCACATAGTTTTTATTACTCAGATACCGGATATGTGTAAGCTACCTGTAGGTCTATAAATACGCTCTTGTTACACAGACACAGAACACACACTGTATTCTTCTCATATCTCTGCGGGATTTCCAGATGCAACTTTGTCACAAGCTTTCAAATCTTATCATTTGGGTGACCAACTGCCTGGCAATATGTCAGTAATGTAGACCTGCCTGTACGATACATCAGTGCAGCACGAGTATAATTCTGCTATAGGCCTACTAAGCCGATTAAGAAATCGTTAGGGAACAATGAAACCATATCAACAACTGAGAAATATTTGTACATGCTATGTGAGAAGTGCTTAAACCCAGTTTCCAGATAGACATAATTTATTATTTAGTTTATGTATACATGTATTTATAAACCTTTCAATTTCAAAGGGGCAGGTTGGGGAAATGCACAAGTTACGCTGCACGCAAGTATGGACGGCACACATCAGGAGCGCGCGCGGGCGGGCGCGCGCGCGCACACAAACACACACACACATACACATGTGGAAAATTTTGCTGTCAATATATACAGGCCTACCCATAGACTGTTTCTGCCCAGGCCCCATAATAATCTCTATAAATCAAGCCTTGCATATTCAGGAAGAACATTGTGGAATAGCCTACCTCCCTGTCTGAAATCAGTTCCTTCTAAACAAATGTTTAAGAAGCTTTTGAAGAGACATTTGATGGACAAACTGTAAGTCCACGATTATGTTCGATACTACCTCACGTTTGGATGTTTGTTGTTCATGCCCATGTTATTTTGTAATTTTATCATTTGTATGTGTGACGTGAGCTTATGTTGTACTGTCTTGGGTCTGGGTTTTTGTTGTTGTTTTTTATCTTGAGAGATTTGTTGTAAAAAAAATCCTCATTTACTTGAGTTTTTCAACAAGGTTGATATTTGTCTTTGCATGCTTTAGAAGTCATCTTTATGATTTTTTTTAGTGAGGGCAGGATGAAAAAAAGTTGTGTAAACTTAATCTTTTACCCTCAATAAAGATCATTTTGACTTGACTTGACTTGACTTGACGACATATATGTATGTATACACACACACACGTCTATATGTATATGTACACACACACACACACACACACACACACACACCACACACACACACACACACACACATATATATATATATATATATATATATATATATATATATATATATATATATATATATGTATGTATGTATGTATACACACACGTATATATGTATATGTACACACACACACACACACACACACACACACACACACACACACACACACACACACACACACACACACACACACACACACACCACAAGCGCAAAGACTGATTAAGGGGAGGGAGGGATGTTGGGAGGGACACACACACACACACACACACACACACACACACACACACACACACACACAGAGAAAGAGAGAGAGAGAGAGAGAGAGAGAGAGAGAGAGAGAGAGAGAGAGAGAGAGAGAGAGAGAGGAGAGAGAGAGAGAGAGAGAGAGAGAGAGTATAACAATTTTAAAAGATGGTCACATGTAGAAATTAAGTTATGAATAAGAAACACTTTACAATTGAAGGACTATTACACAAATTCACGGCACATAACTATACCCCACAACGAAACCAACAACTGATCAATGACACGAATACTATACTTATACCTTACCTGTTTAGTCTGTGTTCCAAAGCAAATACTATCCAGGTAAATCGAAGTCCCCAAGCAACTGAAAAATGTTGGTCAGTGGGCAAAAAAATCGTTTTAGTTAGCGGTCAGTCAGCATTAGGGTAGACCTCCTCACAATAATATATCAGAAAAAAAAAAACACTAATTCATTCACAAAGTACGATCTTTGAGAGTAATATAAACACGTGGTGCTGTTTACTCCACACCCTGTAAAGAGAATCCCTTCACTCGAATGACATCACGATCAAGTCTGCGCTCCTTTATACTCGATACAACTATCAACAAAGCAATGCCGAGGCGTTCGATCTATAAAAAAATCGATACCCCCCGGTCGAAAGGATCGATATTTCATTTCCAAGTCAAGTTTCTCTACTTCTTTGTTTCGTACCAAGTCTACAGGAATATTTTTTTAGCAACTTTGGCCGAATATATCAACAATGGCTCGAAATTTGAATTGTACCGGAATGTTTGATGTGACTGATGTTGACATAGTAAGTTTTGGAACACTAAAGGGTAGAAAGAAAAACGTAATTCACACGCATCCTGACGGGTCTCTTTGTTGATATAATTTCCAAGGTACAAAACTTTCTCCTGATGACGTAGGCTAGTTTGGAACCACCCCGCCGCACACAAAAGACCTAGCCTACCCACTACCCACCAACACGAGGGGATTACTCACTAGGTGGCCGAGTGCCAAATGTCATAGCAGATCCCAGTATACGCAGGAAACCAGAAGAAAACAGATTCATAACCCACCTATGCGCTTTGACCATCGTGGTCGGTCGATCGTTATTAACACTGTTTGCTATCATTTCGGATTAGGCGCTAATTAATAACTTACCGTATCGGGAGGAAAAGCGGAGTGTTTTCCGCCGAAGAAGAAGACTTTCCAGCGCCAGTCGCCATGTTTAGATAGAATCGAAGAACGTGCCTGAACTTGCTATCGATACTCGGCGCCGCGGTGACAAGTTTGAACGATCAGGGACTGCGGTGATCGATTTGTGTGGCACTGGCAGTTGTGTTGTCCTACCATGGTGCACTGTTGTTGTGTGTGCCCTGTGCATAGTCGGTGGTTCCGTCTTTACAAGTAGAATATCACTTAGTTTTGCAGTTCCGTTTTTCTTGTTTTGTTTTTTTTCAAGTTCAGTTTATTCATTCATTCTTTCTTTTTTTTTTCACTTTCAAAATTTATTCTTTTTACTTTCACTCTTTCTTTCTCTCTTTACTTGATTTTTCTTTTCTTGAATTTTCTGCGCCTTTCTTCTTTCTTTCAATGCGAGTAGGTGTTGTTCATTTCTCTCCTACTTTCTAGGTTTTTTTTCAGTTTCTTTTTTTTTTTTTTCTTCCCGGGGTTTGCTTTGGTTTGTGTGTGTGTGTGTGTGTGTGTGTGTGTGTGTGTGTGTGTGTGTGTGTGTGTGTGTGTGTGTGTGTGTGTGTGTGTGTTTCTCCAGTTCACTCTTCATTTTCTTCTTACTCTCATTTCTGTCTTCACTATGTTCTTTCTGTCTTCACGTATGTTCCTGTTCTCCTTTGTTTCATATTTTTTTTCTTTTCCTATTTTTAAAGAATCTTTCTGTCTTTCTTTCTTTCTTGTTGGTTTAACTCTCTCTCTCTCTCTCTCTCTCTCTCTCTCTCCCCTCTCTCTCTTCTCCTCTCTCTCTCTCTCTCTCTCGTAAGATTTTTTCTTTCTTTCCAAAAGATGTCTGATGACGACGACGACGATGATGATGATGATCAGTGATGACGACAAGGGGAGTGGTAATGACAGCGACGATAATAATGATAACATCACCCCCTACCCCGGATAACGTGACAATAGGCCTTCAGCCCTCTGTGAATCACATCCACACACAGTTCACATCGACTGCAGAATCCAGTTTCATTTCTGACCTGGGTTGTTGTTTTTTCAGTACAACAATATTCTGAAACAATGTCCAGTCTCCCAACAGTGGTTTGACAAAGAGAGAACCGTTATTTTCAACGTAAGGAGAGGTATTACTGTACACATCAGATCTATAGAGGAGGGGGGGGGGGAGCCTAGGGGTCAGAACATTGCGCTGGCAATTTGACGACCGGGTTCGATTCCGGTCGAGAGGGGATTTTTGCTCTGGGGTTAACATCAGTGTGACTCCCTCTCCCCAAAAGTCCTTCGGATGAGACTATAAACCGAGGCCCGTGTGCGAACGCACGCAGAACATCTTGCGTACACGTTACATCCTGTTCCGCTTTTCGTAAGAGTAGGCCATTGTGTGTCGGTGGGAACAGATGACAAGACTTAGAAAAACAGCATACACACGTGGACTGGATGTCAAAAAAAAAAAAGTATATGAGTGCTTATTCCATTATCCTCGATATAAAAGAATAAATAAAATAAATAAAAAAAATAAATATAGTCAGCTCTCTGCGAGTTACACTCTCTAATCAGTAACTAGATCTGTACTTATTTTCTCGTTTACTTTCTTTACTCTTTTTTCTCTCTCTCTCTCCTCTCTCCCGCTGCTGCAACAACAGCCAGCTTGTTTAGGGGTCTTTCTTTCCCCGTGGCGATGAGGGGGTGCTGTCAGTGCAAATAGCATGCCCATCCATCTTCTGGAGAGAGGAATAGGGGGAACGGGTTGTCGGGTCTTCAGGGGTGCCCCCCACGGTCGCCAGTCTAAGGGGTGGATAGATAGATAGATAGATAGATAGATAGATATAGATAGATAGATAGATAGATAGATAGATACATAATACATACATACATACATACATACATACATACATACATACATACATACATACATACATACATACATAGCCTACATACATACATACATACATACCTACATACCTACCTACCTACATACCTACATACCATACATACATACATACATACATACATACATACCTACATACCTACATACCTACATACATACATACATACATACATACATACATACTACATCTGGAAACTATTCTGTGGACTCAAGTGCTTGTGCAGGGCCTGGTCCCTGTTGCTTCACAGAATTGGCCTGCTGACTTGTCAGGCGCAGTGCAACGCATTTTTCGCTCATATGACAGACAACAGTAACGTTGCTGTCTGACCTCCGATGCACAAGAAGGAAATCAAGGGGCCTAAGCTAGCCAACAACGGCCTCTCCTAAACGGCCACCGGCAGAGACTTGATGCGTTCAAAATGGAACTGTCACTTATTCCATATAGGATGCTTATGTGGTCTCTGTAGGAGATGTCAAAGAGCCCACATAATGGTTTCCAGAAGATGTATGTATGTATCATGGAAGGAACGAACGAATCTTTGTTTTTTGAGAGAATAAGTACACATAACGACTGTAAGTTTCTATCCTCATATGACAGACAACAACGGTTGCTGTCTGAGCGCTTGAAGATGAAGAACCTCTCATCTTCTTATATAGCCTATCCTGGCAACCGTGGGGGCACACCTGAAGCCTTGACAACCAGTTCCCTCCATTCCTCTCTCTGTTCTGCCTTTCCCAGGGTTGTATTCTAGGCCTAGGCCTTTCCATTCGCTGATGTTGTCCTCCCATCTCCCATCCCATCCCTTGGTCTGCCTCTTTTTCTTCCTCCTTGGACAGCGCCTTGCAGCATTATTTTCGCAAGTACTTTTGATCTTGTGACCTGCCCATACCATTTAAGTTTACGCTTCTTCTCGGGGCCCAATGGTTTGCTGGATTCTGTTACGCACCTCTTTGTTGCTTGGCCACTTTCCTGTCTGCCAGATCTGGTTGCAGATTTTTCGTACACTTTTGATCAGGGCTTCCCCTCCAGCTTGAACCAACTCAGCTGGAATGTTGCCAGCCCCTGCTGACTTTCCCCTTTTCAGCGATCTGACTGCTGTTTCCACTGCTTCCGGAGGATAGGGTGACTACCTGTATCTGTGTTTGTGGGGGACATTGAGGACTTCTGGGTCACCTGTGGCTCGAGCACAGAGAGAATAAAGAAGGAAAATGATTTCAAGGGGAACAAATGTTGCCTTGGTGAATTAGCACCGGTTGCTTCCCTTAAACCATAACCGCTCAAAACCACATGTGCCTGACCACAGCATTGGCGCGTCAGCGCATGCACAGCGTCCTGCTGAGTTCAACCACATTCGTAAACAGACAGTAGGTAAGGCTACATAGTGTAGCTTGTGTGTCGTTTTCCGTGGTGCCTCACTCGTGTTCATGCATTATATCTATATTTCAATTCTTTTTTTCTACTTGCGTGTGAGATTTTGTGGCACGCTTTGGAAAAAGATTGAGGCCGGAGGGAATGATTGTAAAATTTCTATTAATAATATTTTGTGGACTGGATAGTGGATCGTGTCTTCATGATCGTATTAATATTCACTTGTTCGTTTACTCAATTGTTGAGCATACTTAAGTGAACAAACAGTAACAGCCCCCCTCCCCCTCCCCCGGTTTAGTTAGCAAATTGTATTGTCCATGACGGACAGAAATTAGTAACGCGTTACAGTAAACACGTGTGCAGGCATGATTGCTGTTGCTGCTGATGATGATGATGTGTGTGTGTGTGTGTGGTGGCGTGTGCGCACGCCTGTGTGCGATGCATGCGTGTGTGCACCCATGTGTTGTTGTTGTCTTCAATTTAACGTCTGTTCACACTCAGTGATATTAGACGAGGAAAGTGGAAAGTAAAGAGGTTGAAGAAGGGAGTGGAAGGAGTGGGAGAAGAAAAGACTGAAGAATTAGCGTGTGGGTGGATGTTTTTGTACATGAAAAGGTAATAATACTTATTTAAAATAAAAAATTTAAAAAAAAATCTTAGACATGAGAGAAGTTTAAATTTAACAAAGTGTGAACATTAAACATCAATAATGTAACTAGATCTACAACAAATATTCAAGTGGACTGTGCAATAAACATCTAGCAATGGCAAAGGCTAACTTTGAATTTTCAAATACTTTTTTCAGAGACTGCTCGGAAAATACAGGTAAGAAGGGCTTTACAATTGGGCACTCAAATATGATATGAGTATTTGTAATATGATCTCCGCATAGACATTTGACATTTTTACAAAATTTTGTGATGAATGCATTTAATTTCATTCTAAAATACAATGCATTTACTCTTCTTGCGGTTATAACACTAGACTGTATTTTAGAGGGAGACATGTAACATGAAATAAGGGAACTAGTCAGACCATTCTTTAGACATTGTTCCTTGAATTGAACAGATTCTTTCAACTTACTCCATGACTTTTGTTCTAATATGCGGTATCCCTCCTGTAGAGATAAGGGAACATGTAGTTCTATTGATTCCAAATCATGTCTTGCCCCTTTTTTGCAACTCTATCAGCCCACTCGTTTGGAAATATTCCAACATGTGAAGGTACCCAACAAAAATGAACTACAATAGAGTGACGTCATCAACATGGCGATAACAAGCAGCGGCTGAAACCAGCGCTGCGTGCAAACGCAAAAATCTACAAAATGACCAAGACAAGACGGACTCGATCTACATCTTGCTACTCTACAAATGTGACGACATGCAAAAATGACGAAGACGGCAGCGAAAAAGCATCCTCGAGGACAAATGGTTACAAAAATTCAAGTCGACAAACCCAACTAGTCTGCAGCGGAAAATGTTACCAGTGGCAACCACAACAATCTTGGTTCTCAGCAGAATAGTTCTTCAATTGCAGAACTACAGACAACTATTCTGCAACTGGTAGAAAAAATAACCAAACTCGAACGGACGGTTGAAACCCAGACGCGCATCTTAGCTGCAAACGGCATCACCGAAAAACGGGGCTCCCCAAGGGAAGATTCTGGCTGGGTGACACACCTACGCCGATGCAGTACAAAAGAAAAGGGCTCGGGCTCCGATTTCATCTAGGCCTAAGGAACCGCAGCTACCAGTAGGCCCAAAGAGGTCAGTGTATCTTAGCCCAACCTTAAACAATAAAAAAGAACCAGACACGACAGGGCGCCAAGGTCTGACGCAAAAATCACCTGACGTCAAACCCTGTAGCACAGAAGAAAATTCTGCGCTCCCCAATGTAATCCTTCTCCAAGACCTGTTCTAAATGGCGTTAATAGCAAACGTCTGGGACAGTCCTATGGGTTTACAGTGGAGAAAAGAAAGTCATATCACATCAGTGACATTCCTCTGATAATGAGTAATACCAATGATATAAAAAAAAAAAACGGCATGCTGAAGTTGTTCATTGTGGGGTGAATGATCTCAAAGATTCGGATCCCCAAGAAGCTAGCAAAAATCTAGTTAGAAATTGAAACAAGTTTTAGCTTCTTTTCCCAATACCAAAGTTGTGATAAGCAAAATTGCCCCTGTGAAAAGTCCCAGCCTCCAGATGAAAAGAGAACTTTTCAATGCAATGACATGTTCTGAATTATATAACCAAAGCAATGTATCATTTGTCTCACATGAAAATATGTATACACATCATCATTACAAAGATTCACTTCATCCTAATGTCCACGGTTCTAGTGTTCTGGCAAGAAACATTGGCAGGCACATTCATGCTTTGTTTTGGGAAACACCAAAGAGGAAACAAAGAAGGAAGTTTCGAGGCATGAACCAGTACCGACCACCACCCTACGCCTTTGACGACTGCCAGCAACAGCCAGGATACAGCCATCGACAGTACGTCTACCAGCAGGACTGTCCCCCCTGGAGGCAACATACCCGGCAGAATAATGTCCGTATGTTTAAAAATCCCTTTGAATGGTGACATTTTGTACATCAATGCGTTGCACCAGCTGCAGTACAGACAACAGACACTGTAATCCGCTAACAGCAGCTGTTCACCTGATAAAGAACTTTTTTGTTGTTGTTGTTCTGTTTCTATTTATTTGTTCATTTATTTTGTTCATCTTTTATCTTTCTGTGGTGTGCTTTAAATGACATAATTGACATTGTATTATTAGTTTACTTGCACTCTTTATAACTTGGTACCAGTTTATTAATATTTTAAAATCATTCACTTGTTGTAAAGGCATTTTGGTTTATCATCATATAATGCAAAAAAAAAAATTCACAAATGCTGAAAATCATGCAGTGGAATGCCAGATCCATATCCACTAATCTGCCATATTTAATACAACATCTTTCTAATAACAAGCATCAAGCTCTAGTATTACAGTCTCTTAATGTAAAGAAATGTTAACTGCCTAAACTTCAAGGCTACTACTATCCACCTGTACATGAACAGGTGGATGCTGTGAGTAAAATCAATACAGCAATATACATTCAAGAAGGGGTAGACTATAATGTATGTTGTTCACCAATGCCTAATAACATTCCAGATTCATATTCTTGCGCAGCACGTGTAAGGTTTACAAATGATTTAGTCATGAATATTGTATCCCTGTATTTACCAAAGGGAGTTAATGACTTTAATACAGAATGGCTGCACTCTGTACAAGATAATCAGAAGTGGCTGATAGCAGGAGATTTCAATGCCCACGCGCCTTTCTGGGATAAAGAGTGTACATCTGTTTCCTGCAATCGTTTTATAGAAAATATAACGGATTCTTGTCTGTGCCTTCTAAATGATGGTAGTGTGACAAGGATACCTGACATCTCTACCCACAGAGCATCAGCATTGGATCTGTCTTTTGTATCTTCTGCTCTTGCTCCTGAATGTACGTGGGTAACATATGGAGATACTCTGGGGAGTGATCACCTACCTATTGTTCTAACTTTTAATGAAATGCCAACTCTTTGTGACAATGAAAAAGACATACTACCAAAATTTAACTATGAAGAGGCTAATTGGGAAAAGTTTAAAAGCTTCCTTGCAGCATACGATATAAATTGCTTGGACTCTGATAATATAGACCAATTTTATTCCACCTTTACTAATGCCATTATTCAAGCTGCTTACCAATCTGTCCCCACTATTAAATCGCTAAAATCAAGGAAGTGTTCAGGGAATGTTTGGTGGACACCTGCTTGTGAGGAAGCGGTGACAAATAAACGTTTGATGTTCAAAATGTATCTAAAAATTAAGACATTAGAAAACCATGAAAAACAGAAGCAGGCCAAAAATTACAGCAATATGGTTATAGCTCAGGCAAAGCGACAATTTTGGTCATCATTTTGTTCCAGTGAAATATCAAGTCATACAGATCTTAAAAAAGTGTGGAAAAAATTTCATGAAATGAGAAAAGGTGTGACTTTACCAAATTGCCCAGTTAAATTTAAAAACAATGAATTTCCCTCCAATGCAGAAAAGGCGGAGGCTTTTGCAGATATGTTTTCAGAGTCCATGCGTATTGAAGGTCTCTCACTTAAAAGCAGTAAATACAGAAAAGCTGAAGAGAACAAAATAGAATATGAAGACCCAGTTTCTAATAATACTGAATA
>CM060321.1:25746129-25758629 GCA_030674155.1 Stramonita haemastoma
ACACACACACACACACACACACACACACACACACACACACACACACACACGTACACACACACTAACACTAACACTAACACACACTACACACACACACCAACACACATGTGCGTGCACTTGCACACACACACACACACACACACACACACACACACACACACACACACACACACACACACACCCCACTCACACTCACTCATCACTCACTCACTCACTCACTCACCACTCACTCACTCACACACTCACTCACCACTCACTCACTCACTCACTCACTCACTCACTCACTCACCACTGAAATGTTATAACCAATTGTTGTGGTTAGCTTTTCCAAAAAAAAACAGTTCCCACACAACGCATTCCCAATGCGACAAGCAGCCAAGACGTTTAATTTTCTCAACACCTGTTGTGCTGCAGGTACACACCACACCTCCAAAGCTGTGGAGCGAGACAGCCTGGTGCGCTCCAGAGTGAAGGAGGCCTGCAGAGTGGTCAACAGGGACCTAGACATCATTAGTGGTGGGTAGCAGGATAGCTCAGTGCTCAGAGCGCTCGCTTTCCCTTTTCCTTTCCCTTTTCCATCTTGTGCACACGTTAAATCCTGTTCCGCTTTTCGTAGGAGTAGGCCATCGTGTGCCGGTGGGAACAGATGACATTTACAAAACTGCATACACACGGGGACTGGACGTAAAAAAGCACAAGAGTGCTTATTCCATTATCCTCGATATAAAAAAAAAAGAAGAAAAGAATAAGTCAAGTTAAGCAGCGTTGAGCATGGTTACCAGTTGGATGGGTGACCGTTTGTGGGCCTTGGCTTCAGTACAGTTCCCCCCCCCCCCCAGTTCACCTGGCTGTCAATGGGTACCTGCCCTCTTTAGGGTCAGGGAAGGTAAAACAGCGAGGGAGAGGAGATGGGCGCCGCCCTCAATATGCTGGCCCCTAGAGAAGCCGAGGTCTCTGATGCCTTACTCTCCTATGACCGCCTAGGTTACAGAACACCTTTATCTGTTTTACCTTTTAGCGCTGGTTCTGTGACCACGTTGCAAACTTTTGAAGATTGTCGTCAAAAGTTTACCTCACAAGAATTTTTAGTTGTGATCAAAATTGACTATTTTGTACTCTAGAAGGCAAGTTCTGATTCCTCAGAATACAGTGATTCTACTGTGTGGTTGAAATCTCTTGAAACGTTTTTCATGAATCAGAGCAGTATTCAAGTAGACCTTTTTGGATGAAGCATTTGATTCATCTTTCATTTCTATGTCAGCCAGTCACAACGCTTTTGAATTTTGCTTGCCAGTTTACTAAACGCTGGGGGAAAAGATAGCCAAAGATGGTCAAGATAAAATGGTCAAGACACTCAGTTGTGTCCCTGTTACTCATGATGTAAGTCATTGTGTGAGATTCTGGTGGTCTAGAGGTAACATGCTTGCCTAGTAAGCGAAAAGTCTGGGTCGGGGTCGGAGTGTGTGGTGGTTCAAATCCTGTTTGGGCCCAAAACTTTTCCCCCATCTATTAGACCATGGGTGGTGGTCTGGGTACTAGTCTTTTGGATGAGACGATAAACCGAGGTCCCGTGTGTTACACATCATTATTTAGTGCACGTAAAATAACCCATGGCAACAAGGGGGTTGTCCCTGACAAAATTCTGTAGAAAAAAAGCCACTCTGATAGGGAAACAGATAGTTGCAGACAGAGAAAAAAAACTAAGGGGTGGCGCTGCACTTGTGGCAACACGCTCTCCCCAGGGAGAGCAGCCCAAATTTCACATACAGAAATCTGCTGTGACATAAAGGGGTATCAAAAAAATTTTAAGTAGCAATGGCACAGACGACCAGAGGGATAACAAAACTAGGTCAGGACATCCTCCAGGCAGAGGAGTTGCAGGCCAGATTGAAGCCAGAGTGTGTCAGCTGAGGCCAGCAGGCAGACCTCCTGCAGAGTCACAAGCACAGGAGAAGACCGGCTCTATGCACACAGATTGAGAGTGCAAATCCAGCATAACTCAGTCAAAGGTCTGGGCTCCAGTGCTATAGTTACCCCTTCCTTTTACCAAGTCCAAGTGAGGTCAGTTCCTGCTCTAATTAGCACCAGCTGGGACAGAATGGGTAGCAGCTGAAAGAAGCTGAAAGTGGGGGAAACTGACTGACAGCTGTGTGCACCATGCATCATGGCCAGGGAACACAGAAAAAAAAAAAAAAAAAAACCAGTTAATACTCGTTTATTAAACAACCCCGTCATGTTGCAGTGGCATGGGGGGATTGCAGTGAGGGAATGCTGCACTGGGTGTTGAGACATGCTACTGGTAAAGCTGACTCTCTCATGAACATGGGCAAACAGACGGGCTCCCCTGATCCCTCTGCCCTGCTGACCTATGAATCCCTCTGTCAGAAAATACAACAGGGGTGAGAGCTGTGCTGTCTCGTGGATGTTTTACTCTGTGTGTGTATATGTGTGTGTGTGTGTGTGTGTGTGTGTGTGTGTGTGTGTGTGTGTGTGTGTGTGTGTGTGTGTGTGTGTGTGTTGTGTGTGTGTGTGTGTGTTGTGTGTGTGTGTGTGTGTGAGAGAGAGAGAGAGAGAGAGATGTGTGTGTGTGTGTGTGTGTGTAGTGGTGATGGTGAATGTGTGTGTGTGTGGTGATCATGTGTGTGTGTGTGTGTGTGTGTGTGTGATCATGTGTGTGTGTGTGTGTGTGGTGTGTGTGTGATCAGTGTGTGTGTTGTGTGTGTGTGTGTGATCATGTGTGTGTGTGTGTGTGTGTGATCATGTGTGTGTTGTGTGTGTGTGATCATGTGTGTGTGTGTGTGTGTGTGATCATGTGTGTGTGTGGTGTGTGTTGTGTGTGTGTGTGTGTGTGTGTGTGGTGTGTGTGTGTGTGGTGTTGTGTGTGTGTGTGTGTGTGGTGTGTGTGTGTGTGTGTGTGTGTGATCATGTGTGTGTGTGTGTGTGTGTGTGTAATCATTGTGTGTGTGTGTGTGGTCATGTGTGTGTGGTGTGTGTATGTGTTGATTCATATTATGTCTCTTACAAAATGTTTATTAGACAATTGGAAAAAAAAAGGGGGGGGGTGGTGAGGGGGAGGAGTTCTGGGAGGGGGGGGTAGGGGGGTTATTTACTAAATCTACACATGAACAGTTAGGGAAAATGTAAACACAAATATAAATAATTCTTGAGTATTATTCATGGTGGATGTGTTGTGTGTTGTGTTTTGTGTTGTGTGTGTGGTGTGTGTGTGTGTGTGTGTGGTGTAGCTGTGTATCATATTGATGTGACTATCACTTTACTTGTTTAAATTCTGCTGAATACAAACATCAACATTATAGAGGTTGTCACATCCTAAAACATCAGTGCTTAACCAAAGGCAATGCACCCAGAACTTAACACATTTTCACAACATCCAAACATGGAGAGTTCTAAGAGCATCACATCAGATCTCATGAAAATGAAATAGATAAGGCTTCTCACAGTTCCGTTTGTGTGCATTCCACCATCCCCACCTGTGCAAACAGCAGAGAATGTAGTGATTTTGTGGCAAATACAGGAGGAAAACAACTGCAGTTTTTTTTTTTTCCAAGATGGATGCAATTTTCGATCCATTGATTTGGTCATTTTAATGGCTTTTGTGCCTGGTGTCAAAGGCAGTGGTGCCATGGTATGCACACTCATCATTTGGTAAAAGGTAAAGGTGTTCCATAACCTTTGTGGTCATAGGGGGGCGAGGCATCAGAGAACCTCAGCTTCTCTAGGGGCCAGCATGTTGAGGGTGGCGCCCATCTCCTCTCCCTCACTGCTTTACCTTCCCTGACTCTAAAGCAGGCAGGTACCCATTCACAGCTGGGTGCACTGGGGGGGACTGTACCGAAGCCAAGGCATGCAAACGGTCACCCACCCAGTTGGTAACCACGCTCAACGCTGCTTAACATTGGCTGGGGGAAAGCGAGTGCTCTGACCACTGAGCTATCCCGTCCCCCGTCATTATTTGACAGAAACAAATAAGAAAGATGAAGTTCAGGATGAGAATTAACGATCAAATCAAGCAGTTTTGTTGTTCTTTGACCAGGAGCTCTGCAGTTCACCAGTTGTAAAATCTTGCGTATGTGACCATTTTTACCTGCCATGGAGAAAGCTGCATTCCAACTTGAGGGATAGGTCAAATAATCCTGGCAGAGCTGAGCTATTAAATTGTACTCGGCAAACTGGGTAGTTTCAGTCTGGTAATAGTTTCACAAACTATTTCGTTTTTGTCTCTTGGTTGTTAACCCCACTTTCCAGATGGGTGTGTGTGTTACCTCTTGACCACAGTGTTTAGAGAGTTGCTAAGTGAGCAGAGTCAAAAATGTTGTAATTTTTTTCTTATTAGAAGCAGTTACCGAGTAATATCCTTGTCATTCTTATCCCCTTCCGTCTATAGGGCTGTGATGTGATAATGCTCGTGGACTTTAACTCCTTTATTTCTAGTTCTCTGAACAATAGCCAAGACTACAGAAATAAGCAAGGTATGTTGTGCACAGTAGTGAGAAACTAGCATGTGCCACTAAATTGTAAGAGTAGGCCACTGTGTGCCGGTGGGAACAAATGACAAGATTTACAAAAACTGCATATACACAGGGACTGGATGTGAAAAGGCACATGAGTGCTTATTCTATTATCCTGGATATAAAAGAATAAATGAATAAATAAAAAATAAAAATAGGCCATTATGTGCTGGTGCGAACAGATGACAAGATTTACAAAAACTGCATACACACAGGGTCTGGATGTAAAAAAAAAAGCACATGAGTGCTTATTCTATTATCCTCGATATAAAAGAATTAATAGATAAATAAATAGATGGATGGATGGATGGATGGATGGATGGATGGATGGATGGATGGATGGATGGATGGATGGATGGATGGATGTGATAGATAGATAGATAGATAGATAGATAGATAGATAAAAAAATCAGTCCAGTGGCTGGTGTGTGGGTTGCAGCAGCTCCTTTCCAGCAGGGGTGGGGGGGGAGAGGAGGAAGGAGGAGGTGCAGGAGGCCCTGACCTCAGTGCTTCAGAACCTTCACTCCCAGCTGTTACGTGCCTCTGCCCACAGCCCCCACCATGCCGCCTCACTTCATCCACCCAAGATCCCCAAAGCAGTGACAGAGCTCATGGCGTCTGTGGGAGTGGAGGACTCTTGTGATGAGCAGTGCTGCTGTGATGATGCAGGGGACTCAGGGTGTTCAGCTGACCTGGGCAGCAAGAGTGGGGCAGGCTACGATGCACTCACCTCAGAAAAACAGGACTGTGGGATGTTTGAGGTTGACACTCAGCGGCCTGCAGGTCCTCCTCACCGTGCCCAGCAGAAGAGCTTGTCCCGGCAGCAACACAGCAGTCCCCGTGCTTTGCTACAGCCCGCAGAATGGGTAGGGACAGGGAAGGGGCAGGTCAACACCTCAGGTCACCGTCTCCTTTCTTGGGGGCATCGGCACTGGGGGGTCCGTCCTTTGAAAAACCTCCCTGTCAACGCTGTCAACACTGTCAACACTGTCAGCAATGTCAGCACCGTCAGCATGGTGAGCACTGTCAATGCTGTCAACACTGTCAACAGCCTCACACACCCTCATCGTCATCAGCCACCACAGCCATTCTCTTCTTCAGAACAGGCAGTTCCCGGTGGTCCTCCTCCTGACAGCTCCTGTGATGGGGAAGATTCTGCACTGCAGTCTGACCCTCAGGCCACAGGCAGCAGCAGCAGCAGCAGTTGCGGCCTGGATCAGGAGCTCTGCAGTAGCACCTCACTAGTGGGCACACTGCATGGTCTTAACCACAGATGTCACAGTTCTCATTGGGGCCATGCACAACACAAGTCATTCTCTCCCTCCACAGAACAGTCCCAAAGATCGGTTACACTGCATGATCTGAACAACCGATGTCACAGTTCTCAGAGGAACCATGTACAGCACGAGTCATTCTCTCCCTCCACAGAACAGTCCCACAGATCTTCTTGCAGAGACTTCCAGCACAGCAGTGCAGAGGACAGGAAAGACTTAAAGGTGTGGAAGGAACTGGGACAGACAGGCAGTGTCAGTGAAATCAGCGATAGTGCTACCAGAAAAATGGGAGACATTGCTGCACCCACACACAGGGTCAGCAACCCCCGTGTTCTCAGTAGCACTGGTCAGTTAGCACAGGGGTCAGTGGAGGACCCAGAACTGCACTACGTTGTGCCTGAGGAGTACAAGGCTGCACTGGAGAGTGAGGTGTGTATGGATATATATATGTGTGTATTATGGAAATCTATTTATTTATTTATTATTATTATTTTTCTTTTATATCGAGGATAATGGAATAAGCACTCATGTGTTTTTTTTACATCCAGTCCCCATTTGTATACAGTTTTGTAAATCTTGTCATCTGTTCCCATGGCACACAGTGGCCTACTCTTACGAAAAGTGGAACAGGATTTAACGTGTGCGCCACAGCTGTCAGTTTCCACCACTTTCAGCTTCTCTCAGCTGCTAATTAATCCATCCCATCCCAGCCCAGCTGGAGCCAGCTTGTGCTAATTATAGCAGAACTGACCACACTTGGACAAGGTAAAAGGAAAGGGCGCACTAAACTTAGCACTCTGGACTGAGTAATGCTGGATTTGGGCGCTGTGGCACAAGATGTTCTGCTGAGAACATGGGGGTTCCTGTGTGTTGGTCCAGCAATGTCTCCTGGTTTTCTGATAGTACTATGGCTGATTTCACTGACACTACCTGTCTGTCCTAGTGCCTTCAACATCTTTGAGTCTTCCTGTCCTCTCTCTGTTTAGTTGTCTTCATACCCAGGCTGTCCACAGGTCCTGGAAACCTTGAAAAGTTTTTTTTTTAATTAAAAGGTGCAAGAGTTTAAATTCCAAGCCATGAAAAGTGTTAGGAAAATATCACTATCCAATCAACTCCTTGAAAAATCCTGGAATAGAAAAGCTTAGCTATCCTCAAGTCCATAAAAATTTAATCTGTTTCAAAAAAGATTGAGGAAGAGGGGGAACCCCCCTACCCCCATCACTTCCAAAAAATATGGATAAAGTACCAACTCTTGTTGACTGCCACAATTACCAAGTAACATACAGGATCACAGTGTATGCTTGCCACTTGAATTAGATTTCTTGAATTATTGGGCACCTTTTCATGACTTCCATTTTCTGATAAGTTCAGGAAACATGATCTCAGCAAAGCTGGGCACAGGTGATTATACTTTTGATGAGCCTTGCCGTAACCAGAGTACAGTACATTGGCAACAGGATATAGGTTTCTTATTGTAACCAGTGCATTGGCAACAGGATATAGATTTCTTAATGTAACCAGTACATTGGCACAGGATACAGATTTCGTATTGTAACCAGTGCATTGGCAACAGGATATATATTTATTATTAACCAGTGCACAGTACATTGGCAACACAATAAAAAAAATATATATTGTAACCAGAGTATTGCAACAGGATATAGATTTCTTACTGTAACCAGTGCATAGTGCATTGGCAACAGGATGTAGATTTCTCACTGTAACCAGAGTATTGGCAACAGGATATAGATTTCTTATTGTAACCTGTGTATTGGCAACAGGTTATAGATTTCTATTGTAACTGTGTATTGGCAACAGGATATATATTTATTATTGTAACCAGTGCATTGGCAACAGGATATAGATTTCGTATTGTAACCAGTGCATTGGCAACAGGATATAGGTTTTGTATTGTAACCATTGGACTGTTGCCATCTTCAGATAGATATTATAAGACAAAATTCCATTTTACACCGGGCCATCTTTAGATACACATAAGACAGTCAATTTCCTTGTGCACTGTTGCCTTCTTTTTATATACCATAAAATCCCTAGCATAAGCCCACCATCTAGCAAACGCCCATCCCCCACTTTGGTTCAAAATTGTGCACAGGGGTAACTACCTAGCAAACGCCACCCTGCTTTTTTCAAAGAGACTATGCTCACTTTCACTAGGATTTGTGCAGACTGTTCTAAAAGTCATATCTTTTTCCCCCTCTTTACCTTTTCGTGTTTCTTTCATTTTTTCTTATTCTTTGTCCCCCTCCTCACTCCCACCCATCCCAAACAAAGTGAATTAAAATTACATCATGCTTTTTCCACTGACGTCTTTTGTCTGTCAGTGATGTACGCTACCTGATGGCCGGAAGTTGGTTCTTGAATCTCTCTGTGCCATTTTTGCAAAATGCCAAATGTCTTGAATGTCCTCGTTGGCCTTCTTTGCCTCAAAGAGCCTTTTTTTCTATTTTCCTTCACTTCTACTCACACGACCTAACTTACATGCTTTCGGGGTTTGTATTCACTCAATTACACGGTTGAGCACAAAAATTACTTTGTGCAAAGGGGTCTATCCCTAGCAAACGCCCAACCCCCAATTTTGCCCTAAATCAGTGCACAGGGGGGGTGGGCGTATGCTAGGGATTTTATGGTATATATAAATATATAACCAAATTCTTTTTTGCACTTTTGGCCCGTTTATAGAACTTTGTCGCCGTTCTCTTTGTATCACTCACGTCACTCTTTTTCATTCCAGGACGCTGCTGCCACCTTGTGGAATCAGAGCGACGTTTGGCAGGAGCTGGGAAAAGCCAACTGGAAATTCCTGGGGAAGAACAGCATGGACGAGGAGGAGGAGGAACCCAGAGCCCCTGCCGGCTCCACAACACGGAAGAAAGGGAACCGACACTTTCCCAGCCACAACCCACAAGGGAAAGATCTTCACTGTCCTCAGAGACCACACCATGCCGCACAAAGTCCTAATACCAGACTCGTTTCTTCAAGATCACAAGCAGTAGAATCCAATCCAATTCAATCCAATTCAATTCAAAATACTTTATCATCTCTAAAACAGAGAAATTCCATGCTTCCCAATCTCAGACAAACGTCTTGGAGCCGATCAGAACCAACGGACATTTCAGAAAAGAATTCTTGTTCTTCTTCTTCTCCTCCTCCAGCCTCCCTGAGAGGCAGTTCATCAGACTGTATGTCACCAGAACTCACCTCAGAGCCAGGTGAGCATCCACCCACACCGCCCCGAGCAAGCCCCAGGGGGGTGGGCCGAGGTCGCGGTGCCCTCTACTCTGTGCTGCTGGACAGCCTGTAATAAGCGCCCAGGAGAGAGAGGGGGGGTGTGGAGAGAGGGGCGGGTGTGAAGAGAGAGGAGGGTGTAAAGAGAGGGGAGGGTGTAAAGAGAGAGGGTGTGAAGAGAGAGGAGGGTGTAAAGAGGGAGGGGTAAAGAGTGGGGAGGGTGTAAAGAGTGGGGAGGGTGTAAAGAGTGGGGGAGGGTGTAAAAGAGAGAGGTGGGGAGGGTGTAAAGAGAGGAGAGATGAGAGTGGGGAGGGTGTAAAGAGAGAGGAGGTGTAAGGAGTGTAGGAGTGGAGGGGTGAGGTGAAGGAAGGGAGGTTGAAGAGAGAGGAGGGTGGTGCTTCTGCCTTCACTGGGCACAGGGCAACCCCTGCCTCTGTCCTAGGAAGGGGCGAGGTTTGAAACCTTTGCGGTTGATTCAGAAATGATGCGAATGCAAACTAAGCTTTAAGCATGCTCACGCACGCACGCATGCATGCACACACACATTACATGCACGCAGACACTCATGCACACTCACAGAGCGCATGCATGCACACATGCATGCAATCATTCTCGCACACATGCATGCATGCACACATGCACGCGCACACACACACGCACGTATGCACACACACACACACACACACACACACACACACACACACACACACACACACACACACACACACATACCCCCTCTCATCACTTAATTTCACAACTTGTGAAAAGACGTTAAATGAACTTGAACACGCCCTCTCTTTCTCTCCCTCTCTCTCATTTTCTCTTCTCCTTCCCTCACTCTTTCTCTCTTTTTCCTCCCCCTCTCTCTCTCTCTCTCTCTCTCTCTCTCTCTCCTCTCTCTCTCTCTCTCTCTCTCTCTCTCTCTCTCTCTCTCTGAGTTGGAGAGTGGTGAATGTTCATAGAGTTGTGTCATTGCCAGTGCAATTTTTTGTTCTTGCTTTTCTTTTTTTATTATCAAAAGGCAGAGAACACAGTAACTTATTATTGGTTTTGTTCCCTTGTGTAGATATTTGACAGTGATACATATGCATGCATCTACAGTGCTTCAGGAATGAGTCAGAGTAAAACTAAATGAATTTGGGTGGTAGTGTGGTCTGTCTTTAGATCAGTATGGTTGGTTTCTTTGATCTTTTATATGTCTTGTTTGATGATTTATATTTATTTTTAAAAAACAACAACAAAAAAACTTTTGTCTTGTTGTGATATATTTATGGATTGTGTTTTACCAGTATAAATCATTTTGCAACCTTATACAGTACTTCATTGTGTACTCAGGAACTGTTGTACACAAAAATATGTGTAAAGACATGTCGACAGTAAAAAGATTTTCCACCCACTATAAACATCAACAGATTATAAAAAAAATGCCTTGTTATTTATTCTGTATGCAATTGGTCAGTAAGAAATACACCCCAAAGTGATAAAAGAATGAATGATCAAAATTCATTTTCAGAATTGGTTAAAGGGTTGTGTGTGTGTGTGTGTGTGTGTGTGTGTGTGTGTGTGTGTGTGTGTGTGTGTGTGTGTTTTGCAATTGTTGTGCTTTGTTACTAGCCTATCAAGTAGATCTGTTGAAAGGATTCAGATTGTTAAGTGTAGATTGCCAAGTTTATGGTTCTCTGTCTGTCTGTCTGTCTGTCTGTCTGTCTCTGTCTGTCTGTCTGTCTGTCTTCTCTCTCTCTCTCTCATCTCCTCTCTCTCTCTCTCTCTCTCTCTCTCTCTCTCTCTCTCTCTCTTCTCTCTCTCTCTCTACACACACACACACACACACACACACACACACACACACACACACACACACACATACTTACACACACACACACACACACACACACACACACACACACACACACACACACACACACACACACATCTCGCCTGCTTTTTGCTATACCATATCAAAACCTTTCCTTTAATATAAGGTGCATACAACTACTACAACAAAGAAGCATTGTCTTTGTAAAACCCTGAACGGGGTTGTTGTTGTGACTCGTGCTCTTTGTTTAGGACTACTGTGATGATTTTTTTAATGCTGTTGGATAGGGGGGGGGTTACCAGATTTTGGGAGGAGTTTTGGTATGTACTGAATGAAGTAGGTTGGTTTCTACCTTAATCAGAGCTAATAGTATTCTTCTTTTGGGGGGCAGTTTTGTTATGTACTGAATGAAGTAGGTTGGTTTCTACCTTAAGCAGAGGCTAACAGTATTCTTCTTTTTTTTTGTCTTTTTTTTTGATGGATTTATTGAGTGACAAGCTATTTTAGAGGAATGATTTTGTGCCATGGTTTGCCATACTCATAGGTTGAATGACTGTAGAGCAATTTAAACAAGGTTTCAGCATGTCTCTCTTCGTCACATTGTATGGTTATATAATCCAGTATTGATTAGTCTGATTTTGTTGAAATGCTCAGTTAAATTCTCATGAGATCAGCTTTAAACTGTTTGGCTTTTTACATTATATGAATGTGTATAATGTGAATAGTACTACTATCATATGTGAGATTGGTCTATATATTTATTAAAGATTACTACATGGTGATTCAGACGCAGTTTTTTTTCTTGCTTACTTGTATGCTTGCTGTAAGTGTGTGTGTGTGTGTGTGTGTGTGTGTGTGTGTGTGTGTGTGTGTGTGTGTGTTTGTGTGTGTGTGTGTGTGGTTATTTATTTATTCTTTTTATTTATTTTATTGTATTTATATATTCTTTTATATCGAGGATAATGGAATAAGCACTCATGTGCTTTTTTGCATCCAGTCCCCATGTGTATGCAGCATTGTAAATCTTATCATCTGTTCCCACCGGCACACAATGACCACTCTTACAAAAAGCGGAACAGGATTTTATGTGTGCACAAGATGTTCTGCGTGCATTTACACTCGGGGCCTCAGTTTAAAGTCTCATCCAAAGGACATTTGGGGAGAGTGGAGTTGGCGCTGATGTTAATCCCAGGGGAAAATCCCCTTGAACAGGAAATCAAACCCAGTCAGTCAAATTGACTAGGCTATCCCATCCCCCTGTGTGTGTGTGTGTGTTGCGCGCGCGCAGCGTGCGCAAGGGCCTTTTTAACATGAGTACATCTTCTGGAAATCATATGACCTCGTCCCCAAAGTCAGAATGCGATACCTTAATGGTAGGTAAAAACGTTTGCAGATATATGCAAATCTCACCTTTGGTGAACCTTGGAGATCTCCATGCATTTGATTTCATTTCATGCCATTATGTCACGCATATTTCTCTGCATGAAATGAATATAAAAGAATTATTTATAATGAATATAAAAGAATAAATAAATACATAAACACATAGCAATGACTAGAGCATCCAGAAGTTGTAGAGCTCATACCGTGTTCAGGCAACAGAAAACACATCACACACACACACATACACACACG
>CM060321.1:25776129-25781129 GCA_030674155.1 Stramonita haemastoma
TCACGTATCGAATACAAGGCAATGCAAGACAAAGAACAGCAAGGCAAGGCAATGCAATACAAGGCAATTCAATGCAATACAAGGTAAGGCAAGTTAAAGGGCAAAGCAAAGCAAGGCAAAGTTAATTTCCAAAACCAATGAGAGGTAAGCCACCCGTGTATGCATCTGTCTAGCACTCCTATTATCTGATCATTTTAACAATACCAATACTTTTGTTTTAATCTCAATAAGCAGAAAAACTGCTATTGGTAGTGGTTGTTTTCAGTTTAACATCTGTTCACTCTCAGTAATAATCATTAGATTGGTGGTGGTTTTGGTGAAGAGTGATGCTTTTCTCCTTGCCTGTGTGCCCTTCTAGAGGACTCCAGTGCTGATGGTGTCACTGAGGGCTGGCCCCTCGCCCTGCTGCCATGCTGTGCTGAGAGTTTTTTGTGTGTTTTTTTTTAGTTTAGTTTCTTTTCTATCCCTTTATGTCACAGCAGATTTCTCTGCGTGAAATTCAGGCTGCTCTTTTCTCCTCGGAGAGCGCGTCACCACAAGTGCAGCGCCTACCCATTATTTTTGTTTTCTTTTTCTTATCTGCTACTGTATTTGTTTCCCTATCAGAGTGGCTTTTTTTTTTTTTACAGAATTTTGCCAAGGACAGCCCTCTTGTTGCCGTGGGTTCTTTTACGTGCGCTAAATAATGATGTGTAACACACGGGACCTCGGTTTATCGTCTCATCCGAAAGACTAGCGCCCAGACCACCACTTATGCTCTAATGGATGGGGGGGGGGGGGGCGGAGTTTGGGCCAAACGGGATAGTTATAGTGCTGTGGGCTGTGGCCGCTCTGTTTACCTACTGCTGCCATTCATGCTTATAGAGCACATGTTTTTTCATATACATTCCTTTATGACTATTGCTACACGGCTGTCGTGCTCTTCATGGGTTTTGATTTTCTGAAAGATAAGAGACATTAGTGTAGTGTTTCTTTGGTTGCAGTGCACACAAAAATACAAACGTGCAACGCACGCGTGCGCGTACACAACATACACGCGCACGCAAGCACGCACGCAATTCGTGCATACATTCACACAACTTAAATGGAGCATAATTTTTTTTTTAAGTTTCACCATATTTCTTTTGTGCAATATCATTGAGTGAAGAGACGTGAAATAAAGAAGAAAGAAAGAAAGAAGAAGAAAGAAAGAAAGAAAGATAAGAAGAAGAGAGAAAAAAACAAAAAAAAAAAAAAGAAAGAAAGAACACAAACACACACACAACACACACACACACACACACACACACACACACACACACACACACACACACACACACACACACACACACACACACACACTCACAAACATACTGGAGGTATATTTAAAAAAATTGTACTTCTCACTATCACAAAAACATCAGAAAAAAACCGAAACATCAGCAACAGCAAAAACTCTGCAAGAAGAAGCTTAGAGAACTCACACACACCCTCACAGAAAACCTCTTATCAATCATCCCGATCATCAATGAACGAGCTGTATCGATCTGGGCCACACCACAGTCATGCATGCGTGCCTTTGCATCAGCCAATCAAGGCCTGCAGCAGGGGAAAAGTCAGACTTTGCGTGCCGGAGTTCGGATCCGGCGATGGCAACTCCTGATTGTGCCACGCATGCAGTTGTGGAGTGGTAATATAATATGATCGGTATCAAAAGAAAAAAAAAGGCAAAATCCCCCTTGGGATATTTTTATGTCTATAGGAGTCTTTGAGCTTAAAACTACACCAAAGAAGTGTGTCAAAAGAGAAAATAATGGTGTAGGGGAGTATGTGTTTGTGTGTGACCGTTTGTGTTGTATGTTTTTTTTTGATGACTTTGCTTTGAGTACTGATTGCTACAGCAGTTATGTATTTGTTGATAGGGAAATGATGCTTACTGCTTCTTTGAAAAGCGCCACCGTTTTAGGAGGAGGAGGGGGGTTAGGGTTGCTTTTTTATTTATGTATTAACAACTTGTGGACTTGTTTCCTTTGTAGTATCTGGTAAGTAGTCATAAACAGACGGTCTTTTTACAGAAACACAGGGTGTTTCTGCTCTATAGAGTCAGTGCTTTGGCTAACTGTGATTGATCTTTTGTTTGTTTGTTCTTTTCACCATGTGAAGCTTGCGGAATTACCACTTACTGGTAAATGGAAAAAGAGGGGTGGAAGAATGCCATTTACCTTTTCATGACTTGGATTGGCTTGTCTGTCAACTCGTCAGGGAGTTGTAGGGACATAGCACAAAATCGTCCAGGCAGTCTGTTTGCGCGCCTCTCCTTCAGTACAGTTCCCCCCAGTTCACCTGCTGTAAATGAGTGGGATACTGCCCTCTTTAGGGTCAGGGAAGGTAAAGCAGCGAGGGAGAGGAGATGGGCGCCGCCCTCAATAATATGCTGGCCCCTAGAGAAGCTGAGTCTCTGATGCCTCGCTCCCCTAGGGCTGCCTAGGTTATGGGACCCCTTTACCTTTACCTTAGTGTTATGTGTTAGGATCTGGTGGAGCCCATTCCTTTCCAGGAGAGATGTTCACTAGATGTTAGTTATAGTTCCATGCGATAGAACACAGCTGGAACCCTCTTCCTACAAAAGTGGATGGGGGGGGGGGGGGGGGGTATGTGTGCTCAAAATGTTCCACCTGGGTTTCGCATACAAGCCTCAATTTACCGTCTTGTTCAAGATTGCGAGAGTAGACCCTACATTACTGCAGGAGAAAAAATGCCCTCAAATTGACACTTTAGTGGTATACATGAACAGACACCTTCTTAACAAACACATGAATTCAGTGTTAACTATCTTCCCTCCCAACTAAATTAACAATTAATTTTGCAAAAAGATATTAATGAGTATTTTGTTTGATACCATTCAACTGGAGATGATATAAAGTCAGCATTACCGAAGAGGAGTCATGGAGGCCCTATACAGAACTGTCCGGGCCCGTGTCTCTTGGGCAAGCTGAACCTGGTGGAGTCCATCCCCCTCCTGGTACACAGTGCATGCTTGGTCTTCTCCATGCATACCCCTCTACACAGAGGGAATTCAGACAAAGGCATCTCTGCGCTCTGCTTGGAATAAGGCTTATCCAGTTATTCATTTCTTTATCTATTTTATTTGTTTATTTATTCTTTTATTTCGAGGTAATGGAATAAGCACTCGTGTACTTTTTTTTAATCCAGTCCCCGTGTGTATGCAATTTTGTCAATTTTGTCATCCGTTCCCACCAGCACACAATGGCCTATGTTCCGAAATGCGGAACAGGACTTTAACGTGTGCGAAAAATGTTCTGCGTGCGTTCGCACACGGGCCTCGGTTTATTTATCTCATCCGAAGGACTTTTGGGGAGAGTGGAGTCAGCACTGATGTTAACCCAGGAGAAATCTCCTCGACCGAATCGAACCCGAGTCGTCAAATTGCCAGCGATGTCTGACACTAGGCTATCCGTCCCCATAGCATAGCAACAGCAAGCGGTAGCTACATTGTGCTTAGTATATCAACATTCACATGGCGCTTAAGATCCATAAAACGACCAAAAGAAGGAGATGACGGGAGACATGGACTGAATAGGAATGAAACAGCATCAACATGTACAAACTAATGAAATAACTACCTGTCTATTGCATAAAATAAAGCAAACGTTTGGGAAAATGCCAGAATCCTTTGCTGTTCAACCCACCAGCCACTGCTGATCTACGCTTTAAGCTGAAAATATGGTAAAGGTAAAAAAAGGTAAAGGTGTCCCATAACCTAGCGGTCGTAGGGGAACGAGGCATCAGAGACCTCAGCTTCTCTAGGGACCAGCATTTGCGGGCCTAGGGCGGTGCCCATCTCCTCTCCCCTCGCTGCTTAACCTTCCCTGACCCTAAAGAGGGCAGGTACCCATTTACAGCTGGGTGAACTGGGGGGACTGTACTAAAACCAAGGCGCGCAAACGGTCACCCATCCAACTGGTAACCACGCTCGATGCTGCTTAACTTGACTTGGGAAGCGAGTGCTCTGACCACTGAGCTATTTCCGCCCCCAACTGATATGAGGGATCGTGAATAAAACAAAGAAATCCACCCTTAAGGGTAAACACGGGTCCAAAAGTGCCCCATATCATGTTTTTTTAGAATAAAAAACTGCTCGATACAATTTATGAAGGTTTCCCTGTATGAGTTGGGAGATTGGAATTTAGGTTGTAAAACATGTCTGTAAAAACAGGTTACTTCAACTTGTTATAGATAAAAAAAAGGTTTAGGAGTTTGAAATAGGGCCTATTTAGTTTTGGCGGCCATATTGGATCGTTTCCATGGCCACAGGGCAGAAAACTTAGTAATTCTTTGATTTTTATGCTTTACAAGTGATGCCTTTTCAATATATGGCATAACTTTTAACATGGGCTTGTAAACAAAATTTCATCAGTTTCGACCCCCATGCCCCACCTTAATTTACCAGATGCCGCTTCCAAAATTCGAACCCCCGACATCCTTGGCCCAGTGGATTGAAGTTGCAGGTTCTAAACCATTCAGCTTTAGAGACCCTCTGACTGACTGACCTACTTCAGCCCAAAACAAACAAACACAAAAGATCAAGTCCTATCCTCCGTCTGGATTTGAAGCACGCTAGTTTTTTCTTCTGTGTGATAGAGAAATGATAGACATGTCCGCTAGTATTATTTTTTACTGATACTCTGTGTGTGTGTGTGTGTGTGTGTGTGTGTGTGTGTGTGTGTGTGTGTGTGTGTGTGTGTGTGTGTGTGTGTGTGTGTGTGTGTGTGTGTGTGTGTGTGTGTGTGTGTATGGTGCGCGCGCGCGCGTGTATGTGTGTGCACCCCTATTACTGTGTATGCATATTGTCCTATTCAAAAAAAAAAAAGGAAAGAAAAGGAAAGAAAGGAAAAAAAGAAAAAAGAGAGAAAGAAAGAAAGAAAGAAAGAAAGAAAGAAAGAAAGAAAAGAAAGAAAGAAAGAAAGAAAGAAAGAAAAGAAAGAAAGAAAAGAAAGAAA
>CM060321.1:25786129-25793629 GCA_030674155.1 Stramonita haemastoma
TCTGTCTGTCTGTCTGTCTCTCTCTCTCTCTCTCTCTCTCTCTCTCTCTCTCTCTCTCTCTCTCTCTCTCTCTCTCTCGGGGCTTGAGCTTGGGAGCTTGAGTGAGGCGGACGTGCGAATTTGCTCTGCGCTTTTTTGCTAAATTGTACAAGTTCGAGTGCAGGAGTCCATGCCATACTTTGCACAATTGTACATAAAGTGGGTGCACAGCTAAACATGTGAACAGTCTACCGGAAAGGTCAGTGGATTAGTCAAAATTAGTACATTACTAATTCATATGAAAGTAAGAAGGATCTCAAAATTTGTTCTCAATTCAAGTCCAGTGCATTAGGCATCTTGCCCTCAAGACCAAAGCACACTTTTCACGTGTCTAATTGCAAAAAAAAAGAAAGAAAAAAAGTTGTTGGTGCAGGTTAGGGCTACATTCTAGTGTGAAATGTGAACTCTGTTGAGAAGGAAAATACACAGGTGCTTGAAAAGATTAACAAAATTTCTTTCACATTTTCATTAAGTCTGTGTATTGATACCCCTTAACTTGAGTGAGAGCTACTTGCAAAATAGTTTGCAGCAAAGTGCACCACAGGCACCTGAAAAAATGTCAGAAAATAGTTACGTACCCCACCCAAGCAGTTTACTGCAGATGATCGACTGGCGCTTGGCACAGATGCAGCAGGGCTTTGCCCTTCACTCTGCAGCCATCAAATCAAATATGGATGAGAGATTTTGCTCCCTTGAGGACAGTTTCTCTCGGTTCTTCTCAAAGATTAGCAATCTGGAGGAAATGGTGGTCTGTCACAGTGAGGATTTAAGAGAAATAAAAGAAGACAATGGAACCATCATGGACAGACTGGATCAACTAGAAAGAAGACTTGAAACAACAGAACAGAACCTTAAAGCATGCAGTATCAAGATCATGAATGTGGAGGAACAGCAGTGGGAGGATGAGTATGCCACCACTCACATTGTTGTTGACCTGCTGAATGACCATAGCCAGTACCCAGGATGGACTGAGAAAGACATCGCTAGAGCCTTCCGAATAGGGAGGCAAAGACCACGCTCAAGTGACCCTCGCCCCATCCTTGTCCAGTTCTACAGGTGGATGGACAAGATGGCAGTACTGGGTGATGGAGATCTTAGGGACAGCCTGAGGAGATGTGGTATTCGAGTGGCCTCTGACCTCACCACAAGACAAAGGGACATGGTCGAATTTCACAGAGGGCAGGGCAAAATAGCCTACATACGTAATGGACAGTTACAAGTCAGGGACAGGCAGCCGGCTGCCTCATCCAGATATAGAAACGAACGGCACCACACTTCAGAGAATAAGGGACAGGTGGAGGACTGGCCACACCTACAATCAGACCAGAGAAATGGTTGGTCCCAGAAGACAGAACACTTTCAATCCAACAGACCTACAGCAGGAAGGGCCTATGCAAACCAAAATGGGCACCATCCAAGCAGGTTTGGATTCAGTGAGGTCCCTGAAGACAACATGAACCTGTCTGAAGGAAGACGCTACAACAAGTCCAATCCATCAACTCATCGCCATCAGCTGATGCCCCGGGAATCAGAAGAGAAGAGAAACATGACAAAAGGAAACTCAAATAGCAGAGAGGCACATGGCAGCTGGAATGACAGATGGGTTGACAGAGACTGGAAGAACACTCACTATCCGGAGTCAAGAACATCTCCTATTCCAGTGGTTCCTGGTATCCAGTCATACAGCCAAGCAGCAAGATATGGAAGACCTCCACAGTCTTATGCCACATCAGACCACAGAAGGGTGGTCATGCTGAAAGACAGCCACAGGAGATCCAGTACCCCAAGACGTCCTGTCCAGAGTGCAAGGAGGCAGGAGCAGGAGCCCAGGAGGAGGCAGGAGCCCAGCTGTGCCAACAACAGGAGAGATCCTGTCAGACTGACTGTCAGCCTTGCTGAGGCTGTTGATCACAGTGACTTGGAACACCATGACCAGGACAGACTTAACCTGACAGACAAGAAGGACAGGCACTCCGATTTAGAAACTGAGTGCAGTGAAGACCTTGCGCATAGAACATGGGTCAAACACATGACTAACAAACAAGACAGTGACAGTGATGACAGTGTTATGGTAGAGGACTTTGCAGTGAGAGTTACTGATATTACTACTGACATCAGAAGAGAGGCAGAGATTACTGATGCTCATGTTGAGGCTCATGATAAGATTCTTATGAACAGTGACAAAGCACAAGAAACAGATGATAATAGTGAACTTCAACAAATCATAGAACAACAGAGTAAGGACATGGCATGTGACAGTCAAAAGGAAACATACAACACTGACAAAGGAAATATAGAAAGACCAGACACAACTGTTGACCAACCACCAGAACAGAGCAATAACTCAGAAAGTGATGTATGTGGTAAATCTGTCACAAATGACAAAAAAACAAGGTCCTCTGTGCGAACACTATGTCAAAGACGTGCTGCCTCTAGCACTGGTATAAAAAGTCGTAGAGGAGGTAAGACCTCTGCAAGATCCAAAAGTCAAAACAGCATTGTTGACTCGTTCAGGAAGGTACAACCAAATGAACAGTCTAACGCTTTAGACAAGCAGTCCGATACATCTCAGTCTGAGCAGAAAAATAAGGGGATTCCATGCACTAACAAATAGGAACTCAGCCAGGCCACAATACCAAGAAAGCGGTACATAAGGAAACAGATGCATGATGTTGAACATGATACAGAGAAAGTGCAAGCAAACAGTTCAGCAACTCAGCCAGATGTACTTGTAAATAGTGTAAATAGCTATCGAGTGAAATTTCTAAATTACAATGTAAATGGCCTCTTACCAAAGCTAGAAAATGATCACTTTTTAAATTTTCTTCTTTCTTATGATTTTGTATGTTTGACAGAAACTTTCCTTGCAAATGATTTTGATTCTCCGATTTTCAGTGACTATATTATCTACACGTCAAAAGCCAAAAGCTGTCTCGGAAAGGGCGATACTCAGGGGGTGTAATTGTTCTAGTTAAGAAATCTTTTGCCAATTTTGTGGAACAAGTCCACTTAGAAGTTGAAAATACTATAATTGTAAAAATTGATAAAGAACTTTTTTCTACAAGCAAGGAAATCATGCTTGTTTGTTCATATATTCCACCAAATGATTCCCCTTTCTGGAAAAGTCAGGAGGGAATGTTTGGTATGGAAATGTTAGAACAATGCCTAGTAGATTTATATGAAAAGAGGGATGACTTTTATATTCTCCTAAATGGTGACTTAAATGCAAGAACTGCATCAAGAAATTATAGTTTTAGTGGTGATGATATTGATATCACAGGTATAACTGTTTCAGATGACAACAACTTCCCACGAAAATCTCAAGATGGTGGGGTCAATCTTTTTGGTGAGCAATTATTAGAACTATGTAATATGTTTGAATGCATTATTTTAAATGGGCTCATTGAACAAAACTTTGATGACAGTTGTACTTATATTGCAGCCTCTGGAACAAGTACAGTGGACTATTTTATTGCATCATATGATTTGCTTTCTTATGTCAATGTTGTATCCCTTACTGTTGAAAATTTAACTGAATCAGACCATCTTCCAGTTGCTTTGGAATTACAGATTAAGAAACGTTCAACATATAAAAATTGGGAGGTAGTTGAAGATGAAAGTTTAGTTTGTGAGAAAATTGTCTGGAATGAAGAATACAATAGTGATTTTATTGCAATGTTGCAAAGTAAAGGTATCAAAGACAAACTGATTCTGGCCACACACAGTCTGGATATAGATATAGATCAAGCCTTAGATATTTTTGTAGCATGTCTGAAAACTTCTAGTCAGTGCATGTTAAAGACATTTTATAAAAATAAGAAGAAAAAATCAGAATGGTTTGATAACGAATGTAAGATGGCAAAAAAGGAAAGTAGGAAAAAGCTTCACTGTTTTAGAAAGTCTAGATCAGATGAAGATAGATTATTGTATGTAGAAGCAAGAAAAAGGTATAAACACTTACTGAAAGATAAAAGACAGAAATTCAAAAAACTAAAAACAGAAATTTTGGCAAGAGAAATGGATAATTCTTCTCAGTTTTGGAACCAGTTGAGAAGTATGGGATGCGGTGGGAAAAAGAGAGTTGGTAACAATATTAGTATGGAAGAGTGGTTTAACCATTTTAAAAATCTGTTTCAAAATAGCAATGAAGAGATAGATCATAGGGCAATTGAAGCTGATTTATCTGAAGAAAATAATCATGAGTTGAATCAGCCCATAACAGAAGTAGAAGTCACCCAAGCCATTAGAAAACTCAAGAAAGGTAAAGCAAGTGGAATTGATGCTATTTCTGCTGAAATGCTACAGGCTGGTGGGGAAGAAGTATGTTCATTTTTGACAAAACTGTTCAATACTATTTTTGATCAAGGTATTTTTCCGCAGGAATGGTTAAAAGCCATTATCATCCCAATATATAAAAAAGGAAATCCTGAAATGGTTGATAACTACAGAGGAATATCCCTACTTAGCATTATTTCAAAGTGTTACACAACTATTCTAAACAAAAGACTGTACACATGGTTAGAAGATAATGATTTACTTTCAGATTCCCAAGCAGGATTTCGTAAGAATCACTCAACGGTCGATCATATTTTTACATTATATGCAACAGTTCAGAAATATTTGTGTAAAAAAGGCAGAAAATTATATGTTGCTTTTGTAGATTTTAGAAAAGCCTTCGACTCTGTTCGACATGACAAACTTTTAGAATGTATAGATGCTCAAGGTGTAAAAGGAAAATTCTTTGCCTGTTTAAAAGCTATGTATCAATCATTGTTGTCATGTATATGTATAAACCATGAACTCTCAGAAATGTTTGAATGTCCTATTGGTGTTCGGCAAGGATGCGTTATGAGCCCTACATTGTTTTCAATTTTTATTGATCAGTTAGCACACAACATTAAAGAAAAGGGCAAACATGGAGCACTGTTATCAGATTATATGGAGCTTTTTATATTGCTATTTGCTGATGATGTTGCCTTACTTTCAACAACCCCTATGGGCCTTCAAACTCAACTTAATGTGTTGCATGAATGTTGCAAAAAACTGAAGCTATGTGTTAATTCCGAAAAGACAAAAGTGATAGTATTTAGAAAAGGGGGTACTTAGGTATGCATGAAAAATGGTTCTACAATTCTGAGAAATTAGAGGTGGTTAATAATTACTGTTATTTGGGGTTTAACTTCACAACTATGATCAGTGTTAAAAGAGGTACTATACATTTAGCAGCAAAGGGGAAAAAAGCAGTTTTTCAATTAAATAAGGTGTTTCAAAAGTATAAAGAGATGACCTCGAATGTATTTTTCAAAATTTTTGACACTAAAATTCGATCAGTATTATTATATTCATCAGAATTATGGGGACTGCAGAGACTAGAGCACATAGAAAAGGTTCATTTAATGGCATGTAAACGTTTTCTAGGAGTCCCAGCAAGAGCACCAAATAAGATGGTTTATGGTGAGCTGGGAAGATATCCATTATATATTCATTCTTGTATTAATTGCTTGAGATACTGGCTAAAACTGTTACAAATGGATAGAAGTAGACTACCACATAAGGCTTATGCAATGCTATTTGAATTAGATAGATCTGGAAAGGACTGCTGGGCTACAAAAGTCAGAGAAATTTTATGTGAGACTGGATTCAGTATTGTGTGGATGCAGCATAGCGTTGGGATGTAAAAATGTTTTTGTGTGCATTTAAACAACGGCTAATTGATTTGTTCGTCCAGGAATGGGATGGAACCATCAGAGACCGTACAAGGTATGATTTATATCGAACATTTAAATCAGTTTTTGAAAAAGAAAAATATGTATGTGATATGGAGACGTATTGTTTTCGTGTCGCCATCACCCAGTTGAGACTGAATGTGCTGCCGCTTAAAAATAACTTAAATAGATACAGTGAGGTAGCACAGGATAGAAATTGTCCATTTTGTAATGACAAACTTGAAAATGAGCACCATTTTATTTTTGATTGTTGTCTCTATAAAGACTTACGAGATAAATTTCTAAAAGAATCAGTAAATGTTCCTGTACATGCGCTTTTAAAAGCAACAAATGGAAATCACAGACACAATTTGTCCAGATTTGTTTTTCATGCAGTAAACAGAAGGCAAAGTGCAATTCTTTAAAGTCATCTAAAGATGAAGAAAATGATATGCTTTTTGTTTATGATAAGTTATTTACTTATTTGATTTGATGTTTTGAAAAGGTGTTCTTGCCTTGAGCACTTTTGGTAAGTTTTAAAGTGCAGATTAACATTTTCGTGACTAAGAAGGTTGTAAATTGCCGTTTCATATTTTACAATATGTTGATGTATTGCGACCAAAGGCTAAAGTACACTAAAATCTTTGAGTTCTCTCTCTCTCTCTCTCTCTCTCTCTCTCTCTCTCTCTCTCTCTCTCTCTCTCTCTCTCTCTCTCTCTCTCTCTCTCCTCTCTCTCTCTCTCTGATGTACATTGCATTTTATGTTTATGTTGAATGCATGTGTTGACATTGTCAGGTATAACTGTAATATCGAGTTTGATCCCAGTTTTGCTATGCGTTGTGTTTAACTCTGTAAATTTGAGCTAAGATCTGTTGCATTGTTTAAGTCAGCACTTGGGATTTTGGAATTTACATTTTCAGGAGTGCAGTTTAGGTACATGCCAAGGTGTTCAATGTGGCAACGTATTACCGAGGAGCAACGTATTACCGAAGACTGCGTATTACCGAAGACTGCACGCGAAGTTCTGTTTCATTTTCCTTTTTCTCATTCCCTTTGAATTGTATTGTGGCCAAAGGCTGAAGTACAATAAATCATTTCAGTGTTCAGTGTTCAGTGTTCCTCTCTCTCTCTCTCTCTCTCTCTCTCTCTCTCTCTCTCTCTCTCTCTCTCTCTCTCTCTCTCTCTCTCTCTCTCTCTCTCTCTCTCTCTCTCTCCCTTCTCTCTCTCTCTCCCCCTTCTCTCTCTCTCTCCTCTCTCTCTCTCTCTCTCTCTCTCTCTCTCTCTCTCTCTCTCTCTCTCTCTCTCTCTCTCCTCTCTCCTCTCTCTCTCTCTCTCTCTCTCTCTCTTAGAACTGATATAATAGTGTGCTGTGAATGTTACTTTCTTACAACCGTTCATAAGTGTGTGCGCTTTTTTCTTTAAGAAAAATGTCTTCTTCTTCTTCTTCTTCACCTTCTCCACCTATCCCGTAGTCTTGTAGACGGCTAAGGCACCACTGAGGATTTTGCAACCAGCTTCCTCCACTCCCCGCAGTCCTCAACTTCCTGTAGCAAATCGTTCTTCTCAAGGCCAGTCCACTCTCTGATGTTGTCTTCCCATTGTTTTCTCTGTCTGCCTCTTCGTCTCCCTCCGCTTACTGTTCCCTGTAGGACAGTCTTGGCCAGTCCAGATGTTCGTGTGACGTGCCTGTGTCACGTCAGTTTGCGTTTTTTCACTGAAGTCAGGAGCTCTTCACATGGTCCGATGGCATTTATT
>CM060321.1:25798629-25806129 GCA_030674155.1 Stramonita haemastoma
TGACATGAAGAGTGACAGCAAGTCGGTTTGCAATCACATACTTACTATCATAGTGAACAATACTAGTGTGGGAAACAATGAATCTGTGCCCCATGGGAGACAGATAGACACTTAAGTTTTGCAACATTTCTGGAACTGGGCAATTTGGACACTTTGGGTTTACCGTAGATGTTCAGCACCTGTTGTGCTGCCCCCATCCACCCAGATTCACCCCCTCCTTCTTTCCTTCTTTAATTCTGTGCTAGGAATTCCCTCTCCTCTTTTCTATCCATCCCTTTGTTTCTGCGTTGTTCTTTTTCTTCAAGTAATCTCCTTCTTGTCTATTTTCTGCCTTTTTGAGCCATTCTCTGCCTTTTTTTCCAGAAAGGCCTAAAAGATTAACAAATCCCTTCCACACTAAAGTCGGATGCACTGGGCCTGAGTCTTCACATGTTTAATGGCACTGCAACGCATTCTTGCTCATGTGACAGACAATAGTTGCTGTCTGAGCGTTAAACAGAACAGAAATGAAGGAAATAAGACAATATTCGCATTTTGCACCATCAACGGAACAACTGACGACTACTCACATAAAAAAGTTTAATGCAGAGTTAATAGATCTTGGCTTTTCCCGTTTATTTATGGAAATCTACACAAGTATGGATATTACCAGATACACAACCAAAAATAAAATTAAATGAAAAATGACTAAACATAAGAAAAACAATATTTTGGGGATCATCATGGTAGAAAAATGAACATAAAGCAGCACAGTATGAATTGTTTGTATCCTGCACACTTCTCAGCCTGAAATTAGATATATATTTCCTTTTTCTTTTGTTAGCTAAGAGACAGGTACTGTGGCCTGTTGGATAAGACGATGGACTTGTGGTCTGTATGTCCTTGATGTTGTGGGTTCGAATTTCAGTGGGACTTCTACTGTCTTCCTAGTAGTTGTCAAAATTATGCCCTTCAAAAAAAAAAAAAAAAAAAAAAAAAAGAGCATGGAGGGCGGAGGAAAGTTAGGGGAGTATGATGGTGGCAGGTGTGGGAGAAGGGGGGTAAGTGTAGGGAAGGGGATGGAGGTTTAGATATAGGGAAGGGGGTGGAGGAGGTTTAGGGGAGGAGTATGGTGGGGCGGTAGGTGTAGAGAGAATGGGGAGGAGTATGGTGGTGGGGTAGGTGTAGGGAAGGGGGAGGAGGTTTATGGGGAGGATTAGGGGGGGGTAGGTGTAGGGAAGGGGGAGGAGGTTTAGGGGAGGAGTATGTGGGGGTAGTGTGGGAGGATGAAGAAGTCTGAGAAGGGGAGGAAGGGGTATAGGGAAGGGGGAGGAGGTTTAAGGGGAGGAGGAGGAGTATGGCGGGGGTAGGTGTGGGGGAGAAGGAGGTTTAGGGAGAGGAGTATGGTGGGGTAGTTATAGGGAAGGGGGAGTAGGGGGAAAGAGAGAAGGGGGTAAGTGTAGGGAAGGGGTGGAGGTTTAGGTGTAGGGAAGGGGTGGGGAGGGAGTATGGTGGGGGTAGGTGTAGGGAAGGGGGAGGTGGTTTAGAAGGTGGGTATGGGGGGGTAGGTGTAGGGAAAGGGGAGGAGGAGGTTTAAGGGGAGGAGTATGGTGGGGGAAGGTGTAGGGAAGGGGGAGGAGTAGGGGGAGAAGGGGGGTAGGTGTAGGGAAGGGGGAGGAGGTTTAGGGGGAGGAGCATGGTGGGGGGTAGGTGTAGGGAAGGGGGAGGAGTATGGTGGGGGTAGGTGTAGGAAGGGGGAGGAGTATGGTGGGGGTAGGTGTAGGGGAGGGGAGTAGGTTTAGGGGAGGAGTAGGTGGGGGTAGGTGTAGGGAAGGAGGAGGAGTATGGTGGGGTAGGTGTAGGGAAGGGGGAGGAGTTGGGTGGGGGTAGGTGTAGGGAAGGGGGAGGAGGTTTAGGGGGAGGAGTATGGTGGGGGTAGGTGTAGGGAAGGGGAGGAGTATGGTGGGGGTAGGTGTAGGGAAGGGGGAGGAGGTTTAGGGGGAGGAGTATGGTGGGGGTAGGTGTAGGGAAGGGGGGGGAGTATGGTGGGGGTAGGTGTAGGGAAGGGGAGGAGTATGGTGGGGGTAGGTGTAGGGAAGGGGGAGGAGTATGGTGGGGTAGGTGTAGGGAAGGGGGAGGAGGTTTAGGGGAGGAGTATGGTGGGGTAGGTGTAGGGAAGGGGGGGGAGTATGGTGGGGGTAGGTGTAGGAAGGGGGAGTATGGTGGGGGTAGGTGTAGGGAAGGGGGAGTAGGTTTAGGGGGAGGAGTATGGTGGGGGTAGTGTAGGGAAGGGGGGAGTATGGTGGGGGTAGGTGTAGGAAGGGGAGGAGTATGGTGGGGGTAGGTGTAGGGAAGGGGGAGTAGGTTTAGGGGGAGGAGTATGGTGGGGGTAGGTGTAGGGAAGGGGAGGAGTATGGTGGGGTAGGTGTAGGGAAGGGGAGTAGGTTAGGGGGAGGATATGGTGGGGGTAGGTGTAGGGAAGGGGGAGTATGGTGGGTAGGTGTAGGAGGGGAGGAGTATGGTGGGGGTAGGTGTAGGAAGGGAGTAGGTTTAGGGGGGAGTATGGTGGGGGTAGGTGTAGGGGAATGGGGAGTGAGGATGGGGAGAGTTAGGGGATAGGTGTAGGAAGAGGGAGGTATGGTGTATGTGGGGTACGTATAGGAAGGTGGAGATACCTTGTTTTTAATGTTATGTTCCCTACACCTACCCCCCCCCCCCCCCTACACCTTTTTAAACGAGTTGTTATTTTCTGAAATGCTATGTTGTGTCCTCAGAGTGATTCTCATACGGTTGTTACGCTACGTGCATTACAAAAATAATAAAACCTTGTTTGTGTTTAGATTTGCAAACACGCTGTGTATGCGTGATAAAGCTTTGATTCTACTTTTTAAAATCTTTATGTGTTTATGTTAGGGGGAAGAAGGGAATAGAATGGGGCATGGAGGGGAAGGTAGGAGTAATTCGGGCAGAAGAAGGGTAAAATAGGAAAGGAGGTGGGGTTAAGACAGGAAGAGGGAGGGAAGTTAGGAGATGGAAGGGGGTGAATAGGTGGTGGTAGGGTAGGGGGAGGGAGGTGGGGAGAGATGAGGGAAGGGGGGGTTTAGGGGGTGGTGTCATTCGTCAAGGTCTGTAATAAGGGGGTCATGATTTTAACATCAATGGAATGAAGGAAGTTCAATATGCTGTTTCAGCAGGATGTAGAGGTGGTCAAGTGGACTGGTAGAAGGAAAAGACATGCTATCACCATTTGGGTTTTGCAAGCACCCTTGGCATTAACCTAGTATTCGATTACCTGGAAATAAAAGGAATTTGGACTTGACTTTGACTTTGACTTTGACGATCTCCTGCTAGTCTGGAGCATCATTCGGTCGTCTAGCAAGGGGTCTCTCTCTCTTGGGGGGGTTGGGGGGTGGAGGGAGTTTGGGTAGTGTGAGGTCTGGAGCTCATGTGGTAGTGTGGAAGGGGCCTCGTGGTTCTCGGTTAGAAGGTCTCATCCCTCTCGTCCGGCACCTAGCAGGCTACTTAGTACAACTTCCCACTGTAGTGGGTTTGTGTTTCAACCGAGGGTTGGAAATGGTGGTGGGGTGCGGGTGAATAAGGTTGTGTGGTGTGGAGAATGAGGAAGGGCACACAGTGGACAGGTATGTGTTATTAAAGCGTTCACTTGAGCCGAGCCAGTCTCTTCAAGGTTTTTGTTTACTATTCCCTACACCCCCCCCCCCCCCCCCTAATTTTTAATTAGTTTGTGTTTTTCAATTTTTTTGTGGTTCCTAGATGATTGGTCTACGGTTTTTACATTCCGTGTTATCATAATATATAATTCTTATGTGTTGTTTTTTCTTAACGATTGGTTGACTGTCAAAAGCATGTTTATTGCAATTTATAAGATTTTAGTTTATGTTATAGTGGAGATAGGGAATAAAGGCATGGATGAAGTTAGGACGTTAATTCGTGCTACTAAAAGTAAAATACACAAGGGAGGTGGTGTTGCACAGTGAGTAGATAATAGTTAGTAGGGAGGTTTTAAAGAAATAGTGTAGTGGTGTGAATGGACGTGAAGAGTATGAGTGACTAGGGAGGGTAGAGTTAGTGGGTGTGTTACATTCGTAAGGTTTGTTAGATTGGTGTTGATGTATCTTTAAGCATCAAATGGAATAGAAACAGATGATAATATGCTGATTTCATGCCAGGATGTGTACAGGTGGTGCAATAATAGACTGTAAGAGCAAAACAATGCTGTCACCTATATTTGCAGTTTTGCCCAACATCCTTGCATTAACCACTAGACTATTCATTATCCTGGAAATAAAAGAATTTGACTTGACTTTGACTTGACTTGACTCTCCTCTCTCTCTCTCTCTCTCCTCATCATCTCTCCTCCTCTCTCTCTCCATCTCTCTCCTACTCCTTTTCCTCCTCCTTCTCCTCCTACTTCTCATCCTCTTCTCCTCCCCACCCTACCCCCACGCAAACCCTTATACAACAATCCCACTGTATGTGGTTTGTGTTTCAGACCTCCAGGATTGGAAAAGCGGCTGGCGGTGTGAACGAAGGCTTTGTGTGGTGTGGAGAATGAGACAGGGCACACAGTGCTGACAGGTCAGTGTTGACTTTAAAGCTCCCCACTTCACGCCATGCCAGTCTCTTCAAGTGTTTTGTTGACTTCCAATTCTCACGTTCCCCCCCCCCCCCCCCCCCCCATTCTAATTTCCATTGTATTTCTGTTTGCTGTTTATTCATGTATTTGTTTTGTTGGTTGGTTGCCTGCTTGCTTGGTTGCTTGGTTGGTTGGTCGGTTTATTCTTTTTCCTGTTGTTGTTGTTGTTGTTTGTTCATTTACTTATGTGTTTGTTTATATCTTCATTCATTATTTGTTTATTCATCTAGTCAGTAAGTCAGCCACTCAGTTATCAGTTAGTCAATTATAGTTACAGCTATAGTTACGGTTATAGTTAGTTAGTCAGTCAGTTACTTACTTACTTACTTACTTACTTACTTACTTACTTACTTACTTGCTTGCTTGCTTGCTTACTTATTTTCTTACTTACTTAATCACTTTATTATTTACTTATAGTTAGTTAGTTAGTTAGTTAGTTAGTTATTAGTTAGTTAGTTAGTTAGTTAGTTAGTTAGTTAGTTAGTTAGTTAGTTAGTCAGTCAGTCAGTTGGTCAGTCAGTCCGTTAGCTGGTTGGTTGTTTGTTGGCTTGTTGGTTGGTTGATGATGATGATGATGATGATGATGATGATGATGATGATGATGATGATGAATGATGATGGTGGTGGTGGTGGTGGTGGGGTGGTGGTAGTAGTATATAGTAGTAGTAGTAGTAGTAGTAGTAGTATAGTATAGTTAGTAGTATCGGTGGTGGGTGGTGGTGGTGGTGGTAGTATAGTAGTAGTAGTAGTATAGTAGTAGTAGTAGTAGTAGTATAGTCGGTGTGGTGGTGAAGGTGTGTGGTGGTGGTGGTGGTGGTGGTGGTGGTGGTGGTGTAGAGGAAGCAGTTGGGGAGGAGAGTAAAGGACTAGGTAATCGTATGCATGTGTTGTGTATTCTCTCTCTCTCTCTCTCTCTCTCTCTCTCTCTCCATCTTCATCTCTCCTCTCTCACTCTTCTCATCTCTCTCTCTCATCATCTCTCTCTGCCTGTCTCTGTCTCTGTCTCTGTCCTCTCTCTTTCTCTCTCTGTCTCTGTCTCTGTCTCTGTCTGTCTGTGTCTGTCTCTGTCTCTGTCTGTCTGTCTGTCTGTCTCTGTCTCTGTCTGTCTCTCTCTCTCTCTCTTCTCTCGTCTCTCTCTCTCTCTCGTCTCTCTCGCTCCATCTCTTCTCTTCTCTCCTCCTCTCCTCTCTCTCTCTCTCTAAATGCCAACGTTCTGTCTTGTGTAGTGTAGAAAAGTCTCGCAACTCTTCTGTTCAACAGAGGTTGACGTGAACGAGTGGTAACCTCCCTTGGTCAGAATGTCACGAGCATTGAAGAAGCTGAAGAAGATCAAGATAGGCGACCACCTGTTGAAGAAAGGTTGGTCTTTGTCTGTCTGTCTGTCTGTCTGTCTGCCTGTCTGTCTTTCTGTCTGTCTGTCTGTCTGTCTGTCTGTCTTTCTGTCTGTCTGTCTGTTGGATCATTCCATTATAATCCGCTCTCATCTCATCCAGTGCTAGTGACAATCTTCTTCTTCTTCTTCTTCTTCTTCTTCTTCTTCTTCTTCTTCTTCTTCTTCCTCTTCTTCTTCTTCTTTGCATTCTTCTTTGCATTCTTCTTCTTCTTCTTTGCATTCTTCTTCTTTGCATTCTTCGTCTTCTTCTTTGCATTCTTCTTCTTCTTTTCATTCTTCTTCTAGCATTCTTCTTCTTTGCATTCTTCTTCTTCCTCTTCTTTGCATTCTTCTTTGCATTTCTCTCTTTTTCTTCTTCTTCTTCTTCTTCTTCTTCTTTTTCTTCTTCTTCTTCTTCTTCTACTACTACTCCTTCTTCGCAATTCTTTTTCTTCTTCGCAATTCTTCTTCTCGCAATTCTTCTTCTTCGCAATTCTTCTTCTTCACAATTCTTCTTTTTCGCGTTCTTCTTCATCCTCTTCTTCTTCGTGTTCTTCTTCTTCTTCTTCTGCTGCTGCTGCTGCTGCTGCTGCTGTAATTATTACGTACTGCCGTAATTACTACGTATTGCTGCTATAATTATTACATACTGCGTTGCTGCAATTATTACCAACATCTGCTGCTGTAATCATTACGCAAATTATGACGTACTGCTGGTGCTGTAATGATTACGTACTGCTGCTGTAATGATGACGTACTGCTGCTGTATAGATGACGTACTGCTGCTACTGTAACTATGACGTACTGCTGCTACTGTAACTATGACGTACTATTTCTGGTGCTGCTGTGACTATGCTGCTTTACTCAACTCACCGGCATCATTAATGATGCACAAGGTTGTTTTACCGAGACAGGTTTGAATGAAAAATTACTCATCTTTGGACTGGATCAAGAACCGTGAACACTGCAAGGAAAACATCTGAATGTTGGCTGGCCCAGAACAAAACAAGAGAACAAAGTGGAGAAGGAGGAGAAGGAAGAGGGAACAGCAGATGAGCCAAGAGGAGAGAAGAGGAAGAAAACTGGCAGAAACGGAAAACAGAAGCAGACAAAAAGACCGAGTGCCATCTTTGTCAAAAGAGACGTCGATGGTCTATCTAGGAACAAAGTGAACGCAAAAAACTTGCCGGAACGAACACAGAAATGTGACGTCAGAAAGTGAGATGGGAGATCACCGAGAAGAAGGCATGAAACAGATCTAAACCAAACCTTAAAAGTCAGACTCCAGCGATAGCGTTCAGGTGAAGAAGTGTCTCCATTTAAGTGCTTCTCAGAAGAAAAAAAAATCCTCGCTTGATAAATATCTATCTTAAGATATACAAAGATACACTATGTGATTGTCTTAGGGGTTGAGGACATCGATTAACAACAGATAGTCACGAGAAAGTCGGAAAGGATTATCACCGGACGATAGCTTGTTTTCCTACGCCGA
>CM060321.1:25811129-25818629 GCA_030674155.1 Stramonita haemastoma
GTACTGTACTGTACTGTACTGTACTGTACTGTACTGTACTGTACTGTACTGTACTGTACTGTACTGTGCTGTACTCTACTCTACTCTACTCTACTCTACTCTGCCCTACTCTACTCTACTCTACTCTACTCTACTCTGCCCTACTCTGCCCTACTCTGCCCTACTCTGCCCTACTCTGCCCTACTCTACTCTACTCTACTCTACTCTACTCTACTCTGCCCTACTCTGCCCTACTCTACTCTACTCTACTCTACTCTGCCCTACTCTGCCCTACTCTGCCCTACTCTGCCCTACTCTGCCCTACTCTACTCTACTCTACTCTACTCTACTCTGCCCTACTCTACTCTACTCTACTGTACTCTACTCTGCCCTACTCTACTCTACTCTACTCTACTCTACTCTACTCTACTCCACTCTACTCTACTCTACATTTATTCATAACGACTCGCAGAGTGGAGGACAGCAGTAATTCGATCGCCCCGTGAACAACAGTGCAAGCTTTTAATGCTCCTTTCTCCAAAGCTGATACCACCTTTTATGAACACTGCACCCACATGGCTGTTATTCTTTTGTTCATTCTTCTACCAAGTCCTCCACTTTCCAATCCAGTCCAATCTCGTTGTAAATATATAGCCCCCCCCCCCCCCCCCCCCCCCGGACCACAGAAACCATATCGGGGCTGTCACCTCGTAAAATTTTAAACCTCAGAAGCCCCCCCCCCCCCCCCCCCCCCCCATTCACATAATGTTTTGTATTTGTTTTTGTGATTTGGGTTTTGTTTTATAAATCGATGTGTGGAGTCTGCTATTCGAGGGGGTAAGTGGAGTGATAGAGAGAAGTTTGGGGTTGTGTGTGGTTGTGCAGGATCTTATACGTTCAGTTCTTAGAAGTTTTTGTTTGTTGTGAGTTATTCCTATTTGTATTTGTTTTTCTTTCTTTCGCTTCGAAGCTTTGATCTTGTCTATGTTTGCTTTAGTGAAGGCTAGGCGAGAGAGAAGTATGTGTGTGTGTGTGTGTGTGTGTGTGTGTGTGTGTGTGTGTGTGTGTGTGTGTGTGTGTGTGTGTGTGTGTGTGTGTGTGTGTGTGTGTGTGTGTGTTTGTGTGTGTGTACGTGTGTGTGTGTATGTGTGTACGTGTGTCTGTGTGTGTTGGGTTTTCTAGGAAAGAAAAGGAGGGGGATTTGATTTGATTTGATTTATTCTTTTATATCGAGGATAATGGAATAAGAACTCATGTGTTTTTTTTACATCCAGTCCCTGTGTGTATGCAGTTTTGTCAATCTTGTCATCTGTTCCCACCGGCACACAATGGCCTACTCTTACGAAAAACGGAACAGGATTTAACGTGTGCGTAAGATGTTCTGCGTGCGTTCGCACACGGGGCCTCGGTTTACAGTCTCATCCGAAAGACTTGGGGAGAGTGGAGTCAGCACTGATGTTAACTCCAGGGGAAAAATCCCCTCCAACGGAATCGAACTCGAGTTGGTATATGTGTATCCTATTTGTGACGGTAGCTATGTCACTTGAGCTATTCTGATAGTTTTAACGAGCACCATCGCTCCGGCAACAGTCTGCGATAATTATATGTTTATTGGAGATGACTTTTGGTTGAAAGTCAGGACTACCTTTCCGGGCCTTTCGGATGTGCTTTTGAAGAGAAAATAAACATCAGCTGCTGAGTGGGGGACTTGCAAATTTAAAGTGGTGAACGTTAAAATAGGATGTTTTCGGAAAATAATTATGTTAGCTGCCCATGTTACTGTCATGTACATAATTTATCTATCTATCTATCTATCCTTTAGTCTGGCGACAGTGAGGGTACCCCTGAAGACTTGACAACCAGTTCCCTCCATTCCTCTCTCTGTTCCGCCTTTCTCAAATTTTGTTGAGTTCTAGGCCTGTCCATTCGTTGATGTTGTCCTCCCATCTCTTCCTGAGTCTTTCTCTTTTTCTTCCTCCTTGGACAGTGCCTTGCAGTATTGTTTTTGCTAATCCTTTTGATCTTGTTACATGCCCGTACCATTTAAGTTTACATTTCTTTACGATTGATAGAAGATTTTTGTAGGGACCAATGGTTTGCTGGATTCCGTTACGCACCTCTTCGCTGCTTATGTGGTCTCTGTAGGAGATGCCAATGAGTTTCCGGAAGCATCTAAGAATAGGGACAGAATAAAAAGAAAGAAAAGAAAGAGAGAAAGAAAAAAGGTCAAAGAGCTAAGGGCAACAATCTTCCAACCCTTTTGAAAAGTTCCAAGAAGATAAATCACGAAGCAAGTCACTGCATAGAGTAGTTCTGAAATCTGGGGCTGTGGGGATATGAAAGACTTTTATCACCCACTTTTTTTAATATTATAATCGTTGAGTATTCTGACAAAGAAATATATTTGATAAGTTCGCCGTAACACCATAAATTGGTCGTTCATGCAAGTGTACTCCAGGCTCTTTTTTCTAGGGCCTGTTATGTTGGCTCTCTGTCCACCACTCACTCTCCTCTGTCCAGCCTGCCTGACCATTAGCCAGATGGCGCTGGCCAATACAGGGAAGGGGGGAAAAAACCCTCTCAAGTGACATGCTTTCTGTCAACAGAGCTGAGAGTGAGCGACCTTGGTGACGCTGCATAAGTTAGGGAATGCTGGGGTCGGTTTTCTCTGTAGAGGCTTGTTGGGGCTCTCCTGTCTTCCGCACCCTCTCTTCCCTTCCTCTCCATATCAGTTGTTGTTGCTGTGTAGTGGTGGCGGTGATAGTGATTGTGTGGTGGTGTATAGTAGGGATGTTGTGTTTGTGTGGTATGTGTGTGTGTGTGTGTGTTGTGTATGTGTTGTTTGGATTGTGTGTTGTGGTGTGTGTGTGTGTGTGTGTGTGTGTGTGTGTGTCTGTGTTGTGTCTGTGTGTGTGTGTGTGTGTGCGCGGGGTTGTGTTGTGTGTATGTTTGCGTATTTATTTATTTTTATTATTATCTTTTATCTTAATCGAGTAATGGAATAGCATTCATGTGCTTTTTTTCATCCAGTCCCTGTGTGCATTGCAGTTTTGTAAATATTGTCATCAGTTCCCACCGGCAGGCAATGGCCTCTGGGGGTGTGTGTGTGGGGGGGGGGGGTTGTTCGTTCGTTTGTTCGTTCATGTCGTCTTGTATTTAATGTTATTCCTAGAATGTTAAGACGATTGTGTGTTCTTGTTGTGTATTGTTGTTGTTGTGTATGTCGTATGTGCTGTGTGTTGAGTGTGTGTGTCTGTGTCTGTGTTGTGTCTGTGTGTGTGTGTCCAATTTATTCATGACATTAAGGTCATTTGTGACTAAGGAGACCACACACAAGACCATTGATGTTTTCTGACGAGTGCTTCAAAATGATTATTTGACTTGGATCTTTGGCAGAACTTTGAATGGAGTTTTGTTACAAACAAAAAGAACACAAAGCCACCCAAAATTCATGTCATTATACATACGAATACTTTATTATCTGATAAAAAAAAAAAAAAAACAAGAACGGCAAAAAAACAAACAGAGAAATTCCTGATACCATTAACAGAGAAATGAGAAATAAAATGGTGCATAACAAATCACAAATCCTCTGAGAACCCAGTAGCCACACAATACAACACAATACATTTCAACATCAGCTTTATATTGCATGAGGTCAATACGCTTGACAGCAACCTGAGGGAGGGTTTTTGTTTTTTTATTTTTAATCTATTTATTCTTTTATATCGAGGATAATGGAATAAGCATTCATGTGTTTTTTTTACATCCAATCCCCGTGTATATGCAGTTTTGTCAATCTTGTCATCTGTTCCCACCGCACACGATAGCCTACTCTTACGAAAAGCGGAACAGGATTTAACGTGTGCGCAAGATGTTCTGCGTGCATTCGCGCACGGGGCCCCGATTTATAGTCTCATCCAAGGACTTTTGGGGAGAGTGGAGTCATCACTGATGTTAACTCCAGGGGAAAAACCCCTCGACGGGAATCGAACCCGAGTCGTCAAATTCCGAGCGCAAGTTCTGACCACTAGCCTATCCCGTCTAGATACCAGAGAAACTTTAGTTCACACGGTATAGGACAAAGCTGTCAAACACTATCATACACCAAAGCCTATTGAATTCGTGTCACCAGAGTCAGACTTTTTTTTTACCGAATTCACTTGTAAAATAACGATACGGAAGAGTTCCTACAGTCTAAAAAAATTCAGCACAGGCTGCATCTGACATGTGAAAGCTGGCTAGAAATGAACTGCTACCTATAAAATTGGTCTTAGCAGCGCAATGAAGCCGCTTAGGCCTGATTAGGTTAATGGGTTTGCTATAGACTGGTTCATCAGTTGTTTGAGGTTTTTTTTTAATAAGATTGTCAGATCAGTTGTAAATCAACAAGTCGTGTTTATTTCCAAAACAGCAACTCGTATTGTTTAGAAATCTACAGGCAGATCGTTTACCATCAATTATGTATACATTTGTAACTATTTTATGCTCTGTGTGTGCGTGCGTACGTGCGTGGGGCATGTGTGCTGTGTGATGTGTCGTGCGCGCGCGTGGTGTGTGTGTGTCGCGGGGGGGGGGGGGGTGTGTTGTGTGTGTGTGTGTGTGTGGTGTGGTGGGTGTTGTGTTGTATGTGTGTGTGTTTCATCAATATTGAACATAAATCATCTGAAGACGACTTTAAAAAACAAATAAATCAACATCTTTTCAATAAAATGACACACAGAAAATGCTCGAAAAAACAATAATAAATTCAATTGATTCTTTTTTCGTCGTGATATCAAAACAACTTTTTTTTTCAGAATATCACAAACATCTTGTTCAAACGTTTTAGCCCAGAAAAAATGTCGAGCGACTCCTAAGGCCAAGGGCTTTGCTCTTTGAAGTGGTTTGCCGTCCACTCTTGCCAGCTTTCTTGTTAGCTGTCGTCTGCTCCCTCACGACTGGTGCAGGGCAAAAAGAGGCTACCCATCAGAATTCACCCCACGGCTAGCCGTCCCCAAAAATATGAAAAACATTCAACGTCACTGACAAGAATTGAAAGAATATGGAGCTTTTTTTTTTTCAAGCACTGACTTACACAGGTTCCAAAACCAGTTGTTGCATGCGAAGTGATGTGTGAATGCATTTATGTGTGTTTTTTTCGCGTATGAATAGCTAAATAAATTAATGTTTGAAGTCTTATTTGCTAGCTAGTTAAATCTAATACACCTGTTAACAAACGTTTACAAATAAAGTTGGGTTTGTTGAGGGAAGGGGGGGGGTCGTTCCTTGGCTGGATCTCTGAAGGTCACCAATGAAGAGATTTTGGATATGCGACTGGGGTTTTTTTGCCCATCACGAAGGTAGCTGCATTCCGACTTCGGGGATAAATAAATAGTTTAAATTCCTTACCGCCAGAACTACTGTCACACAACCGTGTTTCGTTTGTGGGAACGAACACACATGATACTGAAGGAAGGAGTACAAAGTGTGTTGTATTGTGTGGCTACAGGTGGTATGATATCATGTGTGCCATGGGGCACAAGGAATGGTGAACCCGTGTGGGAGGGCGTGTGCAGTGAAAAGGACTTCTGTATTATTGTTATTCTCTATTGCTAGATATAGTGTTCATTTTCTGTCTGTATGGCACGAGTGGAAAGGAGCTTATATTGTGCTCTTTTTTTTTCGTGGATATGAGAGAGAGAGAGAGAGAGAGAGAGGAGAGGAGAGAGAGAGAGAGAGGAGAGAGAGAGAAGAGAGAGAGAGAGCTCTATAAGGATTTATCCATAATGAGGCCATTGGCCCAAGAGAGACAGAAAGAGAGAGAGGGAAGTGTGTGTGTGTGTGTGTGTGTGTGTGTGTGTGTGTGTTGTGTGTGTGTGTGTGTGTGTGTGTGTGTGTGTGTGAGTGTGTGATGTGTGTGTGATGTGTGTGTGTGTGTGTGTGTGTTGCGTGTGTTTGTTGTGTGAATGTGTATTGGGTTTTTGGGGATTACATAAGAAGAGATGGTATAGCCAAGCAGATAAGAAAGATCATTCTGTTCAGATCAACAACTCTCTCTCTCTCTCTCTCTCTCTCTCTCTCTCTCTCCTCTCTCTCTCTTCTCTCTCTCTCTCTCTCTCTCTCTTCTCTCTTCCTCTCTGAAAAATTGCTCTCGTTCAAAGTATTCGAAATGCGTTCGTTTCACAAGAGTTCAAAAAACACTTTATTATTTCTGACTTCAAAACGTTCACTGAAATAAACAACAGTCTGGGAGGGTATTTTTAAAAAAAAAACGCGAGCTTCAAGATTCAATTGAACCCTAGGACAAAATATTCACGTTACCATCTAAAAAAAAAAAAATGTAGACGCGAGACAAATTTTGGGAAGGGACCTAACTCTCCAACGTCACCGTGATTATCCCAGCCTGCCAACAAGCAAAGCGTTCGAACGATCGACGATGAAAAAAAAAAAAAAAAAAAGGAAAAAAAAAAAGGGCCGGACAAAAAAGTAACTGGCAGTTGGTGGGTGTCGTGAGGTGGATAGCGACGCTCTGAGTTAATTGGTGTTTCCTTGTGAACGTGTAGTGCTGTGTAGACTACTTTCTGGGACAAAAGATTCTATGTTTTAGTCTCTTTTTGTTATCTTTTTCGTGTCCAGTGTGTTTTCTTAGAAGCGACGTCATGTAGTAGTGGTGAGATGTGATTCTTCCACAGGATGTTTTTCTGAAGGGATTCTCTTGAATTGGGTGAAGACTGTGGAGAGAGAAAAAAAATAATGGGTTTCTGATTAGGTGAGAGAGAGAGAGAGAGAAAAAAAAAAAAAGCACTAACAAAAAACAGAACTTACAACAGAATCAATATTGTATACATCTGTCTCTGTTTAAAAAATTGTTGCTGGTGTTGTTGGGGTTTTGTTGCGTTGTTGTTGTTGTGTTTCCTTTTCTTTTAGGTTCCTAAGAGTTACCAAGTGAAAAAAAAAACGTTTGGGGCTTAAGATTGTGTGTGTGCTTTATTATTGTTGTTTTTTTACGTTTGTTTGCTATTGGTTACTGTTATATCAAAGCAAGGGATAGCTGAGGCTTGATTAAGTGGAAAGGGAAAGAGTGAAAAGAACTGAAATTTCAATGTATCATAAAATCACTACACAATAGACACTTTAAAATTATTCAGTTGTGGTAAGCAGGAAGATTAGAGTTGAATGATGATAAACAAATATAATTATACCTTATATCAGACGAATTGCAGCTAAATGACACATAAAATCCTCAGGGCTTGTTTATCAGCTGTGAATTACTATTTGTCGGGTCCTACTTGATCAGTCTCTGTTATCAATATGATATACATTGTGTTCAAATATTAGTAAGGGTCGATGTTGTTTACCTTTGACTTCAGATAAATGATAACAGCGTGCATGCACTTGGCGTCAAATTGATGTGACTCGGTTCTGTTGTATTTTTATGCTATCTTTCTGTCTGTATACCTGTACGTCTGTCTGTCTCTGTGTCGCTGTCTGTCTGTCTGTCTGTCTGTCTGTCTGTCTCTGTCTAACTGTCTCTGTCTC
>CM060321.1:25828629-25831129 GCA_030674155.1 Stramonita haemastoma
CTTTGAAGGTTAGGATATCAACGGTAAAGATTCCATAATTCATGTTACCTTTCCGTGGATTGCAGAAATTCCGTGGTCTAGGTGAGAGGTGTGGATCGGTGGTCTAGAGGTAACGCACCTGCCTAGAAAACGAAAAGTCCGGATCGGAGTGTGCGGTGGTTTGAATCCCGTTTGGGCCCGAAACTTTTCCCCCATCCATTAGACCATGAGTTGTGGTGTGGGTGCTAGTCTTTCGGATTAGACGATAAATCGAGGTCCCGGATGCTACACTTCATTATTTAGAGCACGTAAAAGAACCCATGGCAACAAGAGAGTTGTCTCTGGCAAAATTCTGTAGAAAAAAGCCACTTTGATAGGGAAACAAATACAGTTGCAGACAGTAAAAAGAAAAAAATAATGGGTGGCGCTGCTCTTATGGCGACACGCTCTCCCCGGGGGAGAACAGCCCGAATTTCATGCAGGGAAATCTGCCGTGACTTAAAGTGGTGTAAAATGTAAAAATGTAAATGTAAATTAAAACACACCCAGTATGCACTCTGTAACTGGACAGAGACAGGTTTTACCATGTTCAACATGGCAAAGAGATTCAGCCTGGAAAAAATTCAGGGCAGTGCCCCCAAAGACTCCTCAGAGTGAGCTAAGGAAGAAGAAGAGAGTGGAGGAAAGATCAAAACCTTTACCATTCACACGTTTTAGCCAGCCTCGAATCGTTGAACCTACCGATCCCTAACGCTTGGCAACACGCTCTGGAGTGGTTGGTCAATATCATGTCAATCCTGAGTACTGGGTTGACTCTTAAGGTGAGGTGACTGGGTATCTGGCCTACATGAGAAAAAAAATTCAAGCTAATAAGGAAAAAATATCCCCCAAAAATGGTTTGTAAATCCTGGACATATATTCTGAGATGACTTCTAGACTTCACTTCTGAAGTCGAAGTGTGTTTACTTTGATGATGGGCAAACGGTCACATTCGCAAAATTTCACTGTTGCTGGACCTTAGAGCTCTAAGCCAAGGAACAGGAAAAAAAACTCCTCTCTTTTAATTCTCTATTCCTTGTTCCCTCTTGATATGTGTTGTGGTGGTGTGGTGTGTGTGTGGTGTGTTGTGTGTGTGTGTGTGTGTGTGTGTGTGTGTGTGTGGTTGTGTGTGTGTGTGTGTGTGTTGTGTGTATTGTGTGTGTGTTTTTGAAGTGTGTGTGTTTTGCGTGTTGTGTGTGTGTGTGTGTGTGTGTGTGTGTGTGTGTGTGTATGTGTGTATGTGTGTTGTGTGTGTGTGTTTCTGCACAGTGTGTGTGTTTGTGCGTGTGTGTGTGTGTGTGTGTGTGTGTGTGTGTGTGTTGTGTGTGTGTGTGTTGTAGTGTGTGTGTGTGTATCAGTGTGTGATTCAGATTCAGATTCAAATTCAGAATATTTATTGCCATTTAAGTCATGCAGACCAAATACGTGACATATGTTGTGTGCGGCGTGCGTGTATGTGTGTTTCAATTTTAGTCTGTTCATTAATGTATATTAGACGGTTGTGTGTTTTGTGTGTGTGTGCGCGCGCGGCGCGCGCGGCGTGTTGTTGTGTGTGTGTAGTGTGTGTGTATGTGTGTGTGTGTCACACACACAAGTGCCAGTCCTTCCAGGCGCTTAGAGGTAGGTGTGGGCAGGGGGGATTAAGAGGGTGTGTATTTGAGGTTTGATCGCCATATGCCGGACACACCCTCAGGCCGAACTTTCAGTCATCTGATTATACATGTACACACTGCAACACGAAAGAAAGAAAGCAGTTTAGTTTGCTGGGCGCCAGCACCGTCCAGGATTAAGAACGCACGCGCGCGCGGCGCGCGCACCACGCATGTATGCATGCAAGTATGCACACACGCATGCATACCTGAACACACAGAAACAAACTCTGTCTCTCTGTCTCTTTTGTCTCTGTCTCTGTCTCTGTCTCTGTTTTTTCTCTCTCTCTCTTTCTCTCTCTGTCTCTCTCTGTCTCTCTCTCTCTCTCTCTCCTCTCTCTCTCTCTCTCTCTCTCTCTTCTCTCACACCACACACACACACACACACACACACACACACACACACACACACACACACACACACACACACCAGCACACACCACGCACGCACGTACACACACACGTACACACACATATGCACACACACTTCCCTCCTTTTACTCTTCTCCACCTTCCTCTTCTCCCACCTACCCCATCCCCCCTCTTTCAAAAATCACTGAAAATACAAAACCATTACAACATAAAATGAAAAAAAAAAAGAACAATCCCTTTTTAGCCATATTTTGATACAGTTCACTCTGCCTACGAACATATTTAAAAAAAAATCATTTCTCTCCCATCAACAAAGCTAAAGCCTTTCTACAGCCGGACTTTATGAGTTTGAGAATGACAGGGTATATTCTTACCCGGTTAACCAGTTGATTGTTCCTTTCTGTGGGTAATCCTACCCAGGGTGCTCCCTTTTCTTCCCGGGTGACACTAAGCTTCCCTGT
>CM060321.1:25838629-25848629 GCA_030674155.1 Stramonita haemastoma
CAGAATTAATGCACTCCATTTTCAGTGCCGAAATAGCTCTGGTGGTTTTTTCATTCATTCCCATATTTCAACATGTTTGTGTGCTAGAGGAACGATTTTTCTTTCTTTTTTTCAGTTTTGATGAGTAGCTCTTGTTGCTGTTTTCTTTCAAAACTAAAAAGGTACATCATTTTTCTTTTCAGTCTGTAATCACTAAACAGCTCTATGTTGATGTTTGAGCCTGTGAAAAACACGAGTGGGGAATATTTCCAACAGCTAGAAAACAAGACGTCGTTTTTAACCAAAATGGTTTTCTAGTCTTGTCACATGAAAAACACAGCAAAAAAAAAAGCAGCTAGTTCTGATTTGTCTGCTTGACAAATACAAACAGATGTGGAAATTGGTGCATCGATGTTAAAAAGTGAACGATACGTCAGGCCAGGGCCTTTGGTCATTGATTTTCATTTAATCGGTTCACGAGGAGATGACAGTGTCTCAGCACCTCTCCTATAATCAGCAGCAATCAACAGCAACATCTCTTCAAGACTCCTAACACCTCACCTCAGCAATAGAGATCAAACAGCTTTAGCTCCAAAACTTCAAAGGACTTCGTATGTGCATTGTAATCAAAACAGGCCTTGAGGCATAAACGCTCTCATCCTAAAAAAAAAAAAAAAATCTCATCTCAGAACTGAAATCAACACCGACATCAAAGGACGCAGCAAGCGGCCTGGCTGAGTCATCTGAGTGAACATCTTGCGCACACGTTAAAATCCTGTTCCGCTTGTCGTAAGAGTAGGCCATCGTGTGCTGGTGGGAACAGATGACATTTACAAAACTGCATACAGACGGGAACTGGATGTAAAAAAGCACAAGAGTGTTTATTCCATTATCCTCGGAATAAAAGAATAAATCAAATCAAACCAAATCAAATCTCAGCAGACACACCTCCCTCCCTCCCTCACCGCCACCATGGCTCTCGCCCTCCCTCTAGCAGACTCGCGGCCTCGCTCCATGTCCAAGTTGGCGGAGAGCCCTGGGCCCCAGCCACTGATCGGAGGCCGCATGATGACCCCCACCAAACCCATGTCCGCAGACCTCTCCTCCGCCGCGGCCTCAGCCTCCAAGCCCCCGACCCGCCGCCCGGCCTCCAAGAGCAAGAAGAAGGAGGCTTTCGTGGACCCCAACGTGGCCATGGCGCTAGCTGCCGCCCTCAAGGCCGAGGTGGCGCTGGCCGAGTTTGACGCCCCGCCCGAGATCCTTCAAGAACAGCTGATGGCGGCGTCCGCCCAGCAAGGGCCGTCCTCGGGGCACCTCAGCCTGGGCCCTGCCGATTCCTCCCTCCCTCTTCACCCTCCTCCTCCTTCCCGCCAGCATCTCCACCCCCTCCTCCTGCTCCTCCTGCTCACCTCGTGCAGCCTCTCACTCCGGAAGACTTCCGCGCTCGCGCGGAGAAAGCGGCAGAGTTTGAGGTGGAGCACAACTGGATGTTGAAGGAGGAGTCTGAGATCAAGGTGAAGAAGTTCGACCAGACGAAGCGTAAGCTGGCCATTTTCCTTCCAGATGACGACCCTCTGGAGGGCATCAGCAACCGTCTGGAGGAGGTGCAGGCCATGGTCAAGCCCAAGTGCGAGTTCTCCACCTTCCTGGAGGACCTCACCACAGAGCAGCGCGAGAAGATTCTGGTGAGTCAGTCAGTCAGTAGTCAGTAGTTATCATCACCCTGGGTGTCCACTTTGTCACTCTCTCCAGGGGGGTTGTTTTGCTGTTGTTTTGTTGGTGGTGGTTGTTTTTGTTTTGGTTTGGTTTTTGTTGTGTTTTCTTTTCTTGTTGTGTGTGTGTGTGTGTGTGTGTGTGTGTGTGTGTGTGTGTGTGTGTGTGTGTGTGTGTGTGTGTGTGTGTGTGTGTGTGTGTGTGTGTGTGTGTGTGCGCGCGTGCGTGCGTGTGTCTGTGTCTGCTTGTCGGTCTGTCTGTCTACCTCTGTATGCTTCTCTTGTCCTTCTCCTTTTTTCTGTTTGTCTGTCTGTCTGTCTATCACTCTCTCTGTCTCTGTCTCTCTGTCTCTCTGTCTCTCTCTCTCTCTCTGTCTCTGTCTCTGTCTCTCTCTCTCTCTCTCTCTCTCTCTCTCTCTCTCTCTCTCTCTCTCTCTCTCTCTCTCTCTCTCTCTCTCTCCCGAAAGTGTTAAGCCTTCAGCCCTTTATAGATGTAAATCAAGGCTTCTCCAAGTCAGTTCTGTCCGTTTTTATTCTCTCAGAGCACAACACACACACACACACACACACACACACACACACACACACACACACACGCACGCACGCACGCACGCACGCACGCACGCACGCACGCACGCACGCACGCACGCACACACACATCACAACACAAAACAACACACACACACATACACACACACACACACACACACACACACACAACACACACACACACACACACACACACACAAATGTGCACACACACACATACATACACCAATCCAACCCAATGATGTTGCTTAGAGCCCGCCGACCGCACAGGCCACACACACACACACACACACACACACACACACACACACACACACACACACACACACACACACACACACACACACACACACACACACACACATACATACATACATACATACATACATACATACATACATACATACATACATACATACATACATACATACATACATACACACACACACATAAACACACGCACACACACACACACACACACACACACACACACACACACACACACACACACACACACACACACACACACACACACACACACACACCACCGCCACCACCACGACCACCACGATGCCACACCATACCACTTCACATCACATAACATCACATCATATCACACCACACCACAATACATCAAATCACCCACGTCACACATCACATCACATCACAGTTTCAGAGATGAAGCCGATATGATTTTACTATCGATTCTCCCATTCACAGCCCTGTCATGACACGGTCAAACAACTGGCTCTAGGTCAGTGTGTTACAGACAATACAACAGAACAACCATGCCACCAGTCTAGGGGACGGGATAGCCTAGTGGTCAGAACATTGCGCTCGCAATCTGACGACCCGGGTTCGATTCCCGTTAAAGGGGATTTTTCCCTTGGAGTTAACATCAGTGCTGACTCCACTCTCCCCCAAAGTCCTTCGGATGAGACTAAAAACCGAGGCCCCGTGTGCGAACGCACGCAGAACATCTTGCGTACACGTTAAATCCTGTTCCGCTTTTTGTAAGAGTAGGCCATTGTGTGTCGGTGGGAACAAATAGCAAAATTTACAAAACTGCATATACACAGGGACTGGATGTAGAAAAAAAAGCATATAAGTGCTTATTCCATTATCCTTGATAAAAAAAAAGAAAAAAAAGAAAGTCTCTCTTCAGCTTCGGGAACTCAAAGACGGTTCATTGTGTGAGACGCAAACAGTTTACCCATTTCAATGCACAATTACAAAAAAAGGCTTCCCAAGTTTTCCATAAAGCTCAACACTCAGAGAATAATTATATTATAGACAAATTCAACGCAAAAATACTTGATAAATGAAACGACTTTCACAATGCATTGAAAGCATTTGAGCCAATTCTATTCGAAACTGATCACTATTGCAGGTGTGGATTGATGGTTTTAGAGGTAATGCGCCTGCCTACAAAGCGATCAATGCGGGTTCAATCCCCGTTTGACCCCTGATTTTTCCCCCATCCACTTCACCTTTAGTGAAGGTCAGGGTGCTAGTCTTTCGGATGAGACAATAAATATACGCCCTGTATGCAACACGTATTCAGTGCACGTAAATAACGAGAGAGTTGCCCCTGGCAAAGTCATATAGAAAAAGTTACTCTGAAAGGAAAACAAAGCAAAACCACATACAGAGAGAAAAATTAGTTATAAAGCAAACCAATCTTGTTGAAAGAATAAAGTAAATACATTCACTCAACCTGTCTGCCAAGTTCTTCAAATTTAAAAGGGAAAAACATTTTTTTTTTAATCGTGTTTTTAAAAGGGAATTGAAAAAAAGATAATGGTAAGAGAGAGAGAGAGAGAGAGAGAGAGAGAGAGAGAGAGAGAGGAGAGAGAGAGAGAGAGAGAGAGAGAGAGAGAGAGAGAGAGAGAGAGAGAGAGAGAGAGAGAACACTGAAACACTGAAATTGTTTAATGTACATCGGCCTTAGGCCACAATACAAAAGAGTGGTGGGCATAGAGTGTGTGCATATGACATAGGTGTTATAAACATATTACCATCAACGTATATGTATAAGAAATATTGTATGAGTAATACTAAAGCAAAAAAGTTATATAAGCCATTTCTTAACCGTTAATTACGGAACAATTCACACGTATCGTAAACGACACTGTTGTAGATGTATTATTCATCAATACAAATATCAATTTCTAGAAAGTTATCCTATTTCTTCTATTGGTTGCATGAAAGATAAAACGTGATAAATTGTATCTATCAGTAGGTACAGTGGCTTTGAGTAGTACATAGAAAGGAAGTCCTTTGGAATCTTTAAGAAACTTAGTTCTTAAGTCTTCATAGATAGGGCAATTCAGTATAAAGTGTTCTTCATTTTCTATTTGATCTTTACAAACAGGGCATTGCTTAACTTCGTTTAAACTATCATACCGCTGTGTATTATTGTTCAATGGTAGAACATTAAATCGAACTTGCGTAACTGCAACTCGAAAACAATATGTATCCATTTCGGTTATATACTTTTCTTTTTCAAAAATAGTTTTAAAGTTTCTATAACCATCATATCGCTCACGGTCTCTAATGGTGCCTGCCCATTCCTGAGCAAACCAATCTACAAGTCTTTGTTTAAAGGCACGCAAGAACATTTTTATGTCTCCTACACCTTGGTTTAACCAAACGATATTATACCCAGTAATACATAATATTTCCCTGATTTTAGAGACCCAACATTGTTTACCTTTTTTATCTAATTCTAACAACATATGATAAGCTTTATATGGTAATCTTTCAGAATTCATGTGTAGTAGTTTAAAACCAAAATCTTATGCATGCAACATATGTATTTACATACAGTGGGTACCTGCCAAGATCTCCATAAACCATCTTATTTGGTGTCCTGGCAGGCACACCTAAAAACCTTTTACAAGCAATTAAATGTACTTTTTCTATATGTTCTAATCTATGCAGCCCCCAAATTTCAGCTGAATATAACAATATTGGTTTGATTTTAGTATCAAAAATTTTAAAGAATGACTTAACTGTCATTTTCCTTGCACCTCTGGAAAACTTTGTTAAGCTGTATAACTGCTTTTTTGCCTTTAGTAACTAAATGCGATGTACCTCTCTTTGCGCTAATCATAGGTGTAAAGTTAAATCCCAAATAACAATAATTGTTCACTACATCTAATTTTTTATTATGAAAAAAACATTTTTCATGTTTTCCTAAGTATCCCCCTTTTCTAAATACCATAATCTTAGTTTTGTCTATGTTTAGATTTAATTTCATATTTTCACAGCAAGTTTCTAAAACCCTTAATTGATTTTGTAAGCCTGAAGGTGTAGTTGACATTAATGCCACGTCATCAGCAAATAACAAAATAAACAACTCAAAAATATCTGGAAACATCTGAGCCCCATGCTTACCTTTTTCAGTCATAAGATTTGCTAACTGATTAATAAACATAGAAAACAATGTGGGGCTTAGAACACAACCCTGTCTTACTCCCACTGGTGTTTGAAACATATCAGTTAATTCAAAATTTGCTCGTATACATGCTGATAATGAATTGTACATAGCTCTAAGTGATGCAAAAAACTTACCTTTTACACCTTGGCCTTTGATATAACGTCATAACCTATCATGTTCAACTGAGTCAAAAGCCTTTTTGAAATCTACAAAGGCAACGTACAATTTTCTTCCTTTTTTAGACATATAATTCTGAATAGTGGCATACAATGTAAATATATGATCAATTGTGGAATACTTTTGACGAAAACCTGCTTGACATTCCGAAATAACGTTATTGTTTTCTAACCAGTCATACAATCGAGCATTCAGTATTGTAGTGTAACATTTAGAGACTATGCTTAAAAGAGACACTCCTCTATAGTTGTCAACATCCTCGGGATCTCCCTTCTTATACAGAGGAATAATTATGGCTTTTGACCATTCTTGTGGGTAAATGCCTTGATCAAAAATCACATTGAATAACTTTACTAGAAATACAATGACCTTTGTACCACCATTTTTTAGCATTTCTGCAGAAATTTCATCAATACCACATGCTTTGTTGTTTTTCAGCTTTCTGATGGCATAAATAACTTCTTCTTCTGCTATCTTTTTATTTAACACGTGATCTGTTTCCTCAGATAAATCAATTACAACATCACATTCATCAGTACATTCATCAAAACATTCATCAGTTATACCCTGGAAGACTTTTCTAAAGTGGTTAAACCAGTCATCTGTTGTAATGTTGTTTGTTATTCTTTTCTTATTTCCAAGACCTAACCGTCTTAACTCCTTCCAAAAACTAGAGGAACTGTTAGCCTCGTTTGCTAGCCTTTCAGTTTGTTGCCTGCTGTAAGTGAGTTTCTTGGCTTTTAGCAACTGTTTATATTTCTTTCTAGCTTCAACATATATAATTCTATCTTCTTCCTTCCTAGTCAGTCGAAAATGATTAAGTTTTTTCCTGGTTTCTTTTTTCATGTTTTTACACTCACCATCAAACCATGCTGATTTTTTCTTTTTGTTAAAACCAGCTTGCTTTACCATACATCTACTGGCATCTTTCAGGCAATGTACAAACATTTCAAGGGCACTGTCTACATCTCTCTCTAAATCTTTCACAGCTATCAACATTCTATTTTGAATATCTTTGCTCTCCCATGATTTGACAAACTCGTCTCTATATGCTTCATTCCACATGAATTTTTCACATGTTTTGTTTTCATTGTGTTTTTCTTCAATAAACCCCCCTTCCTGATTGTCCCTTATTACTACTTTCATACTTACTGGCAAATGGTCTGACTCTACTATGCTCTCTACCTCTAAAGCTGAAATATAAACAGACGAATAAAGTTCCACGGATACAATGAAATAATCCACCACACTTTCACCAGAATATCCAATAAATGTACAATCATCATCAAACGCTGGGTCACTCAGACCATTTAGTATTACACAGTCATGCATATTACACAGTTCAATTAGTTGTTCCCCAAAGTTGTTAATGTTATCATCTTGAGATGTCCTTGGATAATGATTGTTGCCAGACACCAACATTTGTTCAAAATCACTATTATCACCATTAAAGCTATAGTTTTCCATTGCAGTTCTTGCATTAAAATCTCCACTTAACAAAATGAAAAAATCGCTATGTTGTTCATATATATCTGCTAAACACTGATCAAGTAATTCAATTCCATATACGCCATGTTGTGACTTCCAGAACAAGGAATCACAAGGTGGGATGTATGAACAAATCATCATTATGTTCTTCTCTGTAGAAAAGAGGTGTCTGTCTATTTGTAAAACTACTGTATTAGAGAGAGAGAGAGAGAGAGAGAGAGAGAGAGAGAGAGAGAGAGAGAGAGAGAGAGAGAGAGAGAGAGAGAGAGAGAGAGAGAGAGAGAGAGAGAAACTTAATGCTTCATGGTGTGCAAGACTTGATAGCTAATCAGGCCTCATGATATCTACGAACTTGTTACTTTTCTTAGGCAAGTTGAACCTGGCGGAGTCCATTTCTCTCCAGGTATAGGGTGCATGCTGGGTATGGTCGTGTTTCCGTAACCCATCTGACATTGACAGGAATAACGGGGCCTTTAACACACATATTTGATCTTCTGCATTTGTATGCACAGGAAGAAAAACAAACCACTGGCAAGTCTACGCTATGCCTGATAACAGTAAAAATCCCCACCATTAGTTCACCAGAAACTGCTACCGAGATTCGAACCCACGACTTCATAGACTCACATGGATGGAAGCTAAACGCCCTTAACCACTAAACTACAGGGTCCGTCGATGAACACTGCGAAATAGAATATAAGGGTGGGGATGGGGGCGGGAAAGCCTAGTGGTTAGAGCATTGCGATAATTATTCCCCGCCATTAAGGTAGCCCCATTTCCACTTCTTGGATGGTGTCTAAACACGACACCTGTGTGCATGGGTTTTTGAAAAAAAAATGTGATCCGTTCCCTCCGGCACGAAATAGCATACTCTTCCGAAAGGCTGAGCGGGTTTTATGGGCAAGAAGTTCTATGTGCGTTTGCTCATGGTGCCTCCGTTCATAGTCTCAACTGGAAGTCAGTACTGATGTAAAACTCCGGGGTAGGTAAAGGTATTCCATAACCTAGGTGGTCGTGGGGGAGCAAGGCATCAAAGACCTCAGCTTCTCTCGGGGCCAGCATATTGAGGGCGGCACCCATCTCCTCTCCCTCGCTGCTGTACCTTCCCTGACCCTAAAGAGGGCGGGTTAAAAAAAAAAAAAAAAAAAAAGTCGCATACGTTTAAAATCTCACCATTGTTAAACCTCGGAGCTCTAGCCGAGCAATGAAAGAAAAGTATGGATTTTTGTTCCTCAAGTTGCTTCTTTCAAGCTTCACAAACTAGTCTTTGTGTCAAACTCTCTGGCTGTTGTTGACGTGGGTTTTGTCGAGTAGGCCTCTGGTTTCACGAACACAACTACACTTTTTGTTGTTGCGTCGAGTGTTTGGCTGTGGGCAAAGGGATTTGTTATGCTAGTTACCATGATCCCTCTTGTGTGTGTGTATGGGGGGGGGGGAGGGGGGGGTTGAGTGTGTGTGTGTGTGTGTGTGTGCGTGCGTGCGTGTGTGTGTGTGTGTGTGTGTGTGTGTGTGTGTGTGTGTGTGTGTTGTGTGTGTGCGTGTGCGTGCGTACGTGCATGCGTGTGTGTGTGTGTGTGTGTGCGTATGACCCATGTCTGTCTCTGTCTCTCTGTCTCTCTGTCTCTCTGTCTCTCTGTCTCTGTCTCTGTCTCTCTGTCTCTCTGTCTCTGTCTCTGTCTCTGTCTCTCTCTCTCTCTCTCTCTCTCCTCTCCTCTCTCTTCTCTCTCTCTCCTCTCTCTCTCTCTCTCTCTCTCTCTCTCTCTCATGCTTATTCCATTATCCTCGATATAAAAGACTCTCTCTCCTCTCTCTCTCTCCTCTCTCTCCTCTCTCTCTCCTCTCTCTCTCTCTCTCTCTCTCTCTCTCTCTCTCTCTCCTCTCCTCTCTCTCATTCCATCCTCTCTCTCTCTCTCTCTTCTCTTCTCCTCTCTCTCTCTCTCTCTCTCTCTCTCTCTCTCTCTCTCTCTCTCTCTCTCTCTCCCTCCCAAAAAGTTTTTTTTTCCAATTCAATTCAACTATGCTAGGATGCTTGCGGTTAAGACAACAATGGCACGTAAATTAATAACACGCACAACTCTCCTTCATTCACTTGTGGGCCCCCGGGCCAATCAATAGGGTGACGAACCCAGGCAATCAAAAGCCTAAATATTCAGTTCTCTCTCGTTTTCTCTAAGAGGCTGATTAAAAGAAAGGCTGAGAGCTAGAGCGAAAGGAAATGGGAGACTTTAAAAGAATTGAACTCGAACCTGAACCGGAATATCTTATTTAGGAGCAATTGGATAGGCCAGAGGCTTCTTCTTCACACCACACCTCTATAACAGAGAGAGAGAGGGGGGGGGGGAGTGGATGGGGAGAGAGAGGGGGGTAAGGGAGAGAGAGTGAGGGGGAGGGAGAGAGAGGGGGAGGGAGGGAGAGAGAGGGGGGCGAGGGAAATAGAGAGACGGGGTGGTGAGGGAGGGAGAGAGAAGAAGATGGAGAGAGTGAGGGGGAGGGAGGGAGAGGGGGTGGGAGGGAGGGAGGGAGAAGGGGGAGAGGGAGGCAGAGAGAGGGGGTGGGGGAAGGAAGAAAGATGAAGATGGAGAGAGAGAGGGGCTTAGAGGGAGGGAGGGAGAGGGGGAGAGGGAGATAGAGAGGGGATGGTGAGGGTGAGAGA
>CM060321.1:25853629-25856129 GCA_030674155.1 Stramonita haemastoma
CACTACACACAACACACACACACACACACACACAGTCTCCCGACACTCAACTACCGATCATACAAATAAGTACGCCGAATCAGCGGGTGTTTTTTTTCTTTAATATTTAATTCTAGTCGAATACCCGACACATTCCCTCTATCACCCACTACCCACCCCCAAACGTTAAATTGTTTATACTTTTGAAAGACAAGAATAATTGATTCAGTATTTGTTGTGGCGGTTTTTGTAGTTTTTTTCATCACTAATTCAAAAAGGGAACGTTCTGTGTATCACCCCCGTGGCTATCCCAGATGCATTGTTTGAGCTCTGAGAGACCAGAATTGCTTGCAGTGTTCGTTGCTATAGACCATTCACCAGAGAGAGAGAGGGGGGGGAGGGGTAGAGAGAGACAAACAGACAGAGACAGACAGAGACAGACAGAGACAGAAAGAGAGAGAGAGAGAGAGAGAGAGAGAGAGACAGACAGACAGACAGACAGACAGACAGACAGACAGACAGACAGACAGACAGACAGACAGACAGAACAATGAACAATGAACAATGAACAAAATTCATTCTATCCAGTCAGATAACTGCACTGTGGTTGTGTGGTGATGATGTTGATGAGGACGACAATGACACCCATGTTGTGATGACAACACTCATGACAAATGAAACCCCTGTGAGGAAAGCAGTGACAGTTTAGTTTAGCACTGGCAGCACCAACAGCAAGACTAGAGGCACAAGAGTGTACGAACACTTACACACAGACACACACACGTACGCACATACGTAGGCACGTATGCACAGTGCGTCAAGGGTTTTATCATTGGAAAATTATAGGAGTGTTACTTCCAGTAAATGTGTGTTAGGATGTCTTAACTGTCCAACACGATTTGGAATCAGTGGTTAATCTTCAGTTCGATAGCGTATGTCCAAAGACTGCAAGATCTATATCATCACATACTATACTGAGGACATACACATCAAACATTTTTACAAAGTCTGGGTTGAATCCAACAGGAAATGAAGCCTCAACGGGATGTGTTGCCCCCATTCCATTCTTGGAACTTAAGAGAGCAAAGTTTGACATCAATTATATTGATCTATCGAAAAAGGTCAATTTCAATTTAGTGTCTTCTCATGCCAAAATTCATTTGGAAGACAACTATCCTAATCACTAAAAATGGCTCAGTATTAAACAATAATGCTGGTGCTGCTTATATCATACCAGATCTAAAAACTGAAAACCACGCAGGCAAATAGACAGAGAGCAAGAGAGACAACACAGATAGAGGCAGAGACAGACAGACAGACAGACAGACAGACAGACAGACAGACAGACAGACAGTCAAACAGACGGACAGACGACTGACAGAGACAGACAGACAGACGGGCAAACAAACAAAGAGTAAGAGAGACAGAGCCATAGAGAAAGAAAATGTAAGAGAGACAGGCAAACAGACAGAGAGACAGAGAGACAGACAGACAGACAAACAGACAGACAGACAGACATAGACACACAGACACAGACATATAGACAAATAAACAGACATAGACAGAGATACACAAACACAGACAAAATATACAGACGAAATGAATAGACATAGACAGACATAAATACACAGACACATACAAGACATACAGACACCATAAACAGACAGACAGACAGACAGACAGACAGACAGACAGACAGACAGACAGACAAAGTTCCCACAGAAACAGTGCCATCTCCCTTAGGTACACTTTTTTTTCGCACATGACCCGTTGTTTTTTGTTTCGTTTTGCAGAGAGTGGCCAATACAGACGTGGAAAACCTGATACGCGAAAGACGACACAACTGGAAGGTAAGGCTTCACACTACATGGACAGCAAAACCATCACTGAATATACTTGACTTGACTTGACTTGACTTGACTTGACTTGACTTGACTTGACTTGAATTGGCATGACTTGACTTGACTTGGCATGACTTTTCCCTGAACTCTTTGAGGAGTCATTGGAACACCGCATATGAATTATTTTTCATCAGTGTAAAAGGTAAGGGTGTCCCATAACCTATGCGGTCGTAGGGGAGTAAGGCATCAGAGACCTCAGCTTCTCTAAGGGCCAGCCTTTTGAGGGCGGAGCCCATCCCCCCTCCCTCGCTACTTTACCTTCCCTGACCCTAAAGAGGGCAGGTACCCATTTACAGCTGGGTGAACTGGGGGAACTGTACTGAAGCCAAGGCGTGCAAATGGTCACCCACCCAACTGGTAACCACGCTCGATGCTGCTTAGCCTTGGCTGGGGGAAAACGAGCGCTCTGACCACTGAGCTATCCCGTCCCCTTTTATCAGTGTGTCGTTGGCAAATCGGCCGCTGAACCGAGCGGAGCCCATTCCTTGCCATGGAATTAGATGCATGCTGAACATATTATGATGATTATGTTCGTGTCAGCCATCCTATCTTCTTATAGCTGGCCTAGTCTTGACAAAAAGTGGATGGGGTTTCAACGTGTATGCACCCCGAAGGCGGAA
>CM060321.1:25861129-25863629 GCA_030674155.1 Stramonita haemastoma
TCTCTCTCTCTCTCTCTCTCTCTCTCTCTCTCTCCCTCTCTCTTCCTCTCTCTCTCTTAAAATTATTATTTGATATTATCAATGGAGATCCCTATCCATGACCAGGGCAGTATGAAAAACAATGATGTTGATACTTATTTGTTACCCTTTGTAATAAAGATTTCCCACCAATCAATCACCCTCTCTCTTCCTCCTCATTCTCCTCCTAATTCTCCTCCTTCTCCTCCTCCTCCTCCTCCTCCTCCTCTCCTCCTCCTCCTCCTCCTCCTCCACCTCCTCATTCTCTTCTTCCTCGTCCTCCTCCGTCTTTCTCAACTCCTTTGAAAGTCATTGCAGAACTGCACAGAAACTTTCATGCATGGTACCCTGGGCAAGTCAGGCCTGGCTGAGCCTGCCCTTTACCTGGTGGAAGATTGCATGTTGTGTATGTTGTATCATACATGAGTTTGTCGTTTTCATGATGGAAGATTGTATGTTGTTTATGTTGTGTCATACACGAGTTTGTCCCTTTTCTATCTGGAAGATTGCATGTTGTTTATGTTTGAGTTACACGTGAGCCTGTCCTTTTCATGGTAGAAGATTGCACGTTGTGTATGTTTGTGATATACGTGAGCCTGTCCTTTTCATGGTAGAAGATTGCACGTTGTGTATGTTTGAGTTATACGTGAGCCTGTCCTTTTCATTGTGGAAGATTGCATGTTGTTTATGTTTGAGTTATACGTGAGCCTGTCCTTTTCATTGTGGAAGATTGCATGTTGTTTATGTTTGTGCCATCCATGCTACCCAGGCTGGTGATGGTGATGATAATGGTGATAATGGTGACGGTGATGATAATGGCAATGGTGACGGTGATGATAGTGGTGATGATAATGGCGGTGGTGGTGGTGATGATGATGATGATGATGATGATGATGATGATGATGATGATGATGATGATGATGATGGTGATGATGATGGTGGTGGTGGTGGTGGTGGTGGTGGTGGTGGTGGTGGTGGTGATGGTGATGGTGATAATAATGATAATGATAATGGTGATGATAATTATGACGATGATGGTGATGATGACGGTGAGGATAATGATATGGTGATGATAATTGTGATGATGACAATGATGATAATGATAATGGTTATAATAATGGTGATGATAATGGTGGTGATGATAATGATAATGGAATGATGATAATGATAATGATAATGATAATGATAATGGTGACGTGCAGTTCAGCTGCTGAAGGAGTACCGGCTGACCACAGGCTGTGTCAACAATAGTGATGATAATGCTGATGATAATGATAATGGAATGATGCTGATGATAATGATACTGGTGATGTGCAGTTCAACTGCTGAAGGAGTACCGGCTGACCACAGGCTGTGTCAACAAGTCCATGGGCTACATGAACAAAGGCATGACTTCAGACGTACGTGACCCCTTCAGCCCCACAGGGCACAAAGACAACATCACTTAGTCAAGAGCGCTATATTTAGCACGCCCCTTCCTTTTACCTAGTCCATGTGTGGTCAGCTCCTGCTATAAGTAGTACCAGCTGGCCCCAGCTTGGCTTGGCTGGGATGGGATTGAATAATTAGCCGCTGAGAGGAGCTGAAAGTGGGGGAAACTGACAGCTGGGGTCCCTGATCTGATCTGATTATCTGATTGGTTGGTCGGTTGGCTGGTTGATTGGTTGATCGACTACTTGGCTAGTTGATTGGTTGATTGGTTGATTGGTTGATCGACTAGTTGGCTGGTTCATTGGTTGATTGGTTGGTGGTTGGATGGTTAGTTGGTCGGTTTGTTCGATTTTCCCTTTTTTTATTGGTTGGTGATGTGGGCTATTTTTATTTTATCTAACCGATCAAACGCAACATACTAATAATGAACGAATGGCTACTTTGTGCGCCCCATCCTCCCCCTTCCCCCACAACCATTTAATTGAACGATATGAGCATGGTGGTGGTGATGACGATGATGGTGATGGTGATGATGATGATGATGATGATGATGATGATGATGATGATGATGATGATGATGACAGTAAAGACATGACCCCCCCAAAAAAAAAAAAAAAAAACTGCTCTATGTCTGTTTAAATTCTGTGATGAAAATTTTTTTTTCATTCTTGTTTTCCCCCTCCCTACCCTCCCTACCCTCCCCCCCTCTATTTTTGCCATGTTAATGATGTCACATAACTTATAGTCGTGCTGCCTCTCTTCTTAAGATACTCATAGGATTCTGGTAACTACTTTTAATATTATTGATTCAAACAGAATTTTTCAAAGAAGTCTCAGAACAATGACAAAACACAAACTGAATACGACATTTAGTGATGTTATATAAAGTCCTGACGCAAGAAGATACACATAGAAGTGGTGTCAAATGTATTAATTGTTAGAAATTTCCTCACAATAAACATAAATTCAACAGGACAAAAATAGGTGTTTATAATATAAACTCCTGGCGTAAGCTGCACATATGAATTATGAGGACTATTTTCATACTGTC
>CM060321.1:25871129-25891129 GCA_030674155.1 Stramonita haemastoma
TGGCTAAGACAGTTTCCATATATAGACTAGAGGAAAACTTAAGTTATGTATTAAGTGAAGATTTATGGTTTTTGGCTGCGTAACTTTCACATGTCAAGATGGGATTAGACGAACAAGAACATCCCTATTCGTGATTGCATTATAGGATAATCATTCCTCTTTGTGTTGATTTCAATGATGTAGTTATGCTCTAAGATAACAACAGTTTCTGAAGCTGAGGCCTCACCTGGTTTGTGTGCAGAGACAGAAATCGGACATCGTGCTTCCTCCTATCGGCAAGAGCAGTGGGGAACCATCCTTCAGTAACAGCAGTTCAGCCAGGCGCCGCAGTCCCCCGCCACAGGAAAGCGCGCCGACTTCAGCCAATGAACGCGGCTCTCAAACTGGCAGCGACCCTGAACCTCACAAAGTCGGCGTCTCTTCTGCCGGAAGTAAGCGTAGCGGAAGTGCCGCTATGCAGCGCATGACGGAAGCGCCGTTGCTGGTGGCTCACGGGACTTTTCTGACGCGGGAAAAGACGGAGCCTGACCAGCACCACCACCACCCCTACCCCCTGAACTGACCAGGAGCAAGAAGCAGAAGAAGGACCCTCTGCTACGGAGGGCGTACCTGCAGCTGGACCTCTTGAAACCAGGGGATGTGTTTGTAAGTGTCATGGGGGTTTTCTTTGTGTTTAGTTTTCTTTTTTTTTTGGCTTTTTGTTCATTTTGTGATACATATTTCAGACATAAGGATGTGTGAGGGGTGCTGTGAGATTTACTGTACACAATAACAACACTAAGGCTTGTTTGTTTAAAAAGATTATCCACGGCAGTCGTTTTAATTTGTACAAGGTTTGTCATAGTCTTCTTCTATTACATTATACTTGTGAAAAAGAGAGTTCCCTTCAAAATAACACAGCCTTATCCTTTCCTTCAAATAAAGCATAGGTTTTTTTTCTATCATGATTACACTGACAAGACAGGTAACTCAAGTGCAGATTCATAGGGCTGCACAAAAATGATTATGAATGGAAAATGATGGAATCATGTCCAGCTGATTATCTGCATAACAAGCTAACTAAATAGCTTGATAATTCATCCAACTTAAGTACAACCAGAAAGAAATTGTACCATGAATGAACATCACCAGAATCACACCTTAAAGAATCGGATACAAATCTTGTTTGTTACTCAGTAAGAAGAGAGAAAATCAGAAGAGAAAAGAGCTTTTAAAATGCAACCGACATGTTTTACCCTTGTGTGCAGTTGGGATTTCATATTTAAAGTCATTTTGAAGTTTACATTTACTAAAAAGCTGCCCTAATCTTATATCCGTTGATTTATGTCTCATTCACTGTTGTGGTACAAATGCTATTGTTGTTTAATATATATGTTGTGTGTGTGTGTGTGTGTGTGCGCGTGTGTGTGTGTGTGTGTGTGTGTGTGTGTGTGTGTGTGTGTGTGTGTGTGTGTACATATCCACATTTGTCAATTTTTATTGCTATTGCTGAGTTTGGCAATACACTGTTCTATTTGTCACTGTTTAATCGATTAAGATTTGTAATACTTTCTGCAGCATTATCAATATTCTTTCTGGAAAGGTTTAGACTAGTGCTATGGTGTTTATATGTGTTTTCAAATATGTCAGGAAAGCAGAGAGAGTGCCTGTGCTTCTATATCTTAAAACTGACAGAGGCACTGATAGTTAAGTGATGTCACATACAATAAATAGTGGGAGGGTTGTACAATTTCTGAGGCGCTGAAGTGGGATAACCAAATGCCACAGTCCCTAAATGGGAGTACTCCAGCTGGAACGATAATATAATCTCAGCAACAACAACAACAACTGTATTTTCTCTGATGAATAGGTTTGTACCTTTGCTTGTTGTCATCATTTGAAAGCTATCATAGTTGTAAAATTGAGTGGTTAGTATTTGTGTTTCTATTTAACTATTTGATAGACATCTATGTTAACATTGTGCTATCAATAAAGTCAAACAGATAACTGTTTAGTTGTTAAAATTGTACCGTTAGGTGCAATAATTGTGAATATGTGTTCATTTCAATGAAACAAATTTTGGACAGCTCGTTTGTCACTAATAGCAGGACATTGACTCTTTTTCAATTTTATATACACCATTGAAAACTGTGTCTTAGCTAATGATATGTTGTATTCAATTTACTTAGCTTTTTGTAGCTGAAAACTGTACTTAAGTAAAACATGTTGTAAAGTCTGTTGTATTTATCACAGCTTGATTTTTGCACAGTTATGGAGTGAGTTAGTGTGGACTCCTGAACACATAATGGCACTAATTGTAACTTCTGTGTTTTTTTAACCTCAGTTTGATGTTGTCTGCTACATTTTTTGTGTTTGCTTTTCAAAGTGAGTTTGTTATCTTTCTCTAGAATTTTTTAAAACCCGAGCTTGTATTGAATTATATTTATTTCTGTAGTACTTAGATATTTTTTAGCATATATTCAAATGCTGCTGCATGTTCACCATTCGATCATTTCATGTTTGCTCTGTTGTCACGTGATGTCCTATCGATTCAGGGATTGGATGAATTAGCGCAGAAGTTCCGATATGGCAGAAAGGAAGTTGACAAGGTATGTGTTTTGAAGTTGTACCACGTGCTTTGTAATCCTTCTCAGCCTTCTTCAAACTGGTGATTGGACACAGTCTGTTTGTCTGTGTAACCCCCCTGTATGGGGAACAGGCAAGAAGAGAACTGTACACATTGACAGGCTTTCCCTGGTTTTCTGATCTGTACCTAAACGTCAAATTTACCAGAGCAGTCTTGTGTATACAACCTATTGTAATGAGTATAGACGAAGTTTTCCTCTATTTTTTCCAAATCTGGTTGAATTTTAAAATTTACACACCACTTTTAGTTTCTATTTCAATTCTGTAAATCCTAGATTATGTTGATCAAATCTTTAGTGACTTTTTAAATTCATAGTAGATACTTAGGGGGACGGGATAACTCAGTGGTCAGAGCGCTGGCTTTCTCCCAGTCAAGTTAAACAGCCTCGAGCATGGTTGCCAATTGGAAGGGTGACCGTTTGGGTGCCTTGGCTTCAGCACAGTCCCCCCAGTCCACCCAGCTGTAAATGGGTACCTGCCCTCTTTAGGGTCAGGGAAGGTAAAGCAGCGAGGGAGAGGAGATGGGTGTCCCCTCAATATGCTGGCCTTTAAAGAAGCTGAGGTCTCTGATGCCTCACTCCCCTACGACCGACTAGGTTATGGGACATCTTTGCCTTTACCTTTAAATCCTGGATTATCTTAATCAAGTCTTTAGTGACTTTTTTAATTCATAGTAGATGCTTTTAAACATGTTGTGAGCTACTGTAAACCTATAGGAAGTATAATCTTATTGAAATTGAACAAAAAGTGATTTTTTTAGTTCAATAGTGTATTATACAGCACTTTAAGACTATAGTACAGCTAACAAGAAAACCAGTATTTTATAGTGGCTGAAGATTTCGTGAAATTAGGAATTCGATTAAACACTTTCAGATTTTTTTTATCTAAACGTGAATTAACCCATTTGTCATAATACTTTTAAAAGATAGAAAAAAAGTTCCTGTCCTTTTTTATTTCATTCCTGGTCTAGATCTCTGAGATTCACCAATGGGGAGATTTTGCATATGTGAGCTTTTTTTATCCTCAATTAATGTAGCCACATTCCAACTTCGGGGATGATGTCCAAACACAACACCTGTGTGCATACTTTTTAATTTAATTTGTCATCCATACCTACTGGCCCGAAATGGCCTACTCTTTTGAAAGGCGGAAGGAGTTTTTAGCCTGTGCACAGATGTCCTGCGTGTGTTTGCACATGGAGCATGGGTTTGTAGTCTCATCCCAAGAAATTATCATTGGATATTATTGTCTGTCTTCCGTCTGTGAATTCTTTGTTGCATGATCCTTTGCTCGAGAAAACACCACACACAACACACACACACACACACACACACACACACACACACACACACACACACACACACACACACACACACACACACACACAACACACACAAACACAACACACACAACACACACACACACACACACACCTCTCTCTCTCGCTCTCGCTCTCGCTCTCGCTCTCGATCTCTCTCTCTCTCTCTCTCTCTCTCTCTCTCTCTCTCTCTCTCTCTCTCTCTCTCTCTCTCTCTCTCTTTTATGGGCTGTCCTTCTATTAGTCTCTTTGAATGGCTAACACTAACCTTAGTGTACTTTCTTCATGTAAATCCTGTACATCAGTATCAGGACTGTAGATAGCTGTGCGCTAATCAAACATGGTGACCTTTCACACAGGATGTAGAACGACTAGGCCTTCGACTTCCGGTGACGTAATTTTTTATGTTGAACGCTTTTTACCTTTCTTTCCCTCTTGTTCTATCAACACTTTCTGCCTCTTTTGTGTGGAGGGCCTGTGCACTTTAGCAGGGATACAAAATATGAACATTGTCAAGAAAATGTGTATATAATATAGAGAGAGATGATTTTTAGGTTAAATAAGGATGAAGAATGGCTTTTGAACAGGCGTTTATGCTCGCTTGTGTGTGTGTGTGTGTGTGTGTGGTGTGTGTGTGTGTGTGTGTGTGTGTGTGTGGTGTGTGTGTATTAAATGTTTGTAGGCCTTTGTGCGCACCTCTGTGTGTATGTGTGTGTGTGTTTGCGCGCGTGTGTGTGTGTGTGTGTGTGTGTGTGTGTGTGTGTGTGTGTGGTGTGTGTGTGTGTGTGTGTGTGTGTGGAGTACAAAGTAAACAGTTGTATACTATGTTTGTATACGCATTTTTCATTGATTTAAATGATCTGCCAATTAGGCAGCTTGTGCTTATACATGTGTGAAGGCATGGATGAATGCCACTTACTGGAGAGCTTGCTAGTCTATACATGCATGCTTGCACCCACTGCCCATGAGCTGTTACTGTAAACTACAGAGATTTCTTTTCAAGCGTTTGGTCAGTTAACCAATAAGGAAAATAATCTGAGCACACTGCTGTCAATAGGGGAAAAAGAAAGATTAGCGAAAAACTTTTTCCTAAAAAATTATATTGCTTTCTTTGACCAACTCCTCTGTGTTTTTGTTAGGCTGTGATTCTAGTGTTCGCTTTTTATCCTCAGATGTTTGCTTTTTTCGAAGATGGTTGCTTTTTTCCCTCAGTTGTTTGCTTTTTTTCCTCAGATGTTTATATTTTCCTCAAATGTTTGCTTTTTTCCTCAAATGGTTGCTTTTTTTCCTCAGATGTTTGCATTTTTCCTCAGTTGTTTGCTTTTTTCCTCAGATGTTTACTTTTTTCCTCAAATGGTTGCTTTTTTTCCTCAGATGTTTGTTTTTTCCCTCAGATGTTTGCTTTTTTCCTCAGATGTTTATATTTTTCCTCAAATGTTTGCTTTGTTCCTCAAAAGTTTGCTTATTTCCTCAGATGCTTGCATTTTTCCTCAGATGTTTGCTTTTTTTCCTCAGATATTTGCTTTTTTCCCCTCAGATGTTTGCATTTTGTTTCAGATGCTTGTATTTTCCCTCAAATAATTATATTCATTTTTCCTCATTTTTTTGTTTTGCTTTTGTTCTTTTGTTTTATTTTTGCATTTCTTAACCACAAATATCTTTGGTCTTACCAGATTGTACTGGCTATTCCTAGAGATTTATATTTCACTTGTCCATGCACAGTTATTGTACTCGCTATTCCTAGAGATTTACTTTTCACTTGTTCATACAGTGTTATTGGTATGCCTTACTTTGTTTGCACTGCCCTAAAATGCAGGTTTTGTAGCTGCCCTGCATTGAGTATTGACAATTTTTGCCATACTTTAGAGCTATGTTGAGGAACGGGATAGCTCAGTGGTCAGAGCACTCACTTTCCCCAAGCGTGGTTACAAAGTGGATTGGTGACCGTTTGCGCGCCTTGGCTTCAGTATAGTCCCCCAGTTCACCCAGCTGTCAACAAGTACCTGTCATATCTAGGAACAAGGAAGGTAAAGCAGCGAGGGAGAAGAGATGGGTACCGCCCTCAAAATGCTGGCCGCTTCAGAAGGAGAGGTCTTTGACATCTTGTTTCCCACGATGGCATATGTTATAGGAACCGTTTACCTTTTTACCTTTACCTTTTGGAGGCAAATATTTTTGCCTTTCTTGTGACCCATTGTTTACATTTCTGCACCAGTTTATACCTCCTGATTTTTATTTGACGATTTGTTTTTGTTTGGTTGGGGTTGGTTTTTGGGGTTTTTTTTTTCCTTTTCTTCTCCCTGTTTGTTTTGCTTTATCAATTTTCGTTTGCACTCCAATCCTTTGATGCTATGTACCAAATGTAGCTTGTTTTCTTTTTATTTTTGCCTTTTTTAAAAATCCTGCAACTATTTTACTTTGGTGTTTAGAATGTAAGAAGTATACATATAATATTATGTATATGAACAGATTGTGCATTCTAAGGGTTGGTGAGTATTTGTTTAGACCCTTATGGTCACCAAGTAGTTTCCAGTGTTTCTATTTCAGTATTGATGCCTGCGTTTTCAACAGGGGTGCTGATGTCATTCGTTAACTTACGATTACTTATAGCTTTTTGATGAAGATAGAAAATAAAACAAAAAGAAATGTAGTGCAGGCAGGATTATTTCCCTTTCAGGAAACGGGAGTTTATGGAATTGTCGGGGTTAAAGAGATGTTAACTGCTGTAGAATGCCACAATGGTTCTGGCGTACACAAATGAGATATTTTTTTTTGTATTGATTGTGCATGCAGCCAGGAGTCTATCCCAAAGATCTGGTGAGATTTTACTGTGGGAAGATAGACTCAAGATAAACTTTACATGATGATATCATAATTATGTTGTATGCTGCTACTGTTTTAATCCTGTCATAACTATAAAAATAGTATAAAAGGAAGATGTGCGTCTGCGCGTTCACACATACCCGTGTGCGTGTGTGTGTGTGTGTGTGTGTGTGTGTGTGTGTGTGTGTGTGTGTGTGTGTGTGTGTGTGTGTGTGTGTGGTGTGTTGCGTGTGTGTTTGTTTGTGTGTGTGTGTGTGTGTGTGTAATTCTGTTTATATGTACAGGATAATTTTGTTGTCCAGCTAGACCATTTTGTGTTATTGTCTCGTTAAGGCCTGACCAGTATGGTCAAATAATGCACAATAGGTTGTTTCTACCTTGTCACTTCTTTTCCGACTATTGCCTTTGTGATATTTTATTCAGATACTTTCACTGATTTCTTCGTGTTTATTTTTTTTCTGTAATACCTGGTTTTGGTTTGTGAAGCATACCGATAATGTACATAAGTTGCCCATCTGTATGAAAGAAATGTCGGGGTGTCTGAAAATGCGAACAATTATGTTAAATTTTTGTTAGATTTGTTTCATCGTTTTGACAACCATTACATTTAAGCCTTGTTGTGTAATAGCTCAGTCACATAACTGCAGGTTATTATTCACACAATGTCTAGGGATATTTTTGTGAATTATAGTAACGTTTTCACTCGTATGCTTCATGATAGCCAAAGTATTAAATTTGTAAACCTGACTTTGAATGGTGGTATTCTAATAAAGGACATTAGCGTAATCTGCTTGGAGATTGTGAGTTTGTGTGCAGCTTTTCTTTAAACGTGTATGTAGCGCAATGTTATAGTAAAAAAAAAAATTAAGAGAATTTTTAAAACAATGTCAAGTTTGCAAATGTGCAATATCATTTCAGAAGACAAACTTTTTTGTTTAAAAGGACTTTTTGAACAAACACTTGTTTAATTTGCCGGAATCCTTGTTACAACCCCCCCCCCCCCCCCCCCCCAAAAAAAAAAAAAAAAAAAAAAAAAGGGTGTATGTATCTAAAAGGGGAAAATCGATGCAATAGTGATGTATTTATATAAATTTTCTGACAGTTTTGTTAAAAGACCATGCAATCAGCTGTGCTAAAGCTATTTTTCAGTCCAGCATATCTAAAACGGAAAGATTGCATTTTTTTTATTCAGCTGGTTCCTGCACTGTATACCGATAGACTTGGCAGACAAACTAAATTGGATTGGATTCTGACTGCCATCTTTGATTTTTTTCAGGGACTGGAAAACCTGGATCCGCCTCCGATTCCGATCCATGAAGGGCCTGCCATCAGTCTGGTGAGGCTTCATCTCTTTGGTTGGTTTCTTGGTGTTGGTAGAATTTTATATACAACAACAAAAATGTAGCTGTAATAATAATAATGATAAATGATAATAATACATGGAATTTAATATAGCATATATCTTGTACAAAAAATCAAAGCGCTTAACTGTGATAGTAATTATAATGCGACGAAGAAGGAAGAAAATGTTGTGCAGTAAAGATGGACCCTAATGGTTGGTTGTACTCTTCATTGTCACGTCTTTCTGCTGAAAGTGATGTTGAAATGGAAAAGAAGAAGAGAGTAAAGGGCGAGGTGGGGGGGAAGTAAGTGTGTTTATGGGAATGGTAAAGAAGAAGTAGAGAAAGAGGGGGGGGGGTAGTATATGTGTGTTTAAATGGAATGGTTAAAGAAGAAGAGGAGAAAGAGGGGGGGGGGGAAGTAAGTGTGTTTATGGAATGGAAAAGAAGAGAGGAAGAGGGTGGGCAATAAGTGTGTTTATATGTATGCATGCACGTGCGTGCGTGCACTGATGTGCACTAGACTAAGATGTGACTCACCTGTGTGCATGTGTGTGTGTGTGTGTGTGTGTGTGTGTGTGTTGTGTGTGTAGTGTGTGTGTGTGTGTGTGTGTGTTGTGTGTGCAGGTGAGTGACGGGGCGGAGGTGATCAAGATCAGCAAGCGTTTCTTTCTGCAGCATGCCCAGAACAACACCATGCTCAGGGTGGAAACTATGGTAGGCTAACTTCTGACTGTACCCTACTTCTTCTTTTATTATCATTGTCCTGTTCGTACTGTTAGAGTTTAAATAACTTGGTATATGAGTGCCTGGCTTACTTTATAACACCATGCTCAGAGTGGAAACCATGGTAGGGCTAGCTACTGTCTGCTGCCCCTGTACCCTACTTCTTGTTTTATTATTGTTATCATTGTCCCGTTCTTACGGTTAGCGTTTATTTAACATGGTTTACTCAGTGCCTTGCTTTATAACGCTATGCTCAGAGTGGAAACCATGTTAACTGCCCCTGTAGTTTACTCTTACCATTGTCTTGTTCTTACAGTCAGGCTTTATTTAACATGGTATAATTATGATGCCTTACTTTATGACACTATGCTGAGAGTGGTTTCATATAACATGAAATAGGGTGCCTTACTTTGCGACGCCATGCTGCCAGCTGAGAGGATATTGTGGTCACTGTCTGTCTGTGTGTTTGTTCATACTGTTGTTCTTACAGATATGTTTTACAAAACGTTATATGGAGTGTCTTACTGCCTTTTGTGTGAAGATTATGTGGGTGTTGGTGTTGGTGTTAGTGTTAGTGTTAGTGTGTGTGTGCGTGTGCGTGTGCGTGTGCATGTGTGTGTGTGTAGATAGATAGATATAGATAGATATAGATAGATATATATGTGTGTGTGTGTGTGTGTGTGTGTGTGTGTGTGTGTGTGTGTGTGTGTGTGTGTGTGTGTAGAGAGAGAGAGAGAGAGAGAGACAGACAGACAGACAGACAGACAGACAGACAGACAGACAGACAACGTGTAAATTACCATACATTTTCAGTCACAGATTTACTCGGGTGCTCTGATGGGAAGCAAGTGATTTATAATGAAACTGTTACAACACTTACCTGTACTGTTTTATATCACCTGTCTACTTCACGACAGATCCTGGGCAGAGCTGTCAGTCACCTGTCATGGCAGTGTTGCTGAAGACAGACAGACAGACAGACAAATGTACAGACAGACCAGCCTGGAAAAAAAAAAAAAACTATCGCCTCCCTCTGGTCTCCCCAATGACCATCTTTGTCACTAGACTGATTCATTGTAACTTAGTAACTGGATGGTTACCTGGATACGTTCAGTTGAAGTTGTGGTTATGCTTGCAGCAATGGTTACGTTCAGCTGGTGTGGTTATGCTTGCAGCAATGGTCACATGGACACGTTCAGCTGATGTTAGGATTTTGCTTGCAGCAATGGTTACCTGGATAAGTTCAGCTGATGTGGTTATACTTGCAGCATTGGTTACCTGGATACATTCAGTTAATGTTGTGGTTATGCTTGCAGCAACGGTTACCTGGATACGATCAGCTGATGTTGTGGTTATGCTTGCAGTATTGGTTAAATGGATACGTTCAGCTGATGTTGTGTGGTTATGTTTGCAGCAACGGTCCTACCTGTCCACGGACGAAGCCAAGTCGGTGTTGTACGACAAGGAGACGTGGGCCCAGTACAAAAACATCCTGATGCAGAGATTGATAGACCGCCTGCCCAGATAGACCCTCCCTCCCTCCTCACCCCTGTCCTACAACTCTGTCTGTGCTGCTGTTGTGTTGAAAAGCTCTGTTATGTTCATGTTGCCTCTATGGTGCCTTTGTTTTTTTTAGATACGTTGAGGTTTGGGGTTGATTATTTGTTTAATCCTGTCTTCAGAAAGTGGAAAGACGTTACAGTTTACTTTCTAGAGGGTATGTGGTACGTGTGAGCATTTGCGTGTGTATGTGACATGCGAGAAAGGGTAACTTTTTGTTTTTAGAAATTTGTGAACTATTTTTTGTATGTTGGACTGGTTGATATCTGTGCTTGAAGTACCGTTGAAATGTTGTTATTTCACTTTGGTCTTACGAGTTCAAAAAGCTGCTGTGTTATTTTGGTGTTAAGAGACTAATGAAATGTTGAACAATTAGCTGAGTGTCAAAACCATTGCAGTAACACGATGCATCTACTTGAAGACCAAAAATTGTTACCTTTGTTTATTGTGCACCTATGATGTGACTATCTGGCAAACATAAAAAATTGGTTTGGTAAACTCCTTGGTTTTTCATTGGAGGGCAATTGATTCCTCCTGTTGCTAGTGCATGAATCAATTGCATCCTTACCCCTCCTCTTCATGGATAAAATGTCTGCTTTTTTTTTGCAAATGGGCTGTCCTAGACATAAGCATAACTTTCAAATTATTGATGCACCATATCAGTATTGATCTATTTGTATAACTGTGTACAGAGCGGTCTTCTTGCATTCATCAGGGAATGAAGTGTCAGCTGCATGTCTCTCTTTCCTTGTGTTTGAGGCCATTCTCTTCATTACATTCATAGTCCATGACAGCTTCTGTTATTCTTCAACATTTATGGGTTGGGGTTTTTTTGGTTATTCCGTCCAGTGCTTTGTCACCCAGTTTGTGATTATCTCACCTCGGAGTTTACATTGGCAATATGCACAGGTGATGCCGCTTTCAGAGTTCTATATTAGAGTTCTCTGCTATGGGTTGTATTGCATTTGATTCATACAGTGCACAGTCTATATCAGTTCATTTGTGCACACACACACACAAATACGTCACAGATGAAGTATTCATGTTTATTTTTTATTGATGATTTGCAGCAAATCTATCGAAGAACAATCACTATACATGTTAGACATGGGGTTGCTCATTGTGAACATGTAATCTGGCAGAAATAAGCAAAGGAAACTAAACAACAGTGAAACTGGCAGATGACACACTTACGCCAGTTGGCACTACACTGCATGGCGTGCATAGGTCACTAAACATGTTCTGGAAAATGGGATTGGAAGTGTGGTACAATACAGAAGAACACGTACCATGTTTTTTCTTCTACCATTTCGAAAGTAGATTTTCGGAACTAACATTCTGGTGTTGCCATACAAGGCTTTGAAATGACAGACAATGACTGAATGCAAGTCGTGGGGTTAGCATCTGCCTTCACAAATCTCTTTAGAGTTACCGCTGACTTCAATAAATGACACATCATTTTCAACAAATCCGCGTTCAGCCTTTGAGACTGTGTATATTATGTGAGTGTGCCGTCAGTTTCAATGAAATCCCTTTCTGGGTGGGAATGTTTGTGTGTGAGGGCACCATGCTGCATCGAAACAGCTTCAAGTGCTTGAGTGTGTGTGTCTGTTGGATTGCCGGCCATGTTCCAGTGAACAAAGACTTTCAATGTAGGAGTATAATAATATGCGAAAATGCCATTTTCCAGTGAAGCCTGTTTCGATGTCAAAATGGGTATGTGTGACAGTGGACTGTTCCATCTGAATGGCTTTTCTTAAAAGAATATAGGTATACAAGGACTATGATTCAACAAAATCACCTTCAGTGTAATACGGATTCTTTATCAGTCGCAGGACAGTGCTTTAAGTGAGAATTTTTTTAGCGAGATTGTATGCGAGTGCAATCTCGCAAAGTCAACACTTGTGTGTGTTTCAGAGCATGCACAATTACAAAAAAAACTGTATTACTCTCTCAATGTAACAGATTCAACACGAAAACAATACTGAGGCATGACCTACACAAGCAAATTACACAAGCAAAGTATCAAAACAAATAGGGAACCATTAAAATAGTACACTATGCCCTAGCAAGACTGGCATCCAGACAACAGAACATGACATGTTGCTGCAGTCCTGCCCGCTACACGAGACACTCCAAAAGAGGGGCTGGCCTGACCCCTATCACCCCAGTGCCCAAGAAGTTTTATGGCGACTTGGAGAACCTGCAGCGTACAGCGAGCGGCCTTCATAAGGGGGACGGGATAGCCTAGTGGTCAGAACATTGCGCTCGCAATTTGACGACCCGGGTTCGATTCCCGTTCCAGGGGATTTTTCCCCTGGAGTTAACATCAGTGCTGACTCCACTCTCCACAACAGTCCTTCGGATGAGACTATAAACCGAGGCCCCGTGTGCGAACGCACGCAGAACATCTTGCACACACGTTAAAATCTTGTTCCGCTTTTCGTAAGAGTAGGCCATTGAGTGCCGGTGGGAACAGATAAGATTTACAAAAATGCAAACACACAGGGACTGGCTGTAAAAAAGCATATGAGTACTTATTCCATCATCCTCGATATAAAACAATAATAAATATAAATAAATAAATAAATAAGCTGTCCCTATAACGAACACAAAAAAAACCTGATAAAACAGACCCTCAACCTGAGGCCTGTTTGCAGCCTGCAGCGTGGTCACTCAGCAGGACACAGGGGGCTGGTAGTCACGCCCCAGACGTGTGACCACGCCACGCACCAACCCTCGCTTGTAACGGCTCCACGTGCGCCGGTCTTTCAGCTGCTGGTGTATGTCTTCTGCGTTTGGATAGATGATGCTCTGCACACACACACACATACACACACACACACACACACACACGCGCGCGCACACACGCATGCGCACACACACACGCACGCACGCATGTACGCACGCACGCACGCGCATACACACACACACATATTAGCACATCTGTCAAGAACTTTTTCAAAGAAATTACAGTCATGGCAAAATTAGTCAATTCATTATTTTTCTTTTTTTCTTACTATTAAAAAATAAACACAGTAGTTGGGAGGCTAGCAGATGACAAATCTTTGCTTTTTTTTTTTTAATTCAAACCTTTCGAATCTGTGCAAAATCACATGGACTGTGAGCTGGAATGCAGCCGCTCACCAAAAAACATATCGTTGGTTTTTGTGAGTGTGTGTTGTTTTTTGCTGTTTGTTGTTGTTGTTGTTGTTTTTTGGGGGGGCTGGGTGCAATGCTAAATACTCTAGATCTATATGTGTTCGAGTTTCTATGAAATAAAAAAGAAAAATGGACACAAAAATTTATTTCATTTTTTAAATTATTTATTCTATTATATGGAGGATAACAGAATAAGCACTAATGTGCTTTTTTTTTACACCCAGTCCCCGTGTGTATGCAGTTTTGTAAATCTTGTCATGTGTTCCCACCGGCACACAAGGGCCTACCCTTACAAAAAACGGAACAGGATTTAACTTGCGCGCAAGACGTTCTGCGTGGGTTCGAGTTAAATCTGGAGTGTAGCCTTTCCCTCCATGGTAAATCCTCTCCATGACATCATCCAATATGGTGCACACTGCTTTCCATTGATTGGAATTAAGGCTGCGACAGGAAGCAAGATCCTGCCATGCCGCAATTCACAGCTGTCAGTTCACCCCACTTTCAGCTCCTTTCAGCTGCTAATTAATCCATCCCATCCCAACCTTGGAAGGGCCAGCTGGTGCTAATGATAGCAGGAACTGACCACACATGAACTAGGTAAAAGGAAGGGGCACACTAAATTTAGCCCTCTTGACTAAGTGATGTTGTATTTGTGCACTGTTCATTAGCTGTGGGGAGCCGGGGTCATCAGTGCACTGAGACTCAAGGAGCAAAGGTCAACCAGAAGCTGGATGTAGAGAAAAAAAGTGCTTCCCTTTGAATCTCTTCTCACATGATTTGCACACCACATCCAGCAAATCCTGCATCACTCAGTCAAGCGTACAGGGCCCAGTCAAAGTCAAAGTCAATTTTTGTATTTACAGATGGTACATTGAGTAAGCAAAACACTTGCTTTTTTTTCCATCAAGCCATCTACAAAAGAAAAGTATGTGAAAAAAAAATGAAAAAGTAAAAAATATCAACAATAATGACAATGATTACAGCTAAAATTTTTAGCCAGTGCTAAAATTAGCGCACCCCTTCCTTTTACCAAGTCCAAGTGTGGTCAGTTCCTGCTGTAATTAGCACCAGCTGAGCTGGGATGGGATAAAGTGAATAGCAGCTGAGGGATAAGCTGTAAGTGGGGGAAGCTGACACCTGTGACACCTGTTGTGTCCGCATCACCAACTTATTTGGCCTAGGTTGGGTTTTCTTGTTGTTGTTTGACTATATGAGAATCCCAGCAGAGTCATCCAACCAAGGGACTGTACCACGGACCAACCACCACCACCCCCATATTCCTCAGCGACCTGTGGCCCAGGACAGAAGCTGCTGTGTCTGCTGTTTGCAGGGTCAGGTCAGGTCAGGTCAGGTCAGCTCACCATGTCGCTGACGATGCGGAGGACCCGGATGTTGGCGTGCTGCAGGAAGAGTTTTTTGGAGATGAACAGCAGTTCTGCCCCCTGACTGACCACACTGACCCGTGAGGCCTGGCGTCTGACCAGCGTTTCCAGACCCTGTGGGAAAGATTGGGTTAATTTAATTAATTAAACTATTCCGTCTATGAGTGTTGAAGTTTGGAAGGGGGAAAGAACATGAATAGGATGGGGGCAATTATGGTATTTGAAGGAGTGAGCATGGCAGTAGACGTCCCCTTTCTTCTTTATTGTCCAAACACTGCTGCTACCTCCAAATCTCACAACAACTCCACCACAGTATATATAGCTCTGCATAAAAGTGTTACGGCTGCCTAAAGGCCACCAGTCAGATGAAACCATGGATTGCTGGGGTGGTGCTTATTAGTGTCCACTTTGCTGCAACATAGGCAGAAATCCCCTTAGCAATTAGGGGACACACTGACTGACGGTGATGCAGTTTTGAACAGCTGAGTAAAAGGCACAGTCTTAAACAAATAGAAAGAATATTTTTTATTATCTTTTTTTTTTTAAACGCAGTCTTTTTTTTTTAATTCAGGACGTGAATGTTATACTATAGGCCTATTGCGCTTTTGCAGGGCATATTATTTTTATTCTTCATTCTTTTATATCGAGGATAATGGCATAAGCACTCATGTGCTTTTTTCAACCAGTCCCCGTGTGTATGCAGTTGTATAAATATTGTCATCTGTTCCCACCGTCACACAATGGCCTACTCTTACGAAAAGTGGAACAAGATTTAACGTGTGCGCAAGATATTCTGCGTGCGTTCGCACACATGGCCTCGGTTTACAGTCTCATCCGAAAGACTTTTGGGGAGAGTGGAGTCAGCACTGATGTTAACTCCAGGGGAAAAATCCTCTCGAACTGGAATCGAATTCGGTCGTCAAATTGCGAGCGCAATGTTCTGACCACTAGGCTATCCCGTCCCCCTGTCTTTGCATGTCAGGTAAACAGGGGAGATGGCTCCATTTAGATGAAATGTGAAAAGGCAATGAAGCATTACACTCACAAAAAAACTCTTCGTAAAAAAAATATGAAAAAAACAAAGTAATTTTTTTTTTAAACATGGCAAATTAAACATAGATGCTTGTAAGCACCCACAACGATCCTACAATAACGATGCTACCTTTTAATTAACAAAATGTACTCAACGGATGACATCAACCTGACGTAGGTGTCAGAAGTCAGCATAATGTAAAAATCCAAGAGAACAGATAATGAAAATAAATGTACATTATTTCTTCATTTCGATTGTTACAGTTCACATATTGTTTAGAAATTACTTGTCGGGCGCCTATGCTCAGGTTCAAAAAGACAGCAAACACCAGTTTTGTAACAGAGTAGGGATACTGAATAGATTCCAACATTCTCACACTTCAGAATACTGATTTTCATGCATTAAATATTCACCAAAAAAGCCACAGAAGATGCAAGGTAAAAAAAAATTGATGGGGTCATTAAAGGCATTTGATTTCAGCAAATCAGGTCTAATCAAGAGTGTGCGGTGGTTCGTACCCCGTTTGGGTCCATCCATTAAACCCTGAGTGGTGGTCTGGGCGCTAGTCTTTCGGATGAGACGATAAACTGAGGTCCTGTGTGTTACAGATTACTATTTAGCGCACGTAAAAGAACCCACGGCAACAAGGGGGTTGACCATGGCAAAATTATGCAGAAAAAAACCACTCTGATAGGGAAACAAATAAAGTTGCACGCAAGAAAAAGAAAAAAAAAAAAGGGTAGGCGCTGCACTTGTGGCGACACGCTCTCCTCGGGGAGAGCAGCCCGAATTTCACGCAGAGAAATCTGCTGTGACATAAAGTGGTATAAAATACAAAAAATAATGTTCAAAGGTGCACTCACAAAGACATCCCCCGAGGACAGCACAGCTATCTGGGCGTAGCCCTCCTTGTCCTCTTCCCGAAGGAAGTCCAGGCGTCCCATCTGTCACACAGTGGTCAATGCTCTGGGTGAGGGGCACAGGTAACAAACGTTTTTTAAAATGACTTTAGTGATGAAATCTGTGAAGCTAAACCCACAAATGAGCGAAACTCTTTTACATTCGCAAATTCCTAGACACATTATCGAGCTCGTATGAATAGAATAGCCAGAAAAAAATCTCTCTCTCTCTCTCTCTCTCTCTCTCTCTCCTCTCTCTCTCTCTCTCTCTCTCTCTCTCTCTCTCTCTCTCTCTCTCTCTCTCTCTCTCTGGATTCTGTACTTCTAGGAACGGTCGACAAAATTTACAAAACTGCTTGAGGACTGGGTGCAAAAAAAAACACAAAAAAACACGAGTGCTTATTCCATTATCCTCGAAATAAAAAAATGAATGAATGAATGAATGAATGAATGAATGAATGAATGAATGATGAATGAATGAATGAATGAATGAATGAATAGATAGATAAATATAATCTAAAGCTCTCTAAACCACCACACCCCAATTACCCACCTCACGTAGATGATGACGTGTACTTACCTGTTGCCCTGACACAGCTGTGCAGCTTCCGTCTGTGAAAGATACAGAGAAGAATTCAAATTACGTTTTGAAATGAAAAAAAATATATTTCTGAGGTTAATGAATAAAGTACAATGATGTTGTCTATCTCGCCCATGAGGGAAAAACAGGAACAAACACAACATTTCAGACAGAAACATTGAGACATTTTTGCCACCTTCCTTTCTTTTGTCCTGATAATTTCGATCAGTCACTAACCCACACCCAGGAATGTGTTCAATCCTCAATCCTCTGAAAATAAAAGTTTGACTTTGACTTTTACTCTGACTTTCAAGTCAGGTTTGGTGTAACCTCACCTGCAATGACCACTTTTTTTGTTTTTACAAGGGAAATGCTTTGGGGGCGGGATAGCTCAGTGGTCAGGGCGCTCACTTTCCCCAAGTCAAGTTAAGCAGCGTCGAGCGTGGTTACCAGTTGGATGGGTGACGGTTTGTGTGCCTTGGCTTCAGTATACCCCCCCCCTCCCCAGTTCACCCAGCTGTAAATGGGTACCTGCCCTCTTTAGGGTCAGGGAAGGTCAAGCAGCGAGGGAGAGGAGATGGGCGCCGCCCTCAATATGCTGGCCCCTAGAGAAGCTGAGGTCTCTGATGCCTCGCTCCCCTACGACCGCCTAGGTTATGGGACACCTTTACCTTACCTTTTTTTACTTACAGGGAATATGTATGTATACCTTTATCCTGTCCACTGAAAAAGCTACAGACATGAACTCTGAATTAATCTGTAGACCTAATGGAGCAGAGGTCAGCTCTCGGAGGGGGGGGGGTAGGAATGTGGATATTGCAGGTGATGTCGCATGCCCCGAACCCCAAAGAGAATTGAACACAGGCCCGAATTGGGATTGTCAGTTACCGAACTTGTCCGGACAGTGGAGATCACAGAGCCACACAGTGTCTGCCAGTGAACATAATTAGCAGCTTCTGCTCTGGGGCAGGTCCCCAAACAAAGAGATCGAACATGTGCAGCTGGGTCAAAATAACTGCATGCACATACACACACACACACACACACACACACACACACACACACACACACACACACACACACACACACACACACACACGCACACACACACACACACACACACACACACACACACACACACACACACACACACACACACACACACACACACACACACACACGCTCGCACGCACACACACACACAGAGGAGAAGCTTTCTTTTCTTAACCATACCTTCTCAGTTGTTGGGGTTTATTTCATGGATTGTTTTAATGATACAATACATAAATTCCGGTAGTGTCACGTTTTTCTAACAAGAAATATCACCAGACTTGAACATACAGCTACACACCTGCTTTCCCTTTGTGAGGTCTGTGTTTGCACAGCACAGGCCCTTGCAGTCGGCACGCCCAAAAAGACTCCTGTGCCTCTTTACCCGGATCGGAAGACTGAACCTAAACACAGATACACATACAAGTATAGGCCTTACTCATGTGAATATGTAAGGTTCTGAACCTATTTGACGCTTTATAAGCTATTTTGCTTGCTGTTGCTCTGAATACCAATTTGTATGCAACGTCTGTTTCGAATGAGACTATAAACCGAGGCCCCGTGTGCGAACGCACGCAGAACATCTTGTGCACACGTTAAATCCTGTTCCGCTTTTCGTAAGAGTAGGCCATCGTGTGCCGGTGGGAACATATGACATTTACAAAACTGCATACACACGGGGACTGTATGTAAAAAAAAAGTACAGAGTGCTTATCCCATTATCCTCGATATAAAGAATAAAATGAAAAATAAATAAATAAGTAATAAAAAATATGAATAACTACCTATCTAAACTGGCCCAGGCCAAAAGCTGTGTCAGTTATTGATGTCAGCTAAATGCCAAAGCTACACTAAAATGTTTGATATGTTGTAAAATGTTGTCTTGAGATTGCCTTCAGCCATGACAAGCTTTTAACATAACAACCTGCACTCTCTTTTTGAATAAGAAAAAAATCTTCTAAAGTCGGCGTATGGCTGCCTATATGGCGAGGTACTTGAAAACAGTCATACACGCAAACTTCTCATTCAGTGTGCAGTTTCAGTCTCACAGTGATTCCCAGGTGGGATGAGTGCGTCAGAGTGCAGGGTGTTGAGCTGGAGAATGCGAAACAGCAACAGCAACAACATCTATCTAAACCAATACTTAAGATCGATTGTGTGCACACACCATCCCGTTGTCAAACGCAACGCACACATACACACATACACACAGTCACACTTACACACACACACACACACACACACACACACACACACACACACACACACACACACACACACACACACACACACACATACATACATACATATATACACACGCGCGCGCGCACGTACGCATGCACGCGCACGCACGCACGCGCGCACGCACGCATACACACACACACCTCAGAATTACATATTTCAATACGCTAATCCTTTACAAAGCCAGTTAAAACAGAGAGCAAACTGAACAGCTTTATTGACAGAGTGACAACAAGAAGCAAAAAAAAAAAGGTACAATA
>CM060321.1:25901129-25933629 GCA_030674155.1 Stramonita haemastoma
TGCCTATCTGTCTAGCTCTCGATCTATCTGTCTATATATCTGTGTGTGTGTCTGTCTGTCTGTCTGTCTGTCTGTTTGCCTGTGCATCGCAGTCTGTCTGCGCACATCTGTGACAAGTTGATAAGTTGTCTAGATGTAGCACACCCGTCTAGAAAGTGATGAAATCATGGGTTTGATACCCGTCTGAACCCGAAATTTTCCACCACCCACTAGACCATGAGTGTTAAGTTGCAAGGGGGCCACTATCCAGATGGACCCTGCACTGTTGCTGGGTCACTTTGGTGGTGTTCAGTGGTGCCTGTTCTGAGCTAACATACGCAGGACACCACCTACTAAGCCCCCTACTAACGACAGTATTAGCTCAGAGTGAGTGAGTTGCCCGCCGGGTGAGGATCATCACAACGTCCACCCCCCCCACCCCCCCACCCCCTTGCCCCCTATCGACCTTCTCTCATGAACCTCTAACCCCAAAGGCTCTGACACTAACCCACCAAAAGCACAGAAGTGAGTAGGGAAACAGGAGCATGAGGTCACCATAAGACCACAGCAGCCTATGCCAACGAATCAGAGACAATTAAAATTGTAACACCTGGGACCTCGGTTTATCGTCTCGTCCGAAAGACTAGCACCCAGACCACCACTCATGATCTAATGATCTAATGGATGGAGGAAAAGTGTTGGGCCCAAACAGGATTCGAACCACCGCACACTCCGAGGCGAACTTTTCGCTGTCTAGGCAAGGCGCGTTACCTCTAGACCACAGATCCACTGGTGATGAGGATGGTGTAGTGAGGCTGCTATGGACCTGCGTGTGCTTTGAGACTGCGTGACAGGGCTGCAGTCTTGGCTTCCTGTTCCCAGCGACAATCGAAAGGTACAGACACCTGCATCTGACCAAGAAGACAGAATATAGACAAGAAGGGGATGACAGGAAGAAAAGGAACAAGACAGAAACAAAGAGAGGAATAGAAAAGGGGCAATTCCGTGCACAGAATTTCCAGAAGATGGGGATGCTATCTATACTGACACCTCCCGGCATCCCCAATTTGTGGGGGGGGGGGGGGGGGCGGAGGGACTATGGGATTCAAACCCACGACCTTTAATCCTGTAATCTAAGGTACTAACCATTGCGTTATGGTGTTTGTTTGTACAACTAAGTGCTTCATTACTTTGATTTAAATCGCTGTGCTGACTGTACCTTTCTCTCATACCACTGATTCTGTGGAAATAGGAAGGAAAATTGAAGAGGAGGGGGGAGCAGAAAGAAAGAGGGGAACAGTTTTGGTGATGGGATTGCGATTTTTTTTCAAAAGCGGTGAGCACTCTGCACTCACCCCGAAGCAGTCTCCCTCTTTCAGATCCGACACTGTGCGGATGAACACGTGACCGGTGGAAGGATGAATGTCGCGGATGTTGACCATCAGACTTCCGGTCAGCAGGATGTAGAACGCTGTGGGTTGATGCCCTTGCCGCAGCAGTATGCGTCTGGACTCGTACCTGAATTTTAAAAAAGATCATGCCATTAAATCAGCAATAGCAGCAGTGTAGTGGTGGTGGATTGATGGTATAGTCCCTGAGTCAGATAGCTCAGCTGAGACTCCGATATAAACAAACCAACCATTCAGGGATAGGTTTAGTCCATGATTTTAGACCAGATTTGAAAACATAAGCCACTATCTGCTTTAAAAAAAAACCCAGCAAATTTATGGTAAGCCAACGCCTACACTATAATCAGAGTTTTCAAAAGATTACAGACCGATTCAGGCCGGGTCCATACTATCTTGGAAGCCACCTACACACAAAATGAGTGCCCCCACCCCTTCCCCCTCTCCCCAACAACAGGGCCAAACTGGCAATAATGAATATGATGGCCTGTTGAAGTGAAGTGCTGGGAACAGATGACAAGATTTACAAAACTTCATACACACGGGGACTGGATGTAAAAAGTAAAATAAATTTTAAAAAAAGTACATGAGTGTTCATTCCATTATCCTCGATATAAAAGAACAAAATAAAATAAATAAAATAATATCTTTTTTTTCGTTCATTGCTGCCTCATATGTGACTTTCCTGTTCTGCTGTTCTCGTGCCGCTCATTTTGATCTCTCCGCTGCAGCCATACTCAGATTCGTTAGTTTGCATCTTCAGTGTCACAAGTAGGCCTATCAATTTTAGGCCGCCAAGGGGCCACCAAGTAGAAGGGCCCTGCACTGCTTCGGGATCGCTTTCATAGTATGCAGTAGTACCTGTTCTAAGCTAACATAATGATACATGACACCACTTGCTAAGCCCCCTACTGACGATGATAATAGCTTAAACGTGGACCCAGACTGGGTGATACCCTTTTGGTGACTATCACAACGTTCCTCCAACGACCTTACCCATGAACCTCCAACCCCGAAGGCTTTGACACAAACTCACCACAAGTACAGAAGTGTAGCCTAACTGTATAGAAAGCAGAAACTGAGGTCACCATGAAACCAGAACAACTGGTGTCATCGAATCAGAGACAATTTTCTTTTATCGCGTAAACAGTTTTAATGAGGATGGTGTAATGATGCTGATAACGTGATATGGAATTGCATGTATTTTGAGACAGCATGACAAGGCTGTACTCTACGCCTATCATGATACATCCTATTATTTTATTCTTTTATATCGAGGATAATGGAATAAGCACCCATGTGCTTTTTTACATCCAGTCCCCGTGTGTATGCAATTTATGTAAATCGTGTCATCTGTTCCCACCGGCACACGATGGCCTACTCTTACGAAAAGCGGAACAGGATTTAACGTGTGCACAAGATGTTCTGCGTGCGTTCGCACACGGGGCCTCGGTTTATAGTCTCATCCGAAGGCCTGACAGATACAGACACCTACAGCACTGGTTAGGTAGGCCTGTTTAGTTAGGCCTATTTGGAGCAACTCGCATTATGTAACCATGTCTGTGAAGTAGATGAAACTCCACTGTATGGTCCCATTCTTCCCAATGAGTCCAAAGCAAACACACTCTGGGCAGGAGCTGGCCAGAGTATAAAATGACCCTTATGACCCTTTTAGGATTTGAATCTTTAGCTCTCCAGTCCGTAATGTAAGATGCTAACCTTGTGCCAAGGCAGTTGCTAAGCTTTTATGGTTTCAATAGTGTCTACGTATTGACTTTTCTTCAAACAGTTGAAATATGTGGAACAAGCCGGGATTATTTTGAAGGGAGGGCTTTGTGCACTATTTTTTGGGTCACTGAGAAAAAAGAGAATTACTGGAAAATCTTGACCACAGACCATCCTGAAATCCGAACAGAAAAAGGAATGTGCCAAGGGAGGTGACTTCCCAAATTGCCGATAGTTTTGACACGAATTAGCCTAGTGCTTCCCCTTTCCGATATGGCATGAATTATCTCCCCTGTTCCAACACGCGTTCTTGTGTTGATATTTAAATAATTAAGTGTTTCGGTGCGTGAAATGGTATAAAGTGAAAGCCTTCTTGTTAATGTTGTTGTAAATAATTGTTATTCTTGCTTTGGAGGAAGACAACATTTCAAGTAGCTCAGTCATTGCAAGGTATACTACCGCTTACACTCGTGGGCGGTAGGCGGGCTTCTACTTTGGCACAGGCTAAACTACACGACCAAAGTTTCAGGAATCTGGGTCTTGATATACTAATTTTGAATTGGCCTTTGCTTTGTATAGGTTTACAAATTTCAGACTAAACTCCATAAAGGTCGCAGCCGTGTGAGTTTCTGTAAACCTAGAAGGTTTTGATACAGAAATGACAATTCTTAGGTATTTAATAGAGAAACCTGTCGTGATATAAGTTCTGCTAATGCCAGTAAATGTTATTAACCTTGTAAAAATTCATACTTGCACAAATCAGAAAATGTTCTAATCATTGCACAGAATGCGAAAGGCCCCAGTGTCTCGGGTGTTATCTTTATAATTCACATATTCCGCCTTTCTGACAGAGTTGCTGTGATGGCCGAGTGGTTAAGGCGTTGGACTCGAAATCCAATGGGATATTTCCCGCGCAGGTTCGAATCCTGCTCGCAGCGGCGATTTTTTCTTTTCCTTTTTTATTGTTTTTTCAGCACTTTTACCTTTAAGCGTTACTAAATTTATCATTCTTTCATGGGTTTTTTTTTCAGTTCCCTTCCATTTCAAGTTTATAATATCAAATTCGTTACACTATTTTATTGGTCTTACTCGCCCTAAGTATGGCACTACACTGGCGGATCGGTCAATGTTACACATGCATTACGATAGTATGTCAGCCTTAGGGCATATCAAAAAGACATGATTACTTAAGAGAAAGAAATAAAGGGGGAAAAAAACCCAAGAAATGGCCAAAAAGCAACTCTCTCTCTCTCTCTCTCTCTCTCTCCTCTCTCTCTCTCTCTCTCTCTCTCTCTCTTTTAAATCATAGGTTGAACTTTTATTGTTGGTGATGATGGTTTTGTTTTATTTTGTTGTGTTTCTTTTTTTCGGGGGGTGCTATTCCCTAATCAGAGCAAGGACAGAATGAAAAAAAGTATGTGAATGCTTACTCTGTTATCCTTGGGAAATAAAAATCATTCATCCTCTTCTCTCTCTCTCTCTCTCTCTCTCTCTCTCTCTCTCTCTCTCTCACTGTTTTATGGGACATATTTTGATGATAGATGGTGGTGGATTGATGTTTTCAGTCATTTAACCTCATCATATTCTCATGTTTGATCTATAATCATTGCGCCTTTTTTTTGTTTTGTTTTTGTTTGTTTGTTTTGTTTTGTTTTGTTGTTTTTTTGTTGATGTTTTTTTTTGTTTGTTTTTTTGTTTCTTTGTTTGTTTGTTTGCTTGTTTATTATTCAAATCAAAATCATCATTAATTCTTACTTCTTATTTTCGTTTCTGATTGAGTGCCTTTTTTTATAACATTACCTTAATATTGTATCTCTGTCTTATTTCTTACCTGTTGTTTGATACTTGGTATGGTTTGCTCTTGGTAATTGGATCATTATAATTGTTCTTGTTTTAGTTGAGGCTGTCTTTTTATCTTGATGTTATCCCTGAAAGGGGCGGGGACTGGATGTAAAAAAGCACATGAGTGCTTATCTATTATCCTCGAATAAAAGAATTTTGCCTTGCCTTGCCTTGCCTTGCCTTGCCTCACTCTAGGGATAGCCTAGTGGTCAGAACATGGCGCTGGCAATTTGACGACCGAGTTCGATTCCCGTTGGAGGGGATTTTTCCCCTGGAGTTAACGTAAGTGCTGACTCCACTCTCCCCAAAAGTCTTTCGGATGAGACTGTAAACCGAGGCCCCGTGTGCGAACGCACGCAGAACATCTTGCGCACACGTTAAATCCTGTTTCGCTTTTCGTAAGAGTAGGCCATTGTGTGCCGGTGGGAACAGATGACAATATTTACACAACTGCATACACACGGGGACTGGATGAAAAAAAGCACGAGTGCTTATCTCATTATCCTCTATATAAAAGAATACAATAAAAATTATTTTTAAAAACTCTCTCTCCCCGAAGGCACCCCTTCGAGGACATTTTTCGCACTGGAGTTAATATCAGTGCCGTCCCCACTCCCCCGAAATTCCTTCGGATGAGACTAAAAACCTAGGTCAGGTGTGCGAATGCAGCAGAACGTCTTACGAACACTTTAAAAACCCGTTCCACCTTTCGGAAGAGTAGGTCATTTGGTGTCAGTTGGAACGGATACCGAACAAAGAACTGCACTCACACAGGTGTCATGTTAAGACACCATTCCCAAAGAGGGTGGGTAAAAACAGTCGCATAGGCTAAGTCTCGCCATTTTGGTGAACCTCGGAGTTCTACGCGAGGAATGAAAAAAAGTCATTATTTCCTAACATCTCTTAGGGGATACGGAAGGTGATACAACATGAATAACAAGAAACAATTATAATCCAACAACATTAGCCCACATGCATCATTCAGCCTCCGTATTTCCACACAACGAATTGTGATAGGAGAAAAGCGGTAATTCGTTTTCTGTTAACATGTTTAAAATTCCTTGAATATTATACTATAAGCCAACTTACATGTTAGTACTTCTAATAGCAAAACAATGGCCAGATCTTTGTGTTCGTTGAAGGAAAAAGATTGTTCATACTTCAAAGCATTTGGAGATAGATAGATAGATAGATAGATAGATAGATAGATAGATAGATAGATAGATAGATAGATAGATAGATAGATAGATAGATAGATAGATAGATAGATAGATAGATAGATAGATAGATAGATATCTTAGTGTTTTGGTGACAATATTTTAGGAATTTCGTCACCAGTATCGTGTTTATCTCTTTAACAAGCAGTTCTACCAACTCTCTACTGGCCAAAGAACTTACAGTTCATAGTGCATGGCACGACACAGCTGGATCTGGACGTGGACAGGAAAGTCACTGAAACCACTGTGACCTCGAATGATGGCCATGATCTGGAAATGAACCAGGAAACAAAAAAAATAACTGTCCAAAAACAAGAAAGCGTAGTGAAAGATAAATCAGTTACGCATGGCACCACAAATAGGCTACATGTTTATATACATGTGTGGTGCTACATCTCCTAAAATTTAATATGAGAGAGAGAGAGAGAGAGAGAGGAGAGAGAGAGAGAGAGAGAGAGAGAGAGAGAGAGAGAGAGAGAGAGAGAGAGAGAGAGAGAGAGAGAATCTTATTTTCATCAGGATGATAGAATTTGTGCAGATTGTGTGACGATTTCATTTCACCTTGCACACTTTTACAGAATGGGAAAAATAAATATATATAGTAATCCAATGCCCTACTGATAATCAAAGGCTATCGGAAAAGAAAAAGTAGAAACAGAGGTACATGAAACATTTAAAACATTACAACATCATCAAAACGAAAAGATGGCGACGGGGACTGAGAAAACGGGATCTAGGAGGGGAGGGGAAGGAGAGGCAGACAGACAGGCGGGGGAGAGAGAAAGAGAGCGTGGAAGACAGACGAAAAGGGCTGAAGAGGCATCACCTGCTGAACGTGATAGGCATTCCGTTGTTCAGGTGGAACGGACAGCAGATTTTCCAGTCGGGGGCCGCCATTCAGCTGTAGAAAACAGAAAGCATGCAGCCATCTTCATCTCCATCTTCATGGGGGACGGGATGGCCTAGTGGTCAGAACATTGCTCTCGCAATTTGACGACCCGGGTTCGATTCCCGTTCGAGGAGATTTTTCTCCAGGAGTTAACATTAGTGCTGACTCCACTCTCCCCAAAAGTCCAGATGCGACATTAAACCGAGGCCCCGTGTGCGAACACACGCAGAACATCTTGCGCACACGTTAAACCCTGTTCCGCTTTTCGTAAGAGTAGGCTACCGTGTGTCGGTTGAAACAGATGACACGATTACAAAAACTGCATACACACGGGAACTGGATGTAAAAATAAAAAAGCACATGAGTGCTTAGGCTATTCCATCATCCTCGATATAAAATAATAAATATATATAAAATACTCGGAAACTTGATTTTAATTGTAAGGCCACCGACCTGTATACAAGGGGGTACACATTTTAACAGAAGAAACTAAAAGCAAAACAATAAACAAACAAAAGAATTTTGGCATTGTCATGAGTTAATTTCCAAAGAGACATAAACTACATCAACTTTTTGTACACCAATTGTACCTAACTGAGTTCTCTGGCTTTCAGAGCATAAAATATTTACATACCCAAATGTCTCAACTGACAAACATTTTAGTTTGGAGGCAATGTTCATCATCATTTGTGAAGTATTTGGATAGGTATTTCTCCCTCAAGTCTGTAAACTTTGTACATTCAAATAGAAAATGGATTTCAGTTTCAATTTTGTCACAAAAAGGGCACTTTTTAGGTTTATCATTATATCTGTTATTCACGTTTAAATCACCAACTCTAAGTCGAAACTTGACCAGTGCATGTTTGAATTTACCTATGGTGATAGCAGTAAGATATTTTTCAGGCTGTAACAGTGATTTAAATGACCTATACGTTTGGAATCTGTCACTTTCTGACAGTTTTGCATGCCAGTCTTGATGAAAGCAATCAGTCATGCGTTTCTTTAATTTTTTTAGAAAAACTTGTTCATTTCCCACCCCACCATTTACCCACACTTCAGAGAAACCAAAAAGATCAAGACATCTTTTAATACAATATGGCCAGTTTATTTACATCTAAATGTCTTTCGGTGAGTTCTGGGATCTTGTTTGCAGTCATCAAATGCCTGTTTTGGAAATCTGCATAAAAACATATTTTGAAGTTTAAACCAGTACCAATAGATCTTATGGTGCTATCAGTATACAAAGGGGCATGTGTGGGGAACTCTATACATAAGGAATGCCGTGCCGTGTACGCCAATAAAACAGTTATTGATGCTAGAATTAAGGAGACCTAATGACAAATCTTTCCTTGGAAAAGCAGAAATTTGCAGTCAAGCACTGAAAATAGAAAATATTTGTTCTGTGGAAAAGGGGAAAAACTGGCTGAGGAATCAAAAAGATATTCAAATGGTGCCACTGGAAAACTGATACCTATTAGGACCATGCTGTTTCAGCAATCAGTTTTGGAACACTGGAGTCTAGAGAAGAGTCATGGGCACACAGTATACCATGCTGTCTGTTATACCAACTTTCCAAATGCTGTGGAATCCCCAGATGTTTAGGAATGCTCAGCCTGTTGCCAAGAATCTGCGCCTTGGTAGACCTGAACAAAGTGTACGACTTGAAGCCTTCAAGCAGACAATTCAGTATTCAGACTCTCTTGATGATGACCAAGTCACAGAGCATGATGTAGCGTATTTCATGAAGGACTCAATTAAGGACGCAGAGAGTGATGCATACTAACCACAACATATGAAAGTCAAATTCTTAAAACACTATGATGATGAAATTGCGTTTGCTCATTCCAATAACAAAATTGATATCATTTCACTCAGAACAATAGCAGACTGTATTTTTGAGAAGTTTTAACTAGAGAAAAGCAAATCCAGTGCTGAAGATGAACAGATGTGTCTTACCAAAGCAGCAGTAACTATTATTCACAATGACATCAAGTCACTGGTTTCTGTAAGACAGCTATCCTGATGCAGACAGCATTGAAAACCACGCAGGCATCCTGTCAGCTACAGTTTCTGATATCTTGATGCAAGTCACCAACAAATGTGAGGAGAATTAAAAAGTATCAGCAGTTAGGCAAACAGTTAGATACACTTCATCAACAACCAAATAAATAACAACAAACAAGAGGGGGGAAAGAGAGGGGGGCTGCTTTTTGTTCTTGAATTTTTTTTTTAAATTATCATTACCCTCCACTACCCCCTCCCATCCTCATCCCATCCTCCTCCTCCTACCCCCCCTTCCCTCCCCTCCCCTCTGCCCACTCTCTTCCCTCTCCCTCCCTCCTCCTCCCCCACCCCCCCCCTCCCATTCTACCCACACTACCTACACTACCATTCTACCCCCCCCCCTCCCTCCCTCCCTCCTCCCCCACCCCGCTCCCTCCTCCCATTCTACCCACACTACCCCCACTACCTACACTACCATTCTACCCCCCTCCCTCCCTCCCCCCCTCCTCCTCCCCCCTTGCTTCCCCCCCTTCCCCCCCTTCCCCCTCTACCCCCCCCCCCCTCTACCCCTCCCCTCCCTTGCCCCCTCTACCCCTCCCCCCAACCCCACCTCTCTTGCCCCCTCTACCCCCCCCTTCCCCCCTCTACCCCTTCCCCCCCTCTACCCCTCCCCTCCCTCCCTCCCTCTACCCCTCCCCTCAACCCCCTCTACCCCCTCCCCTCCCTCCCTCCCTGCCTCTACCCCTCCCCCCAACCCCCTCTACCCCCTCCCCTCCCTCCCTCCCTGCCTGCCTCTACCCCTCCCCCAACCCCCTCTACCCCCTCCCCCCCTCTACCCCTCCCCACCCTTCCCCCTCTACCCCCTCCCCACCCCCCCTCCCCACCCCCCTCTACCCATCCCTCCCTCCCCACCCCCCTACTCCCTCCCCACCCCCCTACTCCCTCCCCACCCCCCTACCCCCACCCCCCTACCCCCCTCACCCGTCCCCACCTCCCTCCCCCCCACCTCCTCCCCCTGAACCCACCCCTCCCCCACCCCTGACCCCCTCCTCCCCCACCCCCCTCCCTCCCCCCACCCCCCTCCCCCCTGACCCCCCCCTCCTCCCCCCCCTGACCCCCTCCTCCCCCCCCTGACCCCCTCCCTGACCCCCACCCCCAACCCCCTTTTGGTCCACCACACCCTCATTTCAGATAGCTAAACAGCACAGTCTACAATTTTACGTAAGAACTGATGCTTCATTTCCATTACATACAGACTTTTCTCTGGAATTATCAGCTACTTCAAACAATATAAAGGAATCTCACTCCTTATAATACCCTTTGAAGGGGAGGTAATATTGCTTTACAAATGTTTTATCAGGCAGTAGAATGTGTCAAAAACTCTAAATACAGTTGAGCAACGTTCATCTGCAGTAGTCAAGTCAAGTCAAGTAAAGTCAAAAACACTTTAATCATCCCTGAAGAGCAATTACAATACTGACAGGCATATTGATACAAATCATGATTAAACACAGAAAGTAGCTACATTACATATTTGTTCAAACATTATATAACTTCAAATAAAAATGTCACAAACACTCACACTCTACGCGCGCACGCTCGCACACACGCAAACACACGCATACACACACACCAATGTTTAGATGCAATGTTCTTAAAAAAACCATTGACTAGAAAAGACATATGATCACCATTATTTACACATTATACGCACGCGTTCGCATCCGCACATATACATGCATGCACGCACGCACGCAACACACACACACACACACACACACACACACACACACACACACACACACACACACACACACACACACACACACACACAAACACACGCTCCCCCCCTCCCCACACAATCCACACCCACCCGCCCCCACACTCACGCATACACACACGTACACGCTCCCCCCCCCCCTACACATACACGCTATCCACACTCACCCGTCCCCCTCCCTCCCCCCACCACACACAATTGGTAGAAGGACATGAATTTACAAGCAGTTCAAAAAATCAATAAAGCCAAAAATAAGACATACTTATTTTATGGGTACATATGCATGTATGTGCATGCCTGACATGCAGTGGGTAAGTAATTCAGAGAACACACACACACACACACACACACACACACACACACACACACACACACACACACACACACACACACACACACACACACACACACATACAAAATAAACAAAAAACAAAAAAGAGCAAACAAACAAACAAACAAAAAAAAGACAAACAACCTCAATCAGTGTTATTATGAGTTTAGAACTCGGATAGCTACTGGCACAAAGGAATTCCTTTTTCTGTTTGTTTTGCTGTTGTGGCATTGAAAACGACGTCCTGAAGGCAACAATTCAAATTCTGAAAACAGAGCGTGGGAGGAATCGGCCAAAATGGCTCTTGCTTTGCATACAAGCTGCTGATTACAAAACGACTTGAGATCTCTTTGTTCTTCTCCGATAATTTTAGAGCAGATTCTCACAATTCTCTGAAGACCATTCTTGTTCTTAATGCTAAGGTTATTGTACCAGCAAATGAAAGCAAAATTTAAGACGCTTTCTATGTAAGACTCTGTCCCGATGGTGCGTTACCTTGACGTGGTGGGATGGCTTGCGTGTTCTGTTTGATCCCCAGAGCTATGTGGGCGGGGGCTTCGGCCTCCGGCAGGTTCAACCATGCTCAACAGGTCTGTGGGGTAGGAGCCAGACTAAATTTGCACCCTGGTCCTCCAGGTTGGGGGTTGTGCTTTGGGTTAACAACCCATTCACTTAAAAATCAGTATGTTACAGAAACCACAACAATATCTCTAAACAGCGACCTGGTTGGGGGAGAGTCCTCTCTGGCAGAGTCTATGACGCGAGCTGGTGAAAGCCTTCGGGAAGCCAGTGCGCTGACAACTCTTCTGTCAACCAAGTCAACAACCAGGATAGGGACCTGGAACATCAGAACCCTATATGAAACTGGAAAAACAGCACAGGTATGTAGAGAAATGCATAGGTACAACCTGAAGATCCTTGGCCTGTGCGAGACTAGATGGAATGGAACGGGACGGTCAAGACTAGCGAGTGGAGATACCATCATCTACTCTGGACAGGAGGAAGGCCAGCCCCACACACATGGAGTAGCGCTGCTGATGAAACCTGAGGCAACGCGAGCACTACTATCCTGGGAACCAGTGTCACCACGGATCCTCACTGCCCGGTTCAACTCAAAGGGCAGGAAAGTTACCATCCTCCAATGCTATGCTCCAACAAATGCCGCTGACTTAGAAGAAAAAGAAAACTTCTACGAGCAAGTCCAAGCCATAATGGACAAAACGCCAAAGAGGGACATGAAGATCCTAATGGGAGACCTGAATGCAAAAGTTGGGTCAGATAACACCAACAGAGAACTGATCATGGGCAAACATGGCACGGGAGACCAGAATGAAAATGGTGAACTCTTAGCAGAGTTCTGCACCTTCAATGACCTGGTCATTGGAGGCACCATCTTTCCCCACAAGAAAGTCCACAAGACCACATGGACTTCCCCAGATGGCAAGACTGAAAACCAGATCGACCACATCACCATCGGGCGAAAGTGGAGAAGGAGCCTGCACGATGTCAGGGTGAAGCGCGGAGCAGACGCAGCGTCAGACCACCATCTTGTAATAGCCATCCTCAAGACAAAGCTCAAAGCCTTCACCGACAAGGCAGGAAGACCATCGCACAAATTCAACGTGCAAAGCCTTAAAGACAGAGCGAAAACAGAAGAATTCAAGCTGGAACTAAGAAACAAATTCAGCATGCTTGCCCAGATGCCAGAGGAAACAATCGAAGAGCAGTGGCACAGTCTACATGAGACCTGGAAGACAACATGCCAAGCAGTCTTGGGAAAAAATACAAGAAAACACAAGGAATGGCTGACAACAGAAACATGGGCACTGATCACCGAGAGAAAACAGCTGAAAGACCAGATCAACAGAACACAAGATCAGGAAGAGAAGCAGACATTACAAGCACGATACTGGGACAAAAACCGTGCAGTAAAAAGAAGTGCAAGAAAGGACAAGAGAAATTTCATTGAGGAGCTGACTCAGGAAGCAGAGACTGCAGCAGGCCAAAGAAACATGAAGAGACTCTATGAGATCACGAGGACTCTCTCAGGAAAAAACAGTAAACCTAATTGCCCCATCAAAGACAAGAACGGCAATACCATTCCAGGTGAAGAAGACCAGAGAGCAAGATGGGCAGAGCACTTCAAAGAAACACTCAACAGACCAGCACCATCTGTCCCACCAGATATCCCACCACCTACTGAAATCCTTGGCATCAACACCGGCCCCCCCACCAAAAATGAGATCACCAAAGCCATAAAGTCTTTAAAGTCAGGCAAAACAGCAGGTCCTGATGGTATACCCCCTGAAGCACTGAAGGCAGACATCCAGACTTCAACTGACATGATGTATCCACTCCTACACAAGATCTGGGAGCAAGAGAGTGTGCCAGAAGACTGGAAGAAAGGCTACCTCGTGAAGCTACCAAAGAAAGGGGACCTGTCATCCTGCAACAACTGGAGAGGAATCATGCTGCTGTCTATACCAGGGAAAGTACTGACAAGAATAATCTTAGAAAGACTGAAGACGGCACTAGACAAGACACTCAGGGATGAACAGGCAGGCTTCCGACAAAACAGATCATGCACAGATCAGATCGCCACAATGCGCATCATCATCGAGCAGTCCCTAGAGTGGCAGACCCCCTTGTATTCAGTCTTTGTCGACTTCCAGAAGGCATTTGACAGCGTCGACAGAGATGTCATCTGGAGACTGATGCACCACTATGGTTTCCCACCAAAGTTCGTCACCATCATCCAACAGCTCTATGAAGATGCCACTTGCCAAGTCATCCATGATGGTAAATTGACGGAACCCTTCTGCGTACAAACCGGCGTTCATCAGGGCTGTCTGCTGTCACCAACCATCTTCCTGTTGGTGGTTGACTGGATAATGCGACAGGCCACAGCAGGCAGGAGAACTGGCATACAGTGGACCATCACAAGGCAGCTGGAAGACCTGGACTTCGCAGACGACATCAGCCTTCTCTCACACAGGCACCAAGATGCACAAGAGAAGCTATGGCATGTTGCGGAGGAAGCCGATAAAATAGGCCTCCAAATCAACATCAGGAAGACGGAGGTCATGAGGGTGAACAACAAGAAACAAGACCCAGTGCGACTACACCAAGAAAACATCAAAGAAGTCGACAAATTCACCTACCTGGGCAGTGTCGTTAGTAAAGATGGGGGAACGGACGAAGACATCAAGTGCCGAATAAATAAAGCACGTCATACCTTCAACACCCTTCGCCCAATCTGGAGATCAACATCCCTCTCACTCCACAACAAGATCCGGATATTCAACACCAATGTCAAGTCGGTCCTACTGTATGGCTCAGAAACCTGGCGGGTGACAAAGACCAACACCCACAAACTCCAGACATTTACCAACAGATGTCTTAGGAACATCCTTGGTATCAGGTGGCCAGAAGTAGTCTCAAACGAAGAACTATGGGACAGGACCAGACACGCTCCAATTGACACGGAGATCAAGAAAAGGAAATGGGGATGGATTGGCCATACGCTCCGCAAGCCTGCTTCAGATGTCACCAGGCAGGCCCTTGACTGGAATCCACAAGGGAAGCGGAAAGTAGGCCAACCAAAACAGACCTGGCGCAGAAGCATTGAAGCAGAGACGAAAGCAGCCGGAATGACATGGGCCGAGCTGAAGAGGATCTCCCAGAACCGAGTCCGTTGGAGGAGTGTTGTTGTGGCCCTATGTTCCCAAGGGAATCCACAGGCATAAGTCAGTATGTAAGACTTGTAAAACAAAGAAAGAATCTTTTTGTCAGCAAAAAATGAATTAAGCTTCCTCAGAAAATACACTCGTTGTTGCCCCTTTTTGACAATGGCGTCAGTGTTAGCATCCCAATTTAGCTTGTGGTCAAAAACAGTTCCCAGATATCTGTATTTCAAAACGTTTTCAACTTCTTCATTATGGATGATGATATTCCCAGAAGTGTGCTCCGATCTTCTGAAATCAATAGGAAGATCTACAGTTTTAGAAACATTTAGCTCCAGATAGGCCTCATCACACCAATGTACGAACTCGGTAAGGGCTGGACCATGGTCTAGGACTGATCCAGATAAGAGACACAGAAGAGCACTGTCGTCCGCAAATTTTACCAGAAATGAGTTTTCATGGCTGCTTCTACAGTCATCTGTGTATAGAATGTAAAGAAATGGCGAGGGGATGCAGCCCTGTGGGGAACCAGTGTAGGTATGTCTAACCGATGAAGATATTTTGTTGGCAAAAACACGCTGTGGCCTGTCACTTAAAAATTCAATCAGCCAACGTACAAGTTGATTGTCTATATCAAATTTTGAAAGTATTTTGTTAACCAGAATATGAGGCTGCATTGTATTGAAAGCTGAGCTAAAGTCAGCAAACAATATTCTGGCATGAGAATCAGGCGTTTCCAAGTGACTGTACAGCTTGTTCAAAATGAATAGTTTGGCATCTTCGACACCCCTTCTAGATCTGTACGCAAATTGTAATGGGTCAAGGTCTTTCTCTGTAACAGAAAGAATGAGAGATTTTATTATCTTTTCTAATGTTTTCATCACCAGTGATGTGAGAGCTACAGGTCTGAAATCATTAGGCCGAGTAGGATTGGGTTTCTTTGGAAGAGGTATAACATTGGAAGTCTTCCAAATAACTGGTATCTGGCAAGAGTCCAGCGAGGTCTGGAACAGGTGCTGAAAGACACTTGCAAGGTCAGTGGCACAGAACTTAAGGGTTCTACCATATATACCATCTGGCCCAGGAGATTTGTTAATGTTTATTGCCTTGAAGTGCTTACAGCTTGCAGTATAACAACTTTCTCTTTTCATTCAAAAATTAAAATGCCATAAGATTTCCAACCAACTATTAAGATTTTACACCCATTTCTCAGTAATCATCAACAGCTTGTTGAAATTGGGCCTAGAAGATCGACCTTATTACCCGTGAAATGTGGATTACCACAAAGATCAATACACCACTTCTTTTCTCTATCTGTAATAATAACAACCTACCTCTGTATATTCATTGTTTATTTCAAATATTTGTTGATGATACATCAATTCAATGTAACAGCAGTGGTCCAAACCAGCTTGTGAGTGATATGCAAGCAGATATTGATAAACTTGTTGAATAGACAGAACTCAGTCATATGTCTCTTATTTCAAACAAAACAAAGTGTATGTTTATAACCACTGGGCATAAAAGACAGAAACTGCATCCTCCAATAGTGCCACCACAAAACGAGTTCATCACAAAATGACAAACAAATAGCATTACAACCTCAAAACATTTTTTAAAATTAAATCAATTTCTTTAAAACACACAATGTACACATGTGAATGACAACAAATGAATTTTTAAGAAATACCTGCACATCTTATGAATTTTGAGAGACAGAAGAACTTTTCGAGATTTACATTTCATCAGCCTTCAAAATTTATAACTGGACAAGGGTTGAAGAAAATGCTGAGGATTAAAATCTTGTTGTAAATTTATAAAGTGGGGGCAATCCATCATAAAATAAAATTCATCCCCTAAAACAGATATATTGTATTTTGAACACATTCTTTATTCCTGTGGTATGTTATGGAAATGTCCATCCTCAGTTGGAAGCTTGTGACAACTACAACAATTTTTTTTTTAAAGCGTAAACATATATATCTTGTAGACAAGTTATATATTTTTCCTTACCAAAATCGATCTTCAAATTTCTATAATAAAGGCGTCTTCTATTATCCCAGGCTCACTTTTCCATTCATTACCAAAATTTTCTATTAAGAAGGCTGTGATATGTGAATTTTAACTTTGATATGTGAACTTTTAAGTACACACTTGATGGCAGCTTTTCAACAAAACAAGTACAACAATTTTATGGAATAAATCAAGTGCCACATGTGTATGTAGTTCTATTTGCTGTGCAGTCCTTATCAAGCTTAACATGACTTTAGCAGCTTTATTATAAGCATTTTTCATGCATTACATTTTCATATGCCCATAATTTCACATCAATACAATAAAACACATACAACAATTTTATGTGTACGTGGTTCTTTTTGCCATGCAGTCCTTATCAATTAAACATGACTTAAGTAGCTTTATCATAAGCATTTGTCTTGCATTTTGCAAAACTACCACTGCTACTGAAGTTGATTCCTAAATATTTAAAATTGTTAAGAACTTCAAGGGCTTTTCTACTATTCTACATAATTATTACACTTCTCTATTATTTTATATAAGTATTACGAGATCTATTGTGGCCAAATGTCCTGATTTCGGTTTTCACTAGATTTACAACAAGTTTCTAATGAGAACAGTAAGTATCCAAAATGTCTAAATGTCTAAAGCATCTTGTAACCCTTCTTTGTAGTGAAGAATAAAATGGTATCATCAGCATAAAGTAAAAAGTTTAACATAACTGGTTAACATTTTGCCATGACATGAAAGTTGAATATGCAGTGTTAAGCAATTTCTCATAAATATTGTTCCAAATCATTCAGAAAGTGTGTATGTGTGCTACTTGATATCAATATTACTTCCCCTTCACAGGCTACATATCCTTTTAAAGAGTTCCATCCCTTTTAATTGTTTGCAGTTGTTTTGTAATCTAGATCAAAGGTTTCATCTGATGGAAATGAAGCAGTAGTTTTGATATGAAATTGTAGACTTACTGTTGACCTGTGTAGTAGAAGTACAAAGTGAAAGTAAATGATTGTAAATGTAGATGTTTTTTCAATTTGTGAACATATAGTAAAAGACACCTTTGGAATTTGAACTTGTTGGTTTAATGATGAGTTGTAAAAATGTGAAGGCGAAAAGTGAAGATGTAAGTTAGGACTTGCAGATCTGTAGGGGGGGGGGGGGGACGGGGGGAAGGGGAGGGGGGGGAGGGGAGGGGAGGGGGGAGGGGAGGGGAGGGGGGGAGGGAGGGGGAGGGGGGGGGAACAGGAGGAGAGGGGGCGGGGGGGGGAGGGTGGGGGGACAGGGGGAGGGGGGAAGGTGGGGAGGGGAAGGTGGGGAGGGGAAGGTGGGGAAGGGGAGGGTGGAGGGGCGGGGGGGGGGGGGGAGGTGGGGAGGGGGGAGGAGGGGTGGGGGGAGGAGGGGTGGGGAAGGGAGGAGGGGTGGGGGAAGGGAGGTGGGGAGGGGTGGGGAGGGAGAGGGGGCAGGGGTGGGGGCAGGTGGGGGAGGGGAGGGGGGGTGGGGGGTTGGGGAGGGGGAAGGTGGGGAAGGTGGGGAGGGGAGGGGGGACAGACGGGAGGGGGTGGTGTGGAGGGAGGGAGGGGGAAAGGGGGAAAGGGGGGGGGGAAGGGGGGGGAGTTGTGGTTGGTGAAGGTGATTGCTTGTTGCCAGTAGTTTTGTATTGACTGAAAATTGTACTTTGTTTGAACTGCTTGGGTCATTAATTTTAGGAGGGTGGGTAAGCAAATAAGCTTTAACAACAAATTTTGCTGCCTACAGTAAACAGTAATCTGTGAACTTTTCTCAAATTTGAAAACCGGAAGTGCAATTAGATTTTTTTTTTTAAGGAATTTTAGTTAAGAAATGTAATTTATACAAGCCTGCTTCAATTAAGTGTGGGGCGGATAGCCTAGTGGTCAGAACATTGCGCTGGCAATTTGACAACCCGGGTTCGAGTCCGGTCGAGGAAATTTTCTTCCTGGAGTTAACATCAGTGCTGACTCCACTCTCCTTCGGATGAGACTTTAAACCGAGGCCCCGTGTGCGAACGCACGCAGAACATCTTGCGCACACGTTAAATCCTGTTCCGCTTTTCGTAAGAGTAGGCCATTGTGTGCCGGTGGGAACAGATGACAAGATTTACAAAACTGCATACCCACGGGGACCGGATGAAAAAAAGCACATGATTGCTTATTCTGTTATCCTCGATATAAAAGAATAAATAAATAAATAAATAAATAAATAAATAAATGTACAAATTCCTGACTAGACAGCCAGAACAGCTTGCAAAGCAGCGCAAATGGGAAATACCGTTTCAGCTCAGCTGCACTACACCTACTCTTTGCAAACAGACAGACAAGCAGACCTGAGTGAACAGACGGGCAAACAGACAGACAAGCAGACCTGAGTGAACAGACAGGCAAACAGACAGACAAGCAGACCTGAGTGAACAGACAGGCAAACAGACAGACAAGCAAACCTGAGTGAACAGACAGGCAAACAGACAGACAAGCAGAGTGAACAGACAGGCAAACAGACAGACAAGCAGAATGAACAGACAGGCAAACAGACAGACAAGCAGAGTGAACAGACAGGCAAACAGACAGACAAGCAGAGTGAACAGACAGGCAAACAGATAGATGGCAAGAAAAAAAAAAGACTTCTGGGTGGAAAGACTGGAGTGAACAGCGACAAGCAGATAGGTGGGCAACTGGACAGAGACAGATATTAAACCGAGAGACAAAAAAGATGGGCAGACAGACACTAGACAGACGAGCAGGCTTTCAGACCCCCTCCCTCCCCCCCCCAAAAAAAGAGTGGGAAAGACAGACATAAAAGGACAGACAAGCAGACTTGAGTGAACAGACAGACATGAAAGGACAGACAAGCAGACTTGAGTGAACAGACAGACATGAAAGGACAGACAAGCAGACTTGAGTGAACAGACAGACATGAAAGGACAGACAAGCAGACTTGAGTGAACAGACAGACATGAAAGGACAGACAAGCAGACTTGAGTGAACAGACAGACATGAAAGGACAGACAAGCAGACTTGAGTGAACAGACAGACATGAAAGGACAGACAAGCAGACTTGAGTGAACAGACAGACATGAAAGGACAGACAAGCAGACTTGAGTGAACAGACAGACATGAAAGGACAGACAAGCAGACTTGAGTGAACAGACAGACATGAAAGGACAGACAAGCAGACTTGAGTGAACAGACAGACATGAAAGGACAGACAAGCAGACTTGAGTGAACAGACAGACATGAAAGGACAGACAAGCAGACTTGAGTGAACAGACAGACATGAAAGGACAGACAAGCAGACTTGAGTGAACAGACAGACATGAAAGGACAGACAAGCAGACTTGAGTGAACAGACAGACATGAAAGGACAGACAAGCAGACTTGAGTGAACAGACAGACATGAAAGGACAGACAAGCAGACTTGAGTGAACAGACAGACATGAAAGAACAGACAAGCAGACTTGAGTGAACAGACAGACATGAAAGAACAGACAAGCAGACTTGAGCGAACAGACAGACATGAAAGGACAGACAAGCAGACTTGAGCGAACAGACAGACATGAAAGGACAGACAAGCAGACTGACTGGCTGTGCTTTGGTGAACTGGTGAGGGTTAAAGGCCAAATCCTGACGCATGTCTTGCTGCACGTGAAGGTACATTTCCACAAAAGACCAGCCATCCGAGTCTTTGCGTTCCACAAAACTGGTGACACATAGGTGGTTGCCGAATAAAAGTGTGATAGGTGTATATGTGACACAGCATGTGAAATGCGTACATGTGACACAGCGTGTGATATACCTACATGTGACACGTCACATATGATATGCATACATGTGACACAACGTATTACATGTGTACATTTGACACAACGTGTGGTAAGCGTACATGTGACACGACGTGTGATATGCGTACGTGTGACACGACGTGTGATATGTATACATGTGACACAACGTGTGGTAAGCGTACATGTGACACGACGTGTGTATATGCGTACGTGTGACACAACGTGTGATATGTGTACATGTGACACAACGTGTGGTAAGCGTACATGTGACACGACGTGTGATATGTGTACCTGTGACACAGACATTCTTGCCGAATTAACGTGTGATATTCATACATTTGATACACATTTTGTTGTCCAATTAACATGTGATATGTCTACATATAACACAGATTTGATTACCGAGTTAACGTGTAATATGCATACATGTGAAATTTTGTTGCCAAATTAAAGTGGATAAGCGTACATGTGACATAGTTATTGTTAACAATAACAACAAAACAGCAAATAACAACACAAAAAAACAGCTACAACAATTACAACAAAGACAAAATTTGTTGTCAAATTACGAGTGTGACAAGTGAACATGTGACACAGATTTGGTCGCAAGTGAAAGTGTTAGCCCACAAGCCTAAAGATACATTTTGTAGTCGATCGAAAGTGTGGTAAGCATAGGCCTACATGTTAAACAGATATTTTGCTGTCGAAACAAAGAGTAATACACGTACATGTCACAGACAGTATTGACGATTTCAAGTGTGATAGGCGTACGTACATGACCAGATTTTGTTTTTTTTAAAAACAAAAACAAACAATCAAATAAACACACGTTTTAAAATACAAATAATAAATTAACCTAAAAACAAACACATATTTTTAAAAAGTTTTTTAAAATAAATATTTTTTTGTAAACAGACACAGATTTAGCTGCTGAAAGAAAGTGTAAAGAAAAAAAGACGGGATAGCCTAGTGGTTAGATGGTTGCGCTGGCGATTTGACGACCCAGGTTTGAACCACTGCCGTCTTGGCAAAGGGGATTTTCCCCTGGAGTTAACATCAGTAATGACTCCCCCGATAGTCGGTGGAGTGGAGTCTGTGAGCCGGGCAAAAACGGTTGCATACGCAAAAATCTCGCCTTTGACGAACCTTGAAGCTCTAGCCAAGGAGTGAAAAAGAATAGTATGATAAACCTAGTTGTGACACTGATATTTTGCTGTCAATGATGAGATGAGAGAGAGAGAGAGAGAGAGAGAGAGAGAGAGAGAGAGAGAGAGAGAGAGAGAGAGAGAGAGAGGAGAGAGAGAGAGAGAGAGAGAGAGAGACAATGACACAATGACAATGACAAATAATTTTATTGTTCAGACTCGGAGTGTCCATAAACAAGGGGGGAATGGGTAGATCATGCAAACAACTGCAGCAATTCATCAAGTTCACAATATCATGTCAGATAACTAGTTTCTTAAGAAAAAAGAAAAAAAGAAACAGCAAAAAGAAACAAGAAAACAAACAAACAACAGACAGACGCAGACACACAGACATAGACTGATAGAGACAAACACAGACAGACAGGTCTTTGGCCGTTGCATAATTAGCACAACTTTCATGTCATACACAGAAACGCCTAATTGGAGGGTGTCTTACCTATTCTGTGGATTGAGATTTCCTGTTTTTAAAGGCATATAATATAAACTTTGCCAGATTTATAACTTTTTCAGGTTCCTGTGACTCTAATAAAGATAACTTCTGGTTTCTGAAATATTCTAAATTAACCTTACTTAGATAAGTTTTGCGTAATTCAGTGTATGCTGGGCAGTAGAAAAGGAAGTGAATTTCATCTTCAGGTGCACGATTACAATTTGGACAAGCTAGGGAACAATTATCTGGCGTATATCTAAATTTATTGCTTTTTAATTCTGTTACTCCCAATCTGAATCGTATAAGCATTGTACGTATATACCGGGAAGTGATTACGTCCATGTACTTTTCGGGTTCTAGTAGGCTTTTGAATGAACTATAGAGATTAAAACGTGGTCTACTGGTTATTTTTTCAGACCATTGCTGTATGAAGCAATCGATCATTCTTTGCTTGAATTCCCGTAAAAAAGCTTTATGATTTCCGACTCCTTGAAAAAGCCATGCATAGCCAAAGCCAGAGGAGCAGAGAAGATTTCTGATGTGTGTTACCCAAGTTATATGACCTTTTTCATCTAGCAATTTTAACATAAGGTAAGCCATGTTAGCATATCTCTGACTTGGTAAGGAACACAAACGTAACCAGTAAGAAACGCCTCTGACAGCTGACAAAACGAGGAGAGGATAACGGCCTAATTCTCCATATACCATGTAGTTTGGTGTATGCAGACTAACATTTAAAAAGCGTTTACATGCAAAGAGATGGACTTTTTCAATCTGATTAAACTCCTGGACACCCCATACCTCAGCTGCATACAGTAGTATCGGAGCAACCCGTGCATCAAACAGTTTAAAGAATATCTTGGGGGAAAAGCAATCCAGTTTACGTAATGTTCTGCATATTTCCATCACACATTTTTTAGCTTTTGTCGTCAAGCTTTCAGTGGCAACATTCAAACTGAGGCGTGTTGTGAAAGTAAGACCTAGGTATTTATATGAATTAACAACTTCTAACTTTTGTTGTCCAAAATGCCAGTGTTCATATTTTGATAAGTGTCCACCATTTCGAAATACAATAATTTTAGTTTTTTCAAGATTTACTTTTAACCCAAATTTATCAGAAATATTATGTAAATTGTTAAGTTGATTTTGCAAGCCTACAGGAGAGTAAGAGAAAAGTAATAGATCATCTGCAAACATTAGGAGGAACAATTCTGTGGCAGTTTGACCGAGCTGAATTCCATGGTTTCCATTGCTTATGATATATGTTGCAAGATCATTTATCAAAAGGGAAAATAAAGTAGGGGAAGCAAGACAACCCTGTTTGAGGCCCTGGAAGCATTCAAAGTAATCAGAATATCCTGCAGATGAACGAATGCAACACAGTACTGATGAGTACATAGCTTGTAGGGCCTTTAACATTTTACCATTTACACCTACCTTTATTAAGATTTTCCACAAGACATTTCGGTTAACTGTGTCGAAGGCTTTTTGAAAATCCACAAAAGCTACATATATTTTTTTCTTTTGAAGTAGATATTTTTGCACAATAGCATATAAAGTGAAAATATGGTCAGTAGTTCTATAGTCTTTCCGAAACCCTGCTTGGGATTCTAAAATTTTATTACTGCTTTCAGCCCATTGTGTTAATCGGGAGTTAAGAATATGAGTATATAATTTACTAACACAACTTAGCAAGGTGATACCACGATAGTTTCCTGGATTTTCTGCGTCTCCTTTTTTAAAGAGAGGGACAATTATAGCTTTACACCATTCTTTGGGATAAAGTCCACTGGTAAACAAAGTGTTAAACAGTTTTGTGAGGAAAGGAACAATAACTTCTGTTGATTTAAGGACTTCATTTATTATATTATCTGGGCCAGCAGCTTTTCTTGGTTTTGCATGCCTTATTGCATTCTTAACTTCTGTTTCACTTATTTCCTTGTTGATATTGTCAGTGTTATCTTCAATATTGTTAAAGTCAGGCATTTCATCAAATACTGCATTAGAAGTGACATCACTCCAAGTATCAGAGTTACTCTCATTCAATAATGAATTGAAATGGTTGAACCATGTTTCTTTAGATATGTTGTTTACCACATTATTTTTATGTTTATAAACCTTCATTTCTTTCCAGAAATCCTGTGAGTTGTGAGCAGATTGAAGAATTTTGTTTACCTTCTCTTTCTTAAATAACCTCTCTTTTTGTCTTATCAGTGATTTGTATGAATTTCTTTCTAAAGTATAGAGTGCTCGATTTGCATCTGTTCTTTTACGATTATACTTTCTGAGGGCTTGGAATACTTTCTTTTTTGACTCTTTGCATTCTTTATCATACCAGCAACTGTTAGTATTTTTGACACGTTTAGGTTTACCAAATTCTTTCTTCATACAAGATGCTGACTCTAGGATAGCCTGTGAAAAGGTCTCCAGAGCATCGTCACATGAGTAGTCTATCTGTGAGATTGCTAAAGAAATTTTGTTTTTGAAAGCTATGCTCTCTAATCTTTCTATTAGTTGGTCATGTATTTTGGGGTCCCATGTGTATTTAGTAACTGGAACATACTCTTCATTATTTGTTACAACATCACAGTTAGTACATACAGTTAAGGTTAGTTTCAAGGGCATGTGGTCAGATTCTATTCGCTCCTGTATTTCAAGTTTAGAACAAAGATGTAGAATGTCTTGTGAGCTCAAGAAGTAATCATTAGTGCTGCTTCCTGCTGATGATATAAATGTAAACTTTTCAGACAAATCAGGTGTACATAAACCATTTAAAATAAGTAATTCTAAGCATGTGCACATTGACAACAGTATCTTTCCGAAGTCATTCACAGTCTTATCTTCTGAGTGTCTGCATGATATCAGTTCATCCCAGTTATGCTTTGTCATGTCTTCAGGGTCAAGGTTGAACATTTCTGAATTAGGTTGAAGATTTCCTGTTCTGGCGTTTAAGTCACCACAAACAAGGAAATTGTTAGCATTGTGTTCAAGAACAACATTAACTATACATTCTTCAATGGCATGTATGTGGCAATTTGTCTGTGCAGATTCATAAAAAGGAGAAGTAGCAGGAGGACAATAGCATTGAAAAAGAAAGACATCAGAATCAACACCAAAAAGATTCTTAGAAAATTTGACACAAACTACATTCTCACAGTCTGTTTCTACTTCACTAGCAAATTCAGCAAACTGTTTTTTAACTAAAACTAAAACCCCACCGCTGCATCTTCCACGGTGGGAGAGCTTCACAGCTGGAGAAGAAAAGCACATATAATCTGGAAAACTGTGTAAAGTTGTTATTTTTTCATGACAAAAAGTTTCTGAAAAGCAAACTATATCAAAATTACTTACAAAATTAATAAAGTCATAATCTGAAAGTTTTCCAAATAGCCCCCCAATGTTCCATGAAAGAATAGATAAAGCCTTTTCCTCAATTGGGGTACATGTATCCTTTTCTGTTTCCAGTTCACTTGAAAGAGTCCTTGTGGCCAGACCTTCATGTCACATCACCTCATCCGTAGGTTGGTCAGGTTCAGTGCACTCAGCCTCTGGAGTGCTTGGGGGACGAGGTCTCTTTGAGGGGTTGGTAGTCCTGGTTTTGCTGGGAGTCGTCATTGCGGGCCACTCCCTGGTGTTGAGCAGAGCAGAGGCACCAGTGGGTACCACCTCTGAGGAGTGGGAGGCGTCACGCTGGGGATCCCGTCTCTTGCTGTTGATGTTGTTGCCTTTCTTGGCCCCATCAGAAGGACGCCAAGTTCTGCTTTGATTTTCTTGGGTTCTCAGAGGGCCTGTGACAACCAGCTTTCCAGCTTTGTAATAGGCGTGTAGGCCCCTGTCCCTGTGCTCCTTCAGGACTGCTCTCTGGCGTGTGGTCAGGTCACCAGCTACTTTGATGCCTTTCTTCTTCAGGGCTTCCCTTCCGGAGTTAATGATGGCCATCTTGTCCTTCCAGCGTGCCATTTTGACGATCATGGGGCGTGGGTTTGACAGTGACGCATTTGTGCGTGGTCCAAGACGGTGAGCACGATCGATGTCATCCAGGGACCATGTTTTGTCTGGAACTGTTTCTTGCAAGATGTTGATAACTTTGTCGGTGCAAGACTCGTATGTCTCACCTGGGGACTCTGGGATGCCGAAGAATCTGACATTGTCTCGACGCGAGAAAGCCTCTAACTTGTCGATTTCCTCGTTCATTTTTCTTTTCACCTCAGCACATTCCTCCTCGAGATCTTCCACAGCTATCTGAAGCTCTTCATGTTTGTCCCTCACCTCTTCACACATAGCTTCAATGTTCATTGTTCGTTGCTTGAGTGCTGCAACATCACACGAAAGGTTCTGGAGGGCAGTCTTGAGGATTGACATATCTGTAGAGATGCCTATGAATTTATCATGAAAGATGGCAGTTTGATTGTCGATAATTCGCTGCACGTCTTGCAGTGTAACCGGTGTTGCTAGAGGAGGGCATGAAGGAGAATCTTCCTCCCTGCCTACTGCAGCACTGCTGGCCATATTCAGTGTTGGCTGTTCACTTGAGTGCTATAGGCAGTACAGGTGTGTATCAGTTGTTTTCCTTCTCTTCACAGCAGTAAGTCGTAATAAACGGTCAATATTCAAACAAGTACTAATATAACCAACAAAAAAATTATACGGTTGTAATCAGATGGTCTTACTCTATTACCTAAGACAGATTTTAACTCGTTATTCAGCAATTTAATCAAGTTAATTAAGAAAATTAACAAATTTTTCACGAGCTCTGAAAATTTGCTGCAGCCCAAAAGTGTGAGAAGCGCTCACACCCCCGAGAGAGAGAGAGAGAGAGAGAGAGAGAGAGAGAGAGAGAGTGTGTGTGTGTGTGTGTGTGTGTGTGTGTGTGTATGTGTGTGTATCTATCTGTCTCTCTGTCTCTCTGTCGGTCTGTCTCTCTGTTTGTCTCTCTGTTTTTCTGTCTGTCTACAGAGGCAATGCTGCCCTAGGTGCGCCGCATTTGTTTCTGTATCAGTGCCAGTCCTGTGAACAGACACAGGCAGGCAGCTCACCTCTTCAGCAAGTTGCAGACTCTGACAATAATCCTCACAGTCCTGGCAATCCTCTGGAATCGTGCAAAAGCCTGCACAGTCACAGGCACGGTCTTCATCGCATTGCAATCATCATAACTATCATCATCATTACAATCATCATCATCATCATTACAGTCATCATCATCATCATCATCATTATTATTCTCTCTCTCTCTCTCTCTCTCTCTCTCTCTCTCTCTCTCTCTCTCTCTCTCTCTCTCTCTCTCTCTCTCTCTCTCTCTCTCTCTCTCCTCACACACACACACACACACACACACACACACACACACACACACACACACACACACACACACACACACACACACACACACATAGGCTATCCGGTGGGGGACGGGATAGCCTAGTGGTCAGAACATTGCGCTCGCAATTTGACGACCTGGCAGGCTATCCGTCCCCTGCTGGGTAACATCAGCGGTGTTCAGTCCTTTCTGTTCTGTCCTGTACTGGTCCTGGCTATGGAGGACAGTGCTTACTAAGCCTAGTGCTTAGTAAGGGGGACGGGATAGCCTAGTGGTCAGAACATTGCGCTCGCAATTTGACGACCCGGGTTCGATTCCCGTTGGAGGGGATTTTTCCCCTGGAGTTAACATCAGTGCTGACTCACCTCTCCCAAAAGTCCTTCGGATGAGACTATAAACCGAGGCCTCGTGTGCGAACGCACGCAGAACATCTTGCGCACACGTTAAATCCTGTTCCGCTTTTCGTAAGAGTAGGCCATTGTGTGCCGGTGGGAACAGATGACAATATTTACAAAACTGCATACACACGGGGACTGGATGTAAAAAAAACACACGAGTGCTTATTCCATTATCCTCGATATAGGTAAAGGTAAAGGTGTCCTATAAGCTTTGTGGTCGTAGGGGAGCGAGGCATCAGGGACCTCAGCTTCTCTAGGGGCCAGCATATTGAGGGCCGCGCCCATCTCCTCTCCCTCGCTGCTTTACCTTCCCAGACCCTAAAGAGGGCAGGGGGGGGACTGTACTGAAGCCAAGGCGCGCAAAATTAATAGTCACCCATCCAACTACTGGTAACCACGCTCGACGCTGCTTAACTGAACTTGGCTTGGGGGAAAGCCAGCGCTCTGACCACTGACTGAGCTATCCCGCCCCCCCCCCCCCCCCTCCTTGATATAACAAAATAAATAAATAAATAAATAAATAAATACAGACAGACAGACAGACAGACAGACAGACAGACAGACATGCATACATAGCCTACATACATACATATATACATAGGCCTACATACATCATACATACATACATACATACATACATACATACATACATACATACATACATACATACATACATACATACATACATACACACACACATACAATACAATACAATACAATACAATACAATACAATACAATACATACATACATACATACATACATACATACATACATACATACATACATACATACATACATACATACATACATACATACATGCATACATGCATACATACATACATACATACATACATACATACACGCATACATACATACATACACACACACACACACACACACACACACACACACACACACACACATACATACATACATACATACATACATACATACATACATACATACATACATACATACATACATACATACATACATACATACATACATACATACATACATACATACACACGCACACACACACATCCATCCATCCATCCATCCATCCATCCACCCATACATACATACATACATACACACACACACACACACACACACACACACACACACACACACACACACACACACACACACACCACACACACACACACACACATCAATAAATAACCCCCCCAAACTCCTCACTGATTCGGACTCTGTGATGTAGCTGCCTCGTCCGTTGGGCGCCAGGTAGTCCCCACCTGTGGCCAGGTGGCAGTGCTGGCCAGACTCCCGGCGCCTCCTCACCACAGTCAGGCTGGCTCTTCGGGATCCACCCGGGTACCCCTCCCCCCGGCCCCCCCTCTCCCCTTCCCTCCCTCCTGGCTGTTGGTGCTCCACCTCAGCTCCCTGGGGCTGACCGCCGGGGACAGGGTCATGGGGGAGAGTGGGGAGAGTGGGGAGGGAGGGGAGGGGGTGGGGGTGGGGGAGAGGCGGGAGCGCGGTCTTTCCAATCTTCGCGGAGGGGATTTGGGTTCTGGGAATTCCCTGCGTGGAAGAGAAGAAGGAGAGATGCCTGATGGAGAAGGTTTTTTTGATGTTACTGATTGTTGTGGTTGTTGTTGTTGTTATTGTCATCATCCAAATTACCACCCGTGCTCTTTGTCATTATGTAAGGTAACAAAATTAGGAGTGGGTAAAGAAGTGTGTGTAATAGTGCCTTCATCATCGTTGTATGGTATTGTGTTGTGTTGTATTGTGTTGTATTGTGTTGTGTTGTATTGCATTGTATTATAGTTTGTTTATGCCATTACCCTCTTTACATTAATTCTCTCTCTCTCTCTCTCTCTCTCTCTCTCTCTCTCTCTCCTCTCTCTCTCTCTCTCTCTCTCTCTCTCTCCTTCTCCCCGAAAAGTTTTCTTCTCTATGATTTCTGTGTTCTGTTAGACAGAGTACTAAATAATGACAACGACAACAACAAAAACGAGTCACAGATAACCATGAAAATGGAATAATTACAACAGTCTGGGTTAATTCAGTCAGCTACTCACTTCTGCAGCAGTCTGGGTTCAGTCAGCTACTCACTTCTGCAGCAGTCTGGGTTCAGTCAGCTACTCACTTCTGTAGCAGTCTGGGTTAATTAAGTCAGCTACTCACTTCTGCAGCAGTCTGGGTTAATTCAGTCAGCTACTCACTTCTGCAGCAGTCTGGGTTAATTCAGTCAGCTACTCACTTCTGCAGCAGTCTGGGTTAATTAAGTCAGCTACTCACTTCTGCAGCAGTCTGGGTTAATTCAGTCAGCTACTCACTTCTGCAGCAGTCTGGGTTAATTCAGTCAGCTACTCACTTCTGCAGCAGTCTGGGTTAATTCAGTCAGCTACTCACTTCTGCAGCAGTCTGGGAAAGCAGTCATCCCCGGCTCGCTCCATGAAGGCTCCCAGTCTCACCGTGAAGTCGGGGTCGGTGGGTTCGGGCTCCTTGGTGGGTTCCCTCAGGTGAGGCAGCCTCAGAGGACCCTCAGCAGGCCTGTCGGGGCTGTCGTCCTCCTCAACAACAATCCCCGCCGCCTTGGCCTCCTCGCGGGCCCGGGTTTCTGCTGCTTCCCGCGCGGACAGGAGGAGTTCCACAGTGGTGGGCTGTGGGGAGGCCTCTGTGGGGGATCGGGCACTGCGATCTGCAGGACAGGGGGTGCTGGCGGTTTCTCTGACTTGGCTGAAGCTGCTTGGGTTAAGGGTGTGGGGTTCGAGTCTTGTGTCACGATGACGGTAGTTGTTGGTGTCAGTGATGTGGGCATTTCCTGTGGTGTGGTGGCAGGTGCTGTTAGGGCCATGGCTCTGGTTGGAAGATGTGTTGAATGCTGGTCTTATGTGAAATAAGGCGCCTTGGTTACTTCATTCAATGATGTTGGTCTTGTTTGTTCCTCTAGTTTGACTTTGTTCCTTGGGCGGAATGGACATAACGTAGGTGATTGCTGCATTTACCTGTACCTGTTGAATAGGCTTCTTCTGCTGCTGCTGCCGTTAGCGGGGACTGGATTTTAATATATAAAAAAATATTTTAAAAAGCACAAGAATGCTTATTCCATCATCTTCGAAATAAAAAAAGCAAAATTTAAAAAAGATGTTGATGTTTCTCTTTCCGACGTTATCCTTTGATCTAGACGAATCTTTTTGTAGTTCGAAACTTTTCCTTGCTTATACTTGTACTGTTAGGTCTTTATGTTCATATAAATGATTCACTTACTTGGTCTCTGACACAACGGTACGTGTGTGTTGACTGCAGAATTAATCAGTAAGAGCCATACTTTCGGATCACAACCGTAAACAAATCACGAGGCATGCACCGTGTATAGTGTTATTTTGAGTACTCCCAGATTGTTGATAAAACACACCTCCATAAATCACCGTTTTCGTTCAGAGTTGATTTTCTCTATTTTGTTTTTAATTATTGATCAGTGGAGACTGTTGATATGTGTTTCTTTTTTAATAATAAAAAAAAGAGTGTCAAACTATGAATCCCTCCGAATGCAACAAGATAGGTTAGTCATGATGGGAAAGGCGTAGTACCTTTTCCGTAACCAAAACTGGAGAATGTTCGAATTTTTGCTAAGACCAGATCTATTCAGGATGCAAATAAAACGATTGTGTTTCCCTTACAATCACAACTACAATGTGTTTCTCATTCTGACCTGAGAAATAGCAGAGGTTCAGTATAATAATAGCGTTGTAGATGTCAACAACAGCCCTCCGGTCATTAACACACACTAGCCTGCATAGCTACCAGCGAAACACTCTCAATCAGTGTCAACAAACAACAAACAACACACCAGGACACCCTGTCACACAAAAGGCAACAACTTCTGAAGGTGTGAATGCAGGTGAGGCCTAACGGCGGTCGCTTTGGTACACTCTGAAACAGTTTAACCTCCAGTTTGGCCAAGAAGTATGTGAGAGCTCTAGCTAGCACGATACAGTCCAACTGACAGGTCTTATCAGAGCGGCCAGAGGAAAAACCGTTAGTAAGGTTTGTGGCAAAGGTATAATTATGGCTTGGCTCTAAGCTCTCATTATCTGACCGCCCGCCACTCTTGCTTTCTGTACCTGGTATGTCATGTAAGCACTGTCAAGTCTCTGTGTATTAGAAACAGGGGGGGGGGGCGGGGGGGGAGTAAATGAAGCAGGGAAGGTTATGGAAGGAATGAAAGTCAAAGGAGAAGGGGGAGGGGAGTAGGAGGGGGAATAGGTACATGGGAGAATTTTCAAGACAATGGGGCGGAGGGAGGATGGGGAAGGCAGGTAAAGAGATAATTATCATGGTACTACCGTCAACTTGTGCATGTTTACACTGACATTGTTTATTTATCCGTACATTGGGGCTAGTTCCTTTTGGTAGTGTGTTTGAACATCTTCCTTTTTTTCCGGCGAATTTTTTTCTCTCCTTTTTTGGTGGTAACTAAATGATGGTTCGTGTGTGTGTATAC
>CM060321.1:25938629-25948629 GCA_030674155.1 Stramonita haemastoma
AGTAAAACAGAAAAATCTGATATCCACATCTAATAAAACCTGGTATCTGAGTATAAGCACAGCTCCGCAAGTATTCCATCTTGGCTAGAATAGGAAAAAAAAAAAAAGAAGCAAACTACTGAGTTTTCCTTATGCATGGTGAAGATGGTTATCAAATATGAATATTACTGACAGATCCCTTCTGGCAGATCATGAAATAGCAAATACACTAGTCACTGTCGGTGTGCACAAGACAAACCATTGTTCATATTTCTCCAACTGAGCAAAGGTAGTGTTCACCCTGAAAGCTGCTGCTCAATCATGATGAACACTGTATGTCTGCCCTTACTCCTATCAGTCTTTTTGTTCGAGAGAGAAAACAAAAATCAGATCAGATGACATCCGCTGAGGCACCATTTAGCTTCTTCACAACATCACGCAAAACATCACTATATACGCAAACTGTGTGTGGCAGTGTACTGTGAGATAGGAACAAGTGCTAATTGCTCACTGACAAGGAAACAGAATTTTTTTTGGGGGGGAGGAAGTTATGAAGACAATATACACCTTTCTGAAATAAAATGGGTGGATTAAGATGAATATATATACTATTTTAATACCTTGTTATATACTAGTTTAATACAATATAATGCTATACTATTTTAATACATTACCACGACACACTATTTTCATACATTCTGGGGGTTTATGTGCAAAAGGAATGATGTTACATATCTGTTAGTGCTATCGATTGGCAGCCTGGGAGAAAAGGCCCCAAGATTGCACTTCAAGTTGATAGTACAAAAACAGTCTGTATCTTTAGTGCGCTTTTTGGGCTGGTTTGTTTTGAGTTGTATTTTGTTAATGTGAAAGCCAAAGCATTGTCATATTCACATTTGAAGAAGAAGAAAAAGCACGGTGGGGATAATTTATCACTGTTTCAAAAAGAGATGGGATAAGATTATGATTATACCTTGTTCTGAATGTTCTTTACATGTCTAAAAGAAACTAAGTTAAATGTTCAGAAGAATGTTTTGGATGATGTAAGTCAGGGGACAGGATACTCTTTGATCATCACAACTTACCTTTTGGGGCTTAAGGCGATTAAAAGGAAATCCAGAAATCATGGCTGGGGGGAGAGGAAGAGGAGGAGGGGGTGGGGACAGGGGGAGGAGGATAGTGAAACTACTCCATAATTAAACTACACAAAAGGGACATTTTCAACTACTGTCTGAATAATATTATATAAGAAATGACTCACGCTTTTTACAAAGATGGGGTGGGGGGGTTGTTGGTTAGTTTACTTTAACCGGGGGTACAGAAAATTCTACATGGGAAAAATGTTTTACTTCTGCACTTTAAATGCGGTGTGTGTGTGTGTGTGTGTGTGTGTGTGTCTGTGTCTCTGTGTCTCTGTGTGTGTGTGTGTCTATGTTTGTGTCTGTGTGTCTGTGTGTGTGTGTGTCTATGTGTGTTGTGTCTGTGTCTGTGTGTCTCTGTGTCTCTGTGTGTGTGTGTGTCTATGTGTGTGAGTGTGTCTATGTGTGTCTGTCTCTTTGTGTACATGTGTCTGTACATGAATGTGTGTGTGTGCAGTTGAAATAAACTTCTCTCCATGTACTTCTTATCTGACCGAGCTAATTTCACCGTAACAAGCATGAAGAAACATCTCTTGACAATATATAAGTAATGGGAGAAGGGAAAAGACTGGGAAGGTGTTTAAAGTGTAGGGAGTAAAGAATACACACGGTATAGACCATCCCACTTAAAAAGGTAAGGGCCAGGAGGACTACTCACTCAAGATACTGGGATACCGATGAGTTATGTGTTGTCACTGCACTGTTCACCTGAAGGCATTCCCTTCCGACTTGGTTCTCTGACCATTAAACAAATTGCACATCATCATGTCAACATTAAACACAAACTGATGCCAAAGGCCAGGGTACTTCAATTCCAATCCAATCCATCTGGTTGCTTACAGCCCTGCCGACCACACTATCGGGCTGGCATACTTCAGATTCAATGGCTAAACAGTACTATGCACACTCACACACGTACAAAGGCAGATTCACTCAGATACATATCCAAACTCTCTCTCTCTCTCTCTCTCTCTCTCATCACACACACACACCACACAACACACACACACACACACACCACACACACACACACACACACACACACACACACACACGCAGTCACAATTCCCAACAATATAAGACAGGTCAGCTCTAAACATTGCACACTCTTGTTTCTCGTCTAATGTTAGAAGCTCTGCCAAGTGTTAGCACCTATGGTAACACACACACATGCACACACACACACACACGCACGCACACACACACACACACACGCACACACACCAAACATTGATTAACAGTGACCCTAACCATGCCTGATCATTGACATCCTCCATACATTGCACTGTAGACATGAGCACAACAACTGGTATTAATCCAATCCAATGTTTTAAAAAAAAATTGCATTTTTTTTTTTTCAAAAACACATACCATCCAACCAGAGTGTGGAGTTTCAACAGCAGCATTTTCATTGAAAATAACAAAACCAATGCATGGAGAAAAAAAAATTCAATAAATTTTGGAATGAATACAGTGAGACACACCCTAACTTTTCACAGACTAACATGATACAACATGACTATTCTGACACACATATAAATCTGCTTGCCAATATGCATACCGGGTGCATAAGCACACAAGCATACTATACAACACAATGCACACAAACAAACAAACAAAACCAGGACAGGAAAACACATATCCCGATTTAGAGCAGACTTCTAGATACAATACATCACAAGAAGCACAACCACCATTCCATGTGACATCCTCCACTAAAATCTACATCCTATTATCATGATAAAATTGTTCATACAGGCTAGAGAGCATTTTACAAGTAGTAAAGCCACCATTCCATACCAAGCACAAAAACTCTCACATCTTTCAAAAAAAAAAAAAAAAAGGTAAAGGCAGCACAAACACATCCCACATATCCCCGAGAACGCGCATGATATATCCCTCCACGTGCATGCACTCTACTGTTCCAATGAAGAACGAATTCATGAATATACTAAAATTACACATATTTTCCATCCAGACCTCTTTTCCTCATTTCCAGCTTTCAAAAAACAATGAAAGAATGTTTAAAAAAAAAAGAAAAAAAAAAAGTAGAAACTGAACAAGACAAGATGATAACATACATTTCATTTCCTTCTGTCCCATACTGTTTACAGCCCCATTGACCACAAAAGCTGTGTCAGGGCTGTCAGTTCATTCAATTTCACCATTCACTTTCACCTCCTCTTAGTAATCACCTTTTTTTTTAAGGAGGGGGAATCAAAAACGAAACAATGCAATAGAAAAATGAATCATTGTTATCTGAACAGTTTCGGACATAGAGAGAGAGAGGGGGGGAGGAGGGAGAGACAAGACAAGACAAGACAAGACAAATTCTTTTATTCGAGGTTAATAGATAAGCACTCATGTCCTTTTTTTACATCCAGTCCACGTGAAAGAGAGAGAGAGAAAGAGAAAGAGAGAGAGAGAGAGAGAGGTGCACATAGACTGATACACTGATAAACACAGACAAACAGATGAACAGACAACAATATATTTGTGACTTAACAGGCAAATTATGATTCTGTCAATATGGATTCTTCTGTCTTCAAGGACCAACGTAACCAAAATCACAATACACTGATTATCTATCAATTTGTTTTGTTAACACACAAGTCTACATAAGATTCACACACTAAAACATTATCACATTCAGTAATTACGATAAAAAATGAAAGACAGCATAGGCAGTGGTCAGATAAAAAGTACCAAAAAAATACACAACTTTCCAGCAAAAATTACTATTAAAAAAATAAAATAAAATAAAATAAAGTGGAAAAAAACTACAAATAAGACTAAATTAAATCAATAAAATGAATTTTTAAAAAAAAACAACCAAACAAACCGAAAACAGCGGTGTGGAAGGAAGGAAGGAAGGAATGAAGGAAGAAGGAAAAGAGAACTCTGAGCAGGAGAAGGAGCAGAAGGGACCACTACCTAGATGCAGCACACATCAAACACAAATAATAAACAACATCACTCCAGAAGAACACGCCCCCAAAATCACCAATATCAAAGACAATAATGGCAACGTAAGAATCGTCAGCTGCCATACACAACAAGGTCTGAACATTGAAGGCTTGGGATTCAAACAAACAAACAAAAAACAAAAGAAGCACTTTCTGTTTTCTCAAATTAAACCTGTACATCATTTAAAAGGTTTTCTTGGTCTCTCTCTCTCTCTCTCTTTCTCCCTCAAGTCTAAGCACAAATGCATGCATACAGACATCTGCCAACACACTTGGTTCCTCCAATACACACCTTGTTCACCATAAAAAGATCTAACTGCCAAACAAGCCATGCACAAGCTCAGCTACTGCAACACACTTCTACACACTGATCTGGAACAATAATTATTCATTTTAAACGTCAGTTTTGGACCAGTAACTGTTAACATACATTGTAAGATAAAAAACAAAACTCGCCTTTTAAATAAAAATCTGGATTGGACCACTACACTTGAACACTACATGAAACAATAGCTTTTGACCATAAAATCTAAATTTGGTCCAGTTTTATCTTTGTTAGTATACCTGTATATCTTGGACCACTGGCAGTCATTGGTTGATTCCACAAGAAATCTTCTCTTGTGGTGGTCTCAGTAAAATTTGTTAACCTGACTCTCGCTCCAACAAAATAAAAATTTCTAAAAGTCCACCTTACTTAAATCAGAGATTCTTTCTAATGTAGATGTCTATTCTTGGAACCTAAGCACACATGCTTACAAACACATTGAGACATGAAACAAAAATAATTCATATCATACCCAAAACAAACAAAAAAGAAACATAGGCAAAAAAAAATCCTGAACAAGATTTTTTTTTAAATATATACCAGAACAGAAACTTAAAATGACAAAAAAAAAACATGGAACTAAGCATCCTCACATCTTCATGATTTAATCATTCACATAAAGATAATCTGATATGCCAGTAGGATAATTGTATAATCTTCTTTCATTTTGGTGAAAACATAATCACACACTGCTAAGCTTACACAACATTTCTCAAAGGAACACCTGACCTAGTGTTAGATCCAAAATCACAACTGTTTAACTCTCTCAAGATAAATCACACAAACGCTAAAAGAATCAATACACTGAATTTATTCTAAACAGACTCTCATGAATCTGTCAATACATATCAATGATACAAAAAAGCACAAAAAATGAATTGTTGTAGACTAAACAAACATATCAGTGCTAAACAAAAATTAGCACAACACACCATTCTAAAGTGTCCTTATACCAATCTACACTCCACAACCCAGTCCATTCCTGCTTTTGTGTCTGCACGCACACAAGCATGTGCACACACAAATCACACAACACAACCACTCAGTTACACAATGCAAGGAAAAAATATAATATAGCACACGAGTTTCAACAAAAACGATTTATAAAAAATACACCGACAGGGGGAAAAAATGTACTGGAAGCAATAGATATGGCAGAAGAGCTTTGCAGCTGTTCTTACTTTCTCTTTTCTGTTGCTAGGTACTGAATGTCTTAAGCAACTTCCAAATGACATTTTAACCCAGCAAGGCTTAGTTAGTCAGTACTATCCTTGTGAAGTTGTCAGTACTTCTCATTCTCTGACAGCCTATCTGTGGCGACAGTGAGCTTCTCAACAGAATAGGTCCATCACTACTTGGCACCATTGGTAAATGTTGTCAGTGAAAAACTTCATGGAATGATCCCTCTTCAGGCACATAACAAGTCTCTTCAGTTTGATGTTCCATCTTCAAAGTTTTGTTTCCTGAAGCACTCTCTGCCAAAAATTGCTGAAAGGAAATCTTTATGAAAATAACTGCCAGAAAGAAATCTCTTTAAAACACCAACTCATCAGAAATATGCATGTGCGTTTACACAAGCTTTCAGTACCATGCAAGCACACACATATGCACACATAGATGCGCGCGCGCGCGTGCACACACACACACACACACACACACACACACACACACACACACACACACACAACCCCACACACACACACACACACCATTAAAACAGAAAAACAGAGTAAATATCAGCACAAACAAACTCGAACAAACCAACACAAAAACAAGAAAGCGAGGTTTAAAGACAATGAATCACAATACTACAGCCTACAGTTTTCTCCTCTCCTCCCTCCTCCATCCCAATCCCCCTACATCTCCCCACCTTATTTTTGCTTCATACATAGTTACGCTCCAACTGACACACTTAGGCATCTTGTAGTAGTTGTACACTCAGTAAAAAATTTGTGTTCTTTCAACCTTCATTTCTTTCCTCCTCCATTTCTCAACCAACATGACTACTCCTGTACAAACAAGACAATGGCATAAGATAAACTCCTTTTTTACCTAAAAATTCAACACTACAATAATTTACTTTCAACAACTTCAGCTACGCATAAGGTGTACTTTTCTCCTGAAAACAACACTACAGGTGAAGGCCAGTCTCCAGTCACTGCCTCACGAATATGTACCAGAATGCAAAATGAAGGATTTTGCTGCAGTCTCTTCCCAGTCACCCTCAGATCTAGATCCAGCTATCGTCCTTCACAATACAGCGCTGTTTTCATTTATTGGAAAATATCTTGATATAAAAAATATTAAAAAATCACCCAAATCATGGTGCGACAAAAATGGAAACAAAAGACAAATACAAGAGTTGTGATTTGTCCACAAGAAGAAAAACCATGCCTGCAACATTCAATAATAACAGGTGACACACTGAGCTTCGGGAAAAACAAACACCTCTTCTTTTCTAAGATCTATTTACAATGCAAAACAGGAGACATGTCCTAACAGTTAATATTTAGCGCACTGGTATAGGCACAAATGCTGCACTTTCTCATTTGTTCTTTATGACACAGCAGAATTGAGCATGGAACATGGCATCTAATCTACGACACAAACAAAGTCCCTCCTAACAGAAAGTAGCCTGCATTTCACAATGTGCTTCAACGCAAAATCATAAGGTCTTCAAAAGTCCATTCACTGCCAAGTGTGAGACGCACTACCATTCAAAATACAACCCTTGTGACACAGAATCGGCTGCTTCATGCATACAAGAATTGTGCTTTTTCCTGTATATGTGACACACTTTTCATCCAGGATTTTCAGAATGTCATGTTTTGTTGTTTTTTTCACTTTTGTGAGGATCCCTTTTCAGTTCTAGGCCGCCATGTTGTCTCCTCTGTCGGCGTCAGTTCTTGTATTAGTTAGGTATTACTCTCTCCAGACCAGCAGGCTCCACAACAGTAAAACATCCTTCCAGAGCAAGTTGACCATGATGTGTGGGGTTGTGTGTGTGTTGTGTGGTTGTGTGTGTGTGTGTGTTGTGTGTGTGGTGTGTGTGTGTGTGTGTGTGTTGTGTGTGTTGTGTGTGTGGTGTGTGTGGTGTGTGTGTGTGTGTGTGTGTGTGTGTGAGTGAGTGAGTTGAGTGAGTGAGTGAGTGAGTGAATGTGAGTGTGTGTGTGTGTGTGTGTGTGTGTGTGTGTGTGTGTGTGTGTGTGTGTGTGTGTTTCCCTAATTTTTCCTGACTTTGTGAAAACTTAAAATCATAACCAAGATTCTATTCAGTGGAAAGAAAAAGAAAAGAAAAAAAAAAAAGAAAGATACATCTCTACAATTTTTCTTTTGATTATCAGACGTAGTTCCATATCACAGAAATTCTACTTTTCCTGATCCAAGACCCTTCAGGTTCAGTGCCAAATGTACTACTAACATGAAAAGAGCTAACGCTGACCACACTACATTTGTTACAGCGTCTGATTTCAGATAAAATTCCAGACTTGCTTACGACAGCACTGAGTAATGGATCAAATCTCTCTGACAAAAGACATCTACTGTCTTCTCTTCTCTCCCTTCACTCTGCCCACAGTGGCTGGGGCTTAAACTGAAGATTTCTGCAGAGCATGGAGGGCAAGGTGAACAAGGTGAAGCAAGTCCCACTCCAGCGAAAAAGGCCATCACTTTGTGGCAGTCAAGAGCACTGCTTAAACATGCACTTCAGATTTAAGATATTTCTCCTTAAAAGCACTCTTCCATTAAAAACAGCAGATAACAACACAAGTTGTATCAACAATGACCTTTGCACACCTGTCTGCAGTCCTTCAGGATTGAAAGAGCAGAAAAATTTTACTGACCCCCCCCCCCTCCCCCTCCTCTCATACACACATTCATACACACAACCGAACACAGCCATAAACATATACATCCAAGGTTAAGGGCTTTTAAACACACTCCTTTCATGCAAAAATCAAAAAGGAACTGTGTACACACACACACACACACACATACACGCACGCATGCATGCACGCACACACACACACAAGGCATGTTGACAGTCATACAGTGGTGATGATTTCACCAAGTTTCAAATTTTGGTCTAAAAAACATGATTAAAATATATCTTCTGACAAGACACCAAAAATCATGACATGATAAATACAGTTACCTAAAAGAACAAAACAATTCCAAGATTAAAAAAAAAAAACCAATGCTGCCCCCCAAAATAAAGTAAAACAAAATAAGGTAAACAAACAGACTCCTGTATATATGTATTTCCGACATGAATATTTCCAAGTTCTTACTCTTCTCTGCCATCCGGTACAAAAAATAAAAATTTTCTTAAAAATCCAAACTCACCAAATCAAAATACTGACGAGTCTGATTAGTATTGCAAACTGGTGTACATACAGCACCCTATCAATCGCAACACACACACATACACACTCACAACAAAGCTCTCCATTACTCAAAAAAAAAAGGGCATATAAAAGCTATCTTTAACTTTGCTGTGTGACACAGTCACTGACAATAACTACATACAACAAACAACACAGAAGATTGGCCAACACATACAGTTAGTTCATCACAGGGACATGACATTTCTGAGCATTGCTGGCTGGCTTTCCTCTGCTGCACTAGGGTACAGGGTAACACTCTCCCGCCTCTCTGCTGCACTAGGGTACAGGGTAACACTCTCCTGCCTCTCTGCTGCACTAGGGTACAGGGTAACACTCTCTTTCTTCTGCTGCACTAGGGTACAGGGTAACTCTCTCCTGCCTCGCTGCTGCACTAGGGTACAGGGTAACACTCTCCCACCTCTCTGCTGCACTAGGGTACAGGGTAACTCTCTCCTGCCTCTGCTGCACTAGGGTACAGGGTAACTCTCTCCTGCCTCTGCTGCACTAGGGTACAGAGTAACTCTCTCCTGCCTCTCTGCTGCACTAGGGTACAGGGTAACTCTCTCCTGCTCTCTGCTGCACTAGGGTACAGGGTAATCTCTCCTCCTTCTGCTGCACTAGGGTACAGGGTAACCTCTCCTGTCTCTCTGCTGCACTAGGGTACAGGGTAACATTCTCCCGCCACTCTGCTCTAGGGCATGCAGTGTAATGCACTTCTGTAGACTAAAGACAATCCTCACATTCTGCAGCACACCTGTGCCCCGGGCACTCTGCTCCAAGGAACCACCCACCCACCCACTCCAGCAGAGGAATCAAGCTCCGAGTAATGCAGCCAATCACAGGAGCTCAAGGAGGCCACTAGGAGATAAACTGTCAAATGTCTGGTGTAGTTCTCCACGTATCACCATTGCGCGCGCAAAAAAAAAAAAAAAAAAAAAAAGTGACAGATCCATTTCGCTCCGATTTCTGTACCTGTCAGCATCTATCTCTCACTCTCTCTCAAACACTGCAGTAAGCTCAATCCTACAATGTTCAGTTTAAAAAAGAAAGAAACAAAAACAAAAAAAAAAAAAAGAGAAAGGACTGAGTAGTGTGGAGAGGGTGGCTAAGAGTCTAGATACTCTACATAGTTGGCAGGAATCAGGCCCGTTTTCCCATCCAGCTCTCCTTGTAACCAGCCAGGCTCCCGCGAGGGTTGCACTGAAA
>CM060321.1:25953629-25966129 GCA_030674155.1 Stramonita haemastoma
ACAGACAGACAGACAGACAGACAGACAGACAGACAGACAGACAGACAGACAGCAACAGACAGACAGACAGACAGACAGACACACACACACACACACACACACACCACACACACACACACACACACACACACACACACACATGGTGTATAAGAGGGACAAATACACAGAGAGTAGAGACAGACAGAAAGAGCGAGAGCCAGAGCGAGAGAGAGAGAGGAGAGAGAGAGAGAAGAGAGAGAGAGAGAGAGAGAGAGAGAGAGAGAGAGAGAGAGAAGAGAGAGAAACAATCCGATCCAACCATACTGTTTATAGCCTGCCAACCACAGAGGCTGTATCAGAGTGAGACAGAGGGACAGAGGCAGAGGCAGAGTGACTATGACTAAGAGAAGAAGGGACATGAAATACGGAGAAATACAGAAATCCAAAGAGAGCTGAAGAGACAAACAGTGACTAAAGAGAGGGACAGAGGCAGAGTGACTATGACAGTAAGAGGAGAAGGGGCATGAAATACAGAGAAATACAGAAATCCATAGACAGCTGAAGAGACAAATAGCGACTCACAAAGCTGGTGAATCCACACCCCCAAAGCTGGCGTTGTACCGGTTTGCTGTAATGAAAACAAAAAAACAACAACAAAACAAGTCAGCTTCTTGACAAACAGATTTCTGTTTAAAGAATCCCCGATTCTTTGGCAGTAAATGAACACACAACAATCGTCTAAACAATACAGTCGGAAACATAAGTGTAATTATACACTGATATAGGAAAAGAAAAGCTTTTCTTCTTTTTTTTTCCACCAAGTGCATTCATTCCTTAACATGTCCATCAAGTAGTACCAACAGCAAAAAAATACAGGTGAAAGAGACTAGTGAAAAAACAGCACTCAGTGATTATTTAACCAGTAATATGACTGGCTGCAACATAGTCCTTCGGAAGAGACTATAAACCGAGGCCCCATGTGCGAACGCATGCAGGACATCTTACACGCACGTTAAATCCTGTTCCGCTTTTCGTAAGAGTAGGCCACTGTGTGTCGGTGGGAACAGATGACATTTACAAAACTGAATACACACGGGGACCGGATGTAAAAAAGCACATGAGTGCTTATTCCATTATCCTCGATATAAAAGAATAAATAAATTAATTAATTAAATAGAGATCAATGTCAGACATGTTGCCCCCACAGGCCAGCTGAATCAGCCACCATGCCACCCGTCATACAGCATAGAATGTTTTTTTCATTCCTCTGCTACAGTTCCCAGGTTCACCATTGTAGAGACTTTGTGTATATTACATACACAACTGTTGACCCACCATTCAGGTAGCAGCATTCCAACTCTGGGAATGATGTCTATAAATGACATCAGTGAGTGGGGGGTTTGGGTTGTTGTTTTTTTTCCAAGTCTGTCATCTGTTTGTACCAGCATGCAACGGCCTCTTCTCAAAGGTGCAACAGATTTCAATGTGTGTGAAAGATTTCTGTATGTGTTTGCACACAGCACCTCTTTTATAGTCTTATCCAAAAGATTTAGCAAAGAATAAATTATGTTTCTTTATATGAATTCTGATTAGCAGACTAAAGTACAAGCTGAAGTTGATATTTGACTTTCAGTGGTTACTTAATTACATTTACTGCATATAAAAAGATAAATATATTTTATTGTTTTCCTTAATTTGTTTGTATACATGTATTACACTCATTACTTCATGAAGTAAAAATATCCACAAGAAAGAAAAAAAAAAATCACAGGAAATAAAATGGGAAAGCCTCCGCTTTATGACACAAAACGCTCATACTTGACATATTGTTAACAACATGTGATTCAATACACAACAGTGTCATCACCAACATGCAGTTCAAACTCCAACCAATGTCTTTAACATGAAGTTCAAATTCGCAGTAACGTCATCATCATGCCATTCAAAACTCCCAACAATATCAAATTCCCAACAATGCCAACAAAATGCGGATCAATATCATCTTACATATGATTCAAACTCCCATGCGGTTCAACCTGCTACCCCAATCAAAACCTGTGTTGGTAAAACTCTCAGCACAGTGTTTTCAACACACAGTTCCAATTCCCAGCCACTGTCACCAACCAACATGCTGTCCAAACACAATACTGCCAAGTTGACAACAAAACAAAAGAAGCAAAGTGACAAAAGAAACGAAGCCTACCAAACCACAGTTATTTCATAGGATGGATGATCCATGGCACTGGAAAACCAAATGCATTATATAATAAAGAAGGAACATCATCATGCATCGTTAGTTGTGATCTTTTTTTTTCTTTGGGGGGGGGGGGGGGGGGGGTTGTCTGCTGTTTTTTGTTGTTGTTTTTTTTATAAAACTGTTGTTTGGTGGGTTGGCTGGTTTGGGTTTTGATTTGCTTTGTTTCGTTTGTTTAACTATTGTGTTGTGTTTTGTTTAGTTTATTGCTGCTGCTCATTGACTATTTCAAAAAAAAAAAAAAAAGCCCTCTGTAGAATGACCCAGACTTCCAAGGAGAGAAATCAGCACAGCAAGCAGACTGTGGAGACCATTATTCCCTTGCCCCTACCCCACCCCCACCCCCCACCCCCTAACACTTATTAGGAACTTCTCTCTCATCTTGTCATCCTGTGTAAGATCAACAATGCACACAGGAAATATTCACTTTGCTATAATGAGCACACAGAAGATCCCCACCTCATCATAATCATCAGGTGCAAGGTCAACTAAGCACACAAGGAAATTTCATTTGTTATCATGTGCAAAATCAGCTGAACACACAAGAACGCTTCATCATTTCATCGTACATGTGCAAAATCAACTGAACACACTAGAAAGCTTCATCATTTATTTTATCGTACATGTGCAAAAATCAGCTGAACACACGTGCAATCTCCACTTTGTTTACTACTAGCTAGGTCAAGTGAACAGGCATACACAGCTGTTCAAATGAGGATACACATGTATCCAAGCTACTATTTGTGTGCAACCACCCTTGATGCAGGAATACACAATGAAGAGAGATGGGGAGGGGGGGGGTGCTAGGGCAAAAGAATGGATGTGGGGGAGGGGGGGGGGAGGACACACACACAAACAAAACAACCAGAGAAGAGAGCAAACAGGCTGGCTTAGAGAAGAGGAGGCAGAAGTCAAAGGACTCGGGGAGAGGAGAAATGAACACAGAGAGATACAGGGAGGTAAGGGGAGAGAGAGAGAGAGAGAGAGAGAGAGGGGAGAGAGAGAGAGGAGAGAGAGAGAGAGAGGAGAGAGAGAGAGAGAGAGAGAGAGAGAGAGAGAGAGAGAGAGAGAGAGAGGAGAGAGAGAGAGAGGTTTCAAACATTTTGTTATTTTGGAATCATTTAATAAGTAAACTTTTTTTTGTTCAATAGGGTTTTTTTGTTGTTGATGCCGTTTTAATCTACAGTAATTTTTTACCTACTGTTATCAAGACACCAGCCGCCGCTGTGGCCTAGTGGTTAGGGCGTTGTACTCGTAATCTAAAGGTTGCGGGTTCGATCCCAGCTATTCCGCTATGGCGTTGTGCCCTTGGAAAAGGCACTTTACGGCTATTTTCTCACCCCACCCAGGTGTAAAAAGGGTACCAACCTTGTGTTGGGGGTTAACCCTGCGATAGACTGGCGTCCTATCCAGGGGGGAGTCTATGACTCTCAGTCGCTTAACGCCACAGAAACCGGGATAAGCACCGGCCTGATGAGCCTTATGGCTCGGGACAGACTTTAACTTTAACTATCAAGACACCACTTTTCCAGCTTTCAGTTCTGCTAAATTTATGTGTCTTAAAAATCACTACAGTCTTCATGTCTAGCCCACTTTAATTCAGGCATTTTTCTCATAGCAAGCCCACAGGCATCAACTGACAATGACCTGACTGGATCCAATTTCTTTTTGTACCATTATGACAATGAAGCACTGATTGCCTTGTTGTTTGATTTTTTTGTTTAAATGACAGGGGATTAATGGGGATGATACTAATGAGTTTAAAGATACCCACACACAAAAAAGGGGGAAAAGACATGAAAAAATCCCCCCAAACCAACCAACCAAACAAAAATGACCAATCCTTTCCCTCTAGGTATGTTACAAAGAAAAGTTCAAAGCAGTACCTGGCAGTATAGCCTTTAGACTGGAGCAGTAAAGCTAAAGGTGCAAATCTATATCAACCTTCTTGAAGAATTAAAAGATGTATACATGGACTTTCACACAAACATTCTTGACTAAATTCAAGGAATAATAATCAGAAACAACAACAAATGCAACACACACAAAGTTTGACAATTATGGGAAGGAGGGGGGGAAGAGATACAGATTTTGTTACATATCAAAATAGAAGGTCAGGGATACAAGATGAGAATGCTAGCATAAGACATTAGGATATTTATGGATGTTGTGTACAATGCAATTATGTTTTAGACTGAATCTATAAACACACACACACACACACACACACACACACACACACACACACACACACACACACACACACACACACTTTTTTAGAAAAAACAACAAACCCAACTTAAGTCACAATATCAACAATACGCACTCTTTCATTCAACTTACCATGCCCAACACTGTTTACAATATCAATTATCAGTTCTTAACACAAAAAAACACAACAAAAAAACCCTCTGTGAGTGCAAGTATGAGTGCATGTTGTTTTTCCTGTTGCCAGTAGTGTTATACTCAAGAGTATCTGTGAATGTACCTACAAGTTGATCTACACAATGCCCATTTACATGCCTGCCTGTAACTTTATGGATAGAGAAAAATGGGTAAACAAACTCCTTGTATAACAAAGGAGCAAATTCTGTGCCATTTTCTGTCAACTTACATGACTAGAGTATAAAGCCTACAACTTCTGTGACATGAAACACCAACACGGGGACTGGATGTAAAAAAAAAAGCACATGAGGGCTTATTCCGTTATCCTCAATATAAAAGAATATAAAAGAATAAAAGATTACTAGTCACTTCAAAAACTTCTGTGACACCAATACTAGTTAGTTCAAAAACTTGTGTGACACTAAACACCAATACTAGTCCGCTCAATAACTTCTGTGACACAAAACACCAATACTAGTCAGTCTCAATAACTTCTGTGACACGAAACACCAATACTAGTCAGTTTCAATAACTTCTGTGACACGAAACACCAATACTAGTCAGTCTCAATAACTTCTGTGACACGAAACACCAATACTAGTCAGCTTCAATAACTTCTGTGACACGAAACACCAATACTAGTCAGTCTCAATAACTTCTGTGACACGAAACACCAATACTAGTCAGTCTCAATAACTTCTGTGACACGAAACACCAATACTAGTCAGTCTCAATAACTTCTGTGACACGAAACACCAATACTAGTCAGTCTCAATAACTTCTGTGACACGAAACACCAATACTAGTCAGTCTCAATAACTTCTGTGACACAAAACACCAATACTAGTCAGCTCAATAACTTCTGTGACACAAAACACCAATACTAGTCAGCTCAATAACTTCTGTGACACGAAACACCAACACTAGTCAGTCTCAATAACTTCTGTGACACGAAACACCAATACTAGTCAGTCTCAATAACTTCTGTGACACAAAACACCAATACTAGTCAGCTCAATAACTTCTGTGACACGAAAACCAATACTAGTCAGTCTCAATAACTTCTGTGACACGAAACACCAATACTAGTCAGTCTCGATGCAATCCAAAAAGCCTGTGCAACCAAGGCTACAAATTCTGCATGTTTCCTTTCACTCTCTGTTCATTTTGTTTACTAACAGAACCAAGGTAGAACCCAGGATCGTGCATTTTCTCAGAATCTCTTGCTCATTATCCTCTACATGAAAACTTTATAATGTTCTATGCCGTTTTGAATACGTGTGTGTATTTCTGTATGGTGGAATGCGAGTATTTCTATGGTTTGGGTTTTTTTTTTTAAATATATACAGCCTATACTGAGCACAGCAACTGACTGGCTTACAAATACTCACACCACATTCAATAATACACTTTGCATGCATACACTCACACACATTACATAATAAAGACAGCAGGCACACACACACACACACACGCACCACACATACACGCACACACACACACACACACACATATTAGTCCCACACAAAGATCACAACAACACTCCTACAATTCTCTGCTTTTATCATTCATCAATCTCCAAAGGTTGTTTTGGCTTTAAAGTTCTACAGTTTTCATCTCTAAAAATACATTCAGCTGTTTTAAAAAAAAAATTAAATCCAAAATTCAACGTTGATGTTAAAACCAAAAAGAAATGGATAAAAACAAATAAATAAATGAATAATAAATAAATAAAGATTTTAAACTCTGCGGTCAAAACCAATGCCAGGGATCCTGAAAAAATCAAGACAAGCTTCCCAACCTGGAAAAATTCATACACCAAAAATAAAGCAATAAAAGCAGTCATCATTCTTTTCAGTTACAATAAAACAAACCTCCTCCCTTTAAAAAAAATTAATGCTTCCTATGAAATACTTCAAAATGAGTTGAGTACAAAAAATCCCAGCAACCAATACACGAACAGAAACCAGCAAGGAGGGAGGTACACACAACACTGCACGTGGCATGCACAACCCAAACACCCCACAACCAAAACGTACAAGGCAGTGCTGAAGACTCCAACAGTAACCAGGCAGGTAAACCTTCACACAAAAAAACACAACCAACAAAAGCATGTAGCCGGTCACAGCACACACCAATAATGTCTTCAACGCTGGACAACTCTGAATCATTATATAATGCACACTATACACAAAAAAATCCAAACAACAAAAAAGGCTACCAATTCAAAGACATAAATCCTGTAGCTAGCTGAACCAGAGTCCTGAAGCACAGGATACTTTTATTTACAGAACAGAATGACCGGTGTCATCTTCTTACTGGAACACCTCTGAGTATGGAGAAGGCTTGGTTATACAGTTTGTGTTTGACAGGTGAGGAAAACTAAACCATAGATGTCTTATTATAAATGTAACTAAATATATATCTTCCAGAATTCGAGGCACACTGCCTTTTATATAATCTCCACGACTGAATAACAGAAACATATGATACATTTTTTTAAATAAAACACAATCAGATTATGCTACATGATGGGCAACAGAATATTAATCCAGTTTGAGATGGGTTTGGGGCTGTGGTGTAAAATCCTGTCATTCTGTCACTCAAAAGCTTCCACTACACAGTGAGTGTGTGCATACATGCATGTGTCTGTCTGTATGTCTGGCTGTCTGTGTGTGTCTGTGTGTGAGTGCTGTGTAAGTATACCAATGCAAAAGTAACCACACATATATACATATAAGTATACTTGTATATATGCATGAATATTTGTGCTGAAAGTTAAAGTGTCTAATCAGCGAATAAACAGCCCTCATCCCTGTACTATGCTCATCACCCAACAGAACCAAACTGCAATACTCTGATTATTCACAGGCAGTGACTTACACTGACCCTGTACTCAGCAACTAGCATGAACACAAAGAGAACTCACTACAACTTGCAGAAAAATAATCCGTTCTGTTTTGTGCTAAGATACTTACATCAATATGATAGCAATCATGCCCATCCACAGAAAATGATATACACTGACTTGTACTACGTACACTACCAGCAAGCATTCAAGGCTACTGACGGTAAGTAGCATACACTGATCCTGACATTTACACCTACTAGCATAAAGTAGACAAGTGCATTGCACAGTTCATGGTTACTTAACAATAGTAGTAGACAGGGATCTGTCTTATGCCGCTAGTAAAATGTAGCGTACTAAATAAATGTTTGTTCTACAACAAACTATCTTGGAGGTGGGATAGCCTAGCCGTCAGAACACTGCACTCGCAATTTCATGACCCGGGTTAGATTCCAGCTCGAGGGAATTTTTCCCCTGGAGTTAACATCAGTGCTGACTCCACTCTCCCCACAAGTCCTTCGGATGAGACTGTAAACCGAGGCCCTGTGTGCGAATGCACTCACGTCTTTCGCACATGTTAAATCCTGTTCTGCTTTTCATAAGAGTAGGCCAGTGTGTGCCGGTGGGAACAGATGACAAGATTTACAAAACTGCATACACAGGGACTGGATGTAAAAAAGCACATAAGTGCTTATTCCATTATCCTCAATATAAAATAATAAATAAAAATAAATAAATAAATAATTTGCTGAGTAATCTTTCTTCAATATATGATTTTACCCAATATCATAAGTAATAAATGCACATATTACAAAAACTAGTAAAAGGCACTACTCACAAAACATACCACACTCAACAAAATTACACATTCCAAAAATAAACACATTTCCCGAGTTACACAAAACAAAACAAAACAAAAAAACAGTACACACACATGACCCTACAGAACCTGTGTAAAACTCCACAGCTCCAATCCAGATTATAAAGCACATAGATGTAACCGACATCAACTGGCATTCTACCCCCCAACCAGCCTCCACCCCAACACTCCACAGCAACCTGCAGCCCCATCCACCCTGCCACAGCCCCAAGCCCACATCATTCCGTTACCTGGAGGTAAAGATTCCAAATCAATAACTTCAGGGTAAGCAAGTGTGGCTGTTTACAACACACACCAAACAGCAAACGCATGTCAGGAAAGCCTGCATTAGTTTTCTCTGAATATATATATATATATATATATACATACAAGAAGAGTGGGTACTAATGTTGTCAAGCTAGTTTTTGGCTTTGCCAAAGAGCAAAGACAATTCATGATGCCTTTTTCTATTTTAGACTTGTAAGTTGCAAATTTGTTTGGTGCATTTCTTCTAGAGCTCAGCATGTTTTTTTTTTACATAACTACTGTATTTTCTGGGTTATAAAATGTGGTGGTATGTAAACAGCATCAGCACTGTTTTTAAAGTCAGAAAAAGTTAACACAATAGCGCATACAACTTAGTTGAATCGGCTGCAACAAAACAGCAGAGGACACTGATAAACCATGTAGCAGTCATGACAAAACTGAGTATACATGAAGCATGGTCATTTTCTGAGTCTCAAACAGTTCAAGAGAGCAGCATTTTGTGAGTTACTCTTTTCACTACTCTCCGCTCAAAAATGATTAAAACCCCAAGATTTTTCTGCTATGAAGAAGTTTCTTTTAACTGTCAAAAACCATGAGCTGCACTTTTGAGAAAAAGAACTGTCATTCTTTAAAGCAGGACAATGACAGTCTGATTGATCTACTCTACTTTTCTTAACCAAATCAAATAATAACATTTTTTTATGATGGTAGTGGTAGGCTTGACATACCGACATGCAATTCCGAGTCAATGATGTAAACTTGAAAAACAAATTATTATCTGAGAGCATCAGCTGCCCCTTGTTGGTTTTTGTGGGGGGGCTTGGTCTACAGTCTAGTTTTCTGTTTCTTTATTTTAGGATTTATGGTTTATTTGCATGATTAACAAGTGTGTATAAACATAGCTGTAGGCAAAGAGCACATTTCTGACGAAAACCAAATGGAAAGCAAGACGATCGGTATTGCACAGCAACTCAAAAGAGTACAGTATAGTGCACTAAGATCAAGTAAACACACAGTGCTGTACAACATTTGCAAGTATAAGCAGCACACAAGGCAAGATTATATTTGTTTCAGATATAAATACAGGGCGTAATTCATACTATCAAATTTTGAAAAAACAGTCTTTAGATACTGCCTTTACTGCTTTATTTTGGAACTACACGTTTTATACAGGGCAATATCTACATTATTTGAGTTATGGCCAATGCAGGTAAACTGCAACAGACTACACTATGTTTTTTTAACCAAACACACATAAAGCCACATGCACAAAGAAAATACTCCTTCAGATTTTGGTTCAACATCCTTTAGAATCGATTCTAGTTCTGAGAGTAACAATACACTACAGATTCAAGTCAAAGAGTAACAGTTTTTACTGTTTCAGTTCAGACAGAAGATGGAGTACAGAGTAAAGGCTGCACTATTTAAGTTCAAACATTTGCAACGATACAGAGAAAATATGTGGCATATCCTACATCAGTAGATAAAATCTTTGCTTCTCTAGTTCAAATATTCCACAGGATATACACTCTGTTCAGACAAACAGATGCATTACAGGGTATATTCTACATTTACTAAGATCAAACATACAGATAAAAGACAGGATTACCAGTTTAGGAAACAAGACACACAGAACAACCGTCTGTTTTTCCTCACAAAAGTAGCCTCTTGTCTCTATTTTTTAAATATAACTTTCTGACCTCACCCCTTCTGATAAAATTTTTTTTTTTTTTAAACAGATAATAAAAAAAGAGTGTGCAGTCTAAAAAAAACCATGTTGACACACCAGCATACTACATACATACATACACACACAATCTGAACAACTCCCATACAGACCATTCTTACCCAGAGCGCTGACATTCCCGTAGGCCGGCATGTCGTAGGAAGGTCTGCGCAGTCCATCCGGAGTTGCGGACCCTGCTCCCCCATAGGAGGAAGCGGAGGAGGGTGTGGAGGGGCCGGTGCGGGGAGAGAACCCCGCCTTGGAGGAGGAGGAGTTGAGGGACTCTGTGCTGCTGCTGGTGCTCCCCACTTGTTCGTACCCTGAACAACCATTATACACACTGACTCATCACATTCTTGCGTACACGTTAAATCCTGTTCCACTTTTCTAAGAGTAGGCCATCATGTGCCTGTGGGAACAGATGACACTTACAAAACTGCATACACACGGGGACTGGATGTAAAAAAGTACAAGAGTGCTTATCCCATTATCTTTGATATAAAATAAAACAGAAATAAAAAATTATTTAAAAAAACAAAAACCTTTCCACACTCACAGACATGCCTCGTTAGATTCTATGGTTAACACTAACACCAGACTAAACTTGGGCGGCACATAAAAAACATCTATCATTTTGATCACTAATATCACCTTTATCATCTATCCTGTTCGATTCATATATCAAAATGTTTTCTTCAGCGGTACAGAGGGTTAAACACATTATCCACAGCAAAATAGCTGATAACAGCACAATTGACACTGATTTCGACAAAGTTAAACCGCAAATAATTTTTTTTTTAAACCAAACACCATTTTAGGACACAGCTGATCAGTGTGATCAAACACAGTGTACAATGATGTCTCCCTGATTAGTGCATGGCGGAGAAAACCGCCACAGATAAAGACAATGTCATCAGCTTTAGCACTCAACACTTCAAGCGGAAAATTGCTTGAGGAGGATGAGAAGTGACATTTAATACCCACAACTATGCCTTTTCCAACCCCTTACATAGATTATGCACAGACGCATTTGCAGATGTCCCCAGAGTTCTATGATGGTACGTTTCCTGAATGATGAGTAGAGCTAATCACAGCTAGCATACCTATTTCAGAGAAGTCTCATAGAGAACGAATCAGTCATAACCTAACAGCTTTAATATAAAAAAAATTTAAAAACCTTGAAAACAGATAAGACATGTTCAGGAGAAGCCCCACACACAGAACATACCAGCATCAAACACAAGGCACATCTGCAAATGCGTCTCTGCATAATCTATGTAGTAGTAGGCACCCATCAGTCTCGGAAAACTATGGAGTTGCGCTCTAGTCTTTAGAGTGCAAAGCTTGGGTAAGTAAGTATGGAGGGCAAGCTGTTACCCATACAGCAGACCCCCCCCCCACCTCTCCACACCACTGGAATGATCCATTGGAAAGGCAATGACTAATAATATGGTTCCAGTACCATCGTAGAAGCCACCAGAACGCTGTAAGGGATTGGAAAATGCATACTTGTGGGTATCAAATGTCACTTTCTTTTTCTTTTTTCTTTTTTTTTAAACGTCACTTTTATTTTGATAACCCCACACACCTTGGTACACCTGGATGGGCCGAGGTCTTCCTGCCCCCACACGCGGCTGACCCGCAGACCCGTGACCCCCGTACGACGACCTTGACGACGTGCCCCATGAGGGGGAGGAGCCGTGGTGGGAGGCGCCCTCACTGCCGAAGGAGGAGACGGAGGAGGAGGGTCGAGCCTGGGCGGGGGTGTGGTTCTCATACACCGTGTAGCGCTCCAGCGAGCTGAAGGCAGACTCAGGGGGCTGGCTGGCAGCCATGCGACCTTTGGGGTCAGGGGCCGCGTCGTCTTTCTCTGGGGGGTGGCTGAAGATCTGTGGACAACGCAGAGGATGTATGTTCAAAATTCAAAAATTTTTATTTCAAAAACACTTTATTATGTCATAGAAAGAGAAATTCAAGCGGGTACAAGCCATGCATTAAAAACAGTAAACATGTAAACATAGTAATGTCACAGAGAAAAAATATATATATATACTCATACTCATTCTTCAGCGGGTAAGGGTGGAGAGAGAAAGATCCTATACTGAATCTTATAATGAAGGGTGAGGTAGAGAGAGAAAGATCCTATACTGAATCTTATGATGAAGGGTGAGGTAGAGAGAGA
>CM060321.1:25973629-26078830 GCA_030674155.1 Stramonita haemastoma
AAATGACCACATCTGCCAGGGCATGAGTGATGACCATACCTAGGACTGTCTTGAGGAGGTTGGTCACTTTGGAGTTGACCCCCACCATTCTGTACAGCCCCTGCTCATGAAGACCTGTATCACAAAATAATAATAATACATGGAATTTATGTAGCACTATATCTTGCAAAAACAAATCAAAGCGCTTGCATACAACACATAAGCAATCAATGACAATTAACAGTTTTAGCAAATTCCAACGCACACACAGCATACGCATGCATGCACGCAGGCACGCATGCACGAACACACAACACACACACACATTAAACTGTTGACTTTGATATCAGACATATTAGATCATCAGAACAGTTGCTCATTTCTTGTGATTCGAGAACTATTCCTTGCACTTTGTCTTTATCTCTCACCGATAACTTTTCTCAAAAGGCAGACCAAAAAAAAAAACCTATGGAAAGACAAAACTTTATGAGATTCTTGCAGTATCCTATTTCTCTGTTTTCATAACAATAATGATGATAATAATAATGATAAAAAAAAGCATGTACCTCTGGTTTCCAATGCTGCAATGGCCTTTCTCATGAAGTTGAAGCCTGTCTCATCAAGCACGGCTGGAAAGAAAAATCATACACTTTTCTAAATATTGCCTTCAGATCAGTAAACAAAAAACAACAACAACAACAAAAAGACAACAAAAAATGATGGATAGAGAGAATGAGAGTGTGTGTATGTATGTGTGTGAGTGCGTGTATTTGTGCATGCATGTGTGGGCGTGCACATGTGCACGCGTGCATGTGGGTGCGTGTGCATGCGTGTGTGCATGCATAAGTTCATCATCACATGTGTGTATGTATGTGTGAACACATGTGTTTGTGAATATGTAGGCACATTCACATTTATGTTTATAGGTTTCTTGTATATGTACTGAGTATTTATGTATATAGACATGAGTCTTTCTCACACAACCAACATCAGTGCAAATTACACCTCCTGCACTTACTGTCATCGGTCTTGACTTTTGGCTGATGGTAAATCTGCACACAGGAAAGGACTTGTCTGTCTTTTGTCAAACCACTGGGCTAATTCCCCTCTCTCTCTCTCTCTCTCTCTCTCTCTCTCTCTCTCTCTCTCTCTCTCTCTCTCTCACTCACACACACACACACACACACACACACACACACACCACACACACACACACACACACAAAACACACACACACACACACACACACACACACACACACACCACACACCCCACACACACACACACACACACACTGCAGCTTTGTACCACAATCAGAAAAAAAAACTTTTTGAGCAGTGGAAATATGACAGATTTATTATGAATCCAAATGAAAAACATTCAAAGGATACTGAACACTCCCACTGGAAGTTACATCGTAACATTAAAATAGAAATATAACAATGACACAATAATGGATTTCTGAGAACCATGATCCAATGACTAAAATTCAAGCAGGACATACTGTAAAATATGACACAAATAACCTTTAAGACACTTAAATGAAAAAAACACCCAAATAACCTTTAAGATACTTAAATGACACAAATAACCTTTAAGATACTTCCATGAAAAAAAAAAACCCATATCCCTCATTCTGACAATAATTACTCTTTTCTTCTGCACTCCCTCTTTAAATAAATATATATACATCAATTCAATATAAGTCTCCTTCTCAGAATCCTGAAGCCAAAATACTCACTGGTTCCCGTCCATCCATAGCATCAAGCCAAAGTCTCCTGTCCTCATCTGAGAGTGCCTGCAGTGTCATCGTTCCTTGCCTGACACACACAGACACCAGAAATGACACAGGTATTCAGAATTCCACATTACCCCACCCATCACACTAACACTGCAAGCTTACTTTGGGGAGACAATACAAAACAAATATACAACCAGCCTCAGGTATTGGGAAAAAAAAACAACCCAAAAACCAAAAGCAGAACCAGCTTAATTCGCTAAAGAGTAAAGAAAACAACTGACTTTGAAGGAATGTTCCCTATTTCAGTCCTCTCCCTGTTGTAAATATCACCATCACTCACTGTATTCTTTCAGCGTGGTTTACTTTCTAACTTCTTCATTCATAAGTACTACACATTTGCCTGCATAAGACAATGATTGTCCTTGTCTGAGAGCATTTCTTACAACCTCAGGTTGATTTGGTCTAGGTTAGATTTTTTTGGGGGGGAAGACTCCATTTTTTTTTTCACCCTGTAGCCCTGACATCTACAACTGTCACTGATTTTGATATGGTTCCATAACAAGCACAGCATACATCCAGAACAACAGGCATGTTAGCTGTTTACACCAAACCACCATGAGGTGTGAGCAGTTTTCCTGTAGCAGTGAAACAGATCAGACCACAGAACTGTTTTGTTCAGCTACACTTATCTTCAGTGATAAATTGCACACACAACAGAAAGCATACCTTTCCTTCACTGTGATGTCAAAGCAGAAACGCCTTTCTATTGTTTCAGCTGCCCGTCTGCACAATAAAAACATTCATTTTTTCAATAAACACAGTGATACAGCATAACATTACTGTTCAAATCAGCAATACTATATCAGATGCAGAAACCATATCATCTAGCATGACTTTTCGATGATTAAGATGTACAGATTGGATCTCTCAGTCAAAACTGAACATACACACAGCAGACTTTTTTGTCTTTTATAAATATTATCTATCACACACGTAGCAATGGATGCATGGCACTTACATACACACAACTAGTACCTATGCACACACACACACACACACACACACACACACACACACACACACACACACACACACACACACACACACAGGGGACAGGATAGCCTAGTGGTCAAAACATTGCGCTGGCAATTTGACGACCCGGGTTTGATTCCCATTCGAAGGGATTTTTCTCCTGGAGTTAACAACAGTGCTGACTCAACTCTCCCCAAAGGTCCTTCGGATGAGACTATAAACCGAGGCCCCATGTGTGAACGCACGCATAGTATCTTGTGCACACGTTAAATCCTGTTCCGCTTTTCATAAGAGTAGGCCATTGTGTGCCAGTAGGACAGATGACAAGATTTTTAAAAACTGCATACATATGGGGACAGGACGTAAAAAAGCACATGAGTGCTTATTCCATTATCCTCAATATAAAAAATAGATAAATAAAATAAATACATAAATAAATAAATAAACACTGAATTTTTCTTTCTTGTATTCCACCTGAAAAAAATTGATACTAAGTCAATATCAACTTCCAAATAAAATATGTTATAAAATAAAATGAGGAAGAAACAAGTAAAACTTCTTTTTTTTTAAATGCATAGATTTATATCAATTTCTTCTTCTAGACATCTGAAAATCCAAGAAACGGTGGTGATAAGTAAAGCAGGGTGGGCAGAATTTTCTTCTTTTTTTTAAGAATCCAAGAAATGAGCGATAAACCGAATAAGACAAGACATGGACTAAAATACAAATAAAGATTATTTTTTTTTAAGTGACAAAAATAATTTATGAAAGGCAAGATATGCACTAAAATACCAACATAAACCACAGTAATAGATGACATACAGATGAGGACAGGACAGACTAAAGTACAAAATAAAGATATCCCAGAAATAAGTGATAAACAGGAAAGAGACAAAACTAACAAATACAGATCCAAGTAATGAATGTGATGAAGGGGGGGGGAGAGGGAGGAGGACTGGGGCTGAAATGTCCATGCTCTTACCTGACACAGGTGTCCAGAGTCAGCTGCTCTGGCTCACTCTGCAATAGAGCAGCACACAAACAGGTAAAACACTTTGTCTGATTACACACCTGCTTTACCTTTGTACCTTCTTCACATGCTTCATACCAAAAAAAATGTACTTATTCAGGAGCAGCCATTCTCTTCTGTCGAGGATTACAAAAACATCCCATTATTCTTGTTTCTGGAAAAAAAATTGTTACTATGTCTCTGACAAGAGGCTGAGTCCACATCAAAGTCTTTTAAGTCACAGACAAAAAACAAAAAAAACCTAGGTAAAAAAATGATGATTACAGAATTAACGAGTTACTTTCTTTGGTGAGTAGAACACTTTAAGATGTAGATTTACAACATAAAATGCTGATGTGGTAACAAATATTATCTCGGTTATTTTGTGTTGCTAGAACTTCTGTTGAGCTATGTAAAATCTCTATGGTTTGTGTAAGTTATTGTGATGTTGGTTGGTTAGTTTTACATGCAAAGAAGAAAATATGTCTCAGTTTAATATCATTATTCAAAAGTTTTTGTTAACAAACAAACATGATAATGAACGAAGAGCTTTGGGGAAACTGATATTACATAACATTACCAACAAACAACAACAAAAACTTTCAGTATATTTTTAAATGCCCCTTAACAGCCATTAATATATAGATTTACAATGAACAAGGAGGAAAACACATCTCCAAAAGAGCCAACGGACAATTCTCACAAACCACTACTTCCATGCTTCAGTGATTTGTACATCATCAATCACTGTAAAGTGTAAAAACATAACAAATAAAACCACGGAAACAAAACAGACCAGAATATGTTATCATAAAGATTGATTATAAAAATGAGAAGTCTATAATATGTTATTAACCCTTTTGCTGCTATCATATTTTGCTCAGGCACATGCTGGACGGAACAGAGAGAGCACTGAATCACGACAAACAGCGATCGTCAACTGAGCATTGCTGGCAACGGTTTCTAAGAAGAACGCTGTTTGTCAACAGCGCAGTAAAGAGGTGAAGTTTAATAAGCAAAACTGAGGGGTTTTTTAACACCCCATATGAGGGAGGAGCAGTAAGAGGCAGACTCATCAAGCAAGAGAGAGTTGTTCTGTCTTGGCAGGATGTGCCAGAGGCTTCAATAATAGCCAGTACCCAACAACAACAACAGCAATGTACTCTGCCTCCCCTCAAAAACCTTAGCAACCTAAGATACCTGGGCTTGCCATGCCATCATTTTTTTTTTATTACACTGTTTTTACGATATACACCTCTGTTTCTTGTCGCATATTACACTGTTTTTACGATATACACCTCTGTTTCTTGTCGCATATTACACTGTTTTTATGATATAAACCTCTGTTTCTTGTCGCATATTATACTGTTTTTATGATATAAACCTCTGTTTCATGTCGCATATTACACTGTTTTTACAATATACACCTCTGTTTCATGTCGCATATTACACTGTTTTTATGATATGCACCTCTGTTTCTTGTCACATATTACACTGTTTTTACGATATACACCTCTGTTTCTTGTCGCATATTACACTGTTTTTACGATATACACCTCTGTTTCTTGTCGCATATTACACTGTTTTTACGATATACGCCTCTGTTTCTTGTCGCATATTACACTGTTTTTACGATATAAACCACTTTTTCTTGTCGAATATTACACTGTTTTTATGATATAAACCACTTTTTCTTGTCGCATATTACACTGTTTTTATGATATAAACCTGTTTCTTGTCACATATTACACTGTTTTTACGATATACACCTCTGTTTCTTGTCGAATATTACACTGTTTTTACAATATAAACCTCTATTTCGTGTCGCATATTACACTGTTTTTATGATATAAACCTCTGTTTTTTGTCGCATATTATACTGTTTTTACGATATAAACCTCTGTTTCTTGTCGCACATTATACTGTTTTTTCGATATAAACCTCAGGTTCTTGTCGCATTCTTCATGACAGTCTGTTGTTTCACTTTGTCAACAGCGTTCTGTATTTACCTGTATAAAAACATTTAGATATTGCCTTTTGTATTTCTACTTTTTTTTAGCAAAGCACACTTGCATGTACACACATGCATTCACACACATGCGCACACACACACACACACACACACTTGCACACATTGCCATGTACACCCATTTTGTTTAATTCAACTGTACATGTACATGATCTACCAAAGTAGCTATCCTCTGAGCAGTGCTCCACAGATTTGTAAAATCCTCCACAAAGCAGAGCAATACATATCGGCTTCAACGTCATCACAAATATCCAAAGCACAAAATAAACATGTTTTCTTTTTTTTGTTACCAATAATCATGCAACAATATCCAAATGCTTCTTCTGTGTTTAATGTTCCTTTGCTAAACCTTTGAGATTCACTAATGGTGAGATTGTTGCGTATGCACCCGTTTTTTTTCCCTCCACCATTAAGGTGGCCACATTCCAACTTCAGCAACACAGTTAAGAATTGAACCTACCAATGTTGCCAGGACAGTCAAGAAGTACATCCCTGCTCTTTTCGACTTTCAACTGTCAAGGATTCTTTGGATGTGTACAAGTCCATACGCATGCAAGTCTGACTGGTTATGAGTCTCCTCTGAAAGACTTAACATTCATGTCCATTTTCCCATCAAACTGGGAGAAAAGGGCAAGGCTGGGAATCGAACCTAGAACCTTGTGGTTTTCTTGTTGGCAGGCAATCATCTATACCATCCTGCCAACTTCCTTCTTTTAAAAAAATGCTTATAAATGTGCTGTTATGTCCCAACAGTTATGCGTATTACGTTATTTTATGTCAAGCCTTCGAAAAAATAAAACAAAATTTCAAAACATTGTTTTTTTCAATGGTTGTGAAACATATTGCTGAAAATATCCACTGATCGCCAGAGATGAAAAAAAAATCAGAAGAAAAAATTGATGGGAGTTAAATGACAATAGCCATCATTTTCAAAAAAAGTGTATGTGATCCTTTAGGAATTGACCAGTGCTAGTTACGACCTTCACTGCCTCTTCAGATTAAATTAATATGGAGTCATGACCAGATGCATGCAGGAAAAAAAAAAGCTGTTGACATACAGAGGATCATGCTTTCAAACATATGATTCTATACAATCTTGTCAATACAAATCTAGTAGGAATGTAGTATGCCGAGTGAAACTCAAATCTAAGAAGCATGCATTCCAACATGTTAACAGCTACAAGAAAATGTTTCTGAGATCTGTGTTATGTGTTAAGAAGAATGTAAGAAAAATGAGAAAATAAAAGAAAATAAAAGAAAGAAGACAGACAAACTGGCAACAGTACTAAACTGAAAACATGTCCAGTTTTGAACTGAGAATTTGCCTAGTTTTAACTACTTCCAGTAACCACTGAGAAAAGATCTATGGAACTTTACATAAAGATCTGATGTCAAAAACAAAAGGAATGCTTTCATAATAGAAAATGTTATAATACCATGCAAACAGTACATGCACAAGAATTAGTTTTCTATGTTACGAAGTTCTAAATTCTGATTCAGGCAAAACATTGGAGGAGGGGGGGGGGATTACCTAGTGGTTAGAGCATTGCACTCGCCATGTGATGGCCTGGGACTGAACCTGGGTTCGAGCCACTACTGAGACGCCTGTTCAAAGTGATTTTTACCCTGGAGCTAACATCAGTACCAACTCCATTCCCCCTCTAAAAAGTCCTTCAGATGAGACTAAAGACCAAGGCCAAGCCCAAAGTGCGAACACATGCAGAACACCTTGCACACTCATTAAATCTAGTTCTACCTTTCAGAAGAGTAAGCCATTCAAGCCGGTAAGAACGGATGACTAAAAAAATCTTTTAAAAAATGCTTGCACACTGGTGTGGTGTTCAGACATCATTCCCCATGTCAGAATGCAGATATCTTAATGGTAGGCAAAAACGGTTGCATAAACGCATAATCTGTTATCTTGATGAGTACATCATAAACAGCGATCCAACTGAACTGCTTTCAGGCATAGCAAACTGACTGATCTTCATTGGTACATTCTTGATGTCAGATGTGGTTTTCTTTACATTCTTATATCAAACGTATTGTTCCCTTCCAAAACCAGGGAAAAAAAGTATAACCACTGTAGAGAACACTCTCTCAATTATCTATTTTTGTGCAACCCCCTCCCCCACCCTTTTTTTCCAGCTGACCTTCTTTTAAAGTTTCTTTGCACATAAAATTTTAAGGTATTTTTTTTTCAGAAGTTGTGAAACAGTCTAACTGTCTGTGGTGCTGAAGGTTCCTTCTTGTACAGCATGGAAAATGGAATAAGTACCATAGATGAGACCAAAAAAAAAAACTGTTCTAAACAAAAACATGCTCAGACTATTGAGCTATAATAATAAAAAATAATAAAAAATATGAGTGCATAAATACATAACAAATTTAAAACAAATTACCAATAACAGTACTCACAGAAAGCCTGGCCATCTGATTTTTTTTTTTTTTTTTTTTGAGGAGAAACAATCAGTCATTCACTTTATGTTATCTCTCTCATCATTTGAATGAAACGAAGTGTGACAACACAGCTACAAAGTCTAAGTTTAAAAGTGGGTTACACTACTGCATTCTAGTTAGATTTTTAAAATGCACACACCATATGACAAGAAAAAAACAGTATGATGTTTATATAGTTCAGATGTTCAGTTCACACAAATCAAAAATCTATCTTGACACAGTTAAGTGCATCGTTCACCACTGTTTGACAAGTACATGTGCAAATTAGAATAATGTTTCTTAAGACAGATCATCTTCCAAATCAGCAGCGAGTAAAAAAAAAATCAGTGAAGGGGCAACCCTAAGTGGCAAAGAGAGCACTACCCCCATTTGGGGTATGCTATACAGGCACCCAGAGATCACATGGTGATTCTACCCTGGACAGACAGGGTGGGACAATAGTCTTTAGGTCTTCTGTGTTAGATTCCCACAGGTTCAGATCTTTAGTTTCCTGACCCTGTATCACCTCAGATCTTTCAGTGCATATACTCATGCATGCATGCTCAGATATTTGATAGGTTCACTTCAGATCAGGTATACAACATGTAGTAGTAGTAGTAGGCACCCATCAGTCTCAGAAGACTATGAAGTTGCGCTCTAGTCTTTAGAGCGCAAAGCCTGGGTAAGTAAGTATGGGGGGCAAACTGTTACCCATGCAGCAGACAACCCCTCTACACACCACTGGAATGATGATCCATTGGAAAGGCAATGACCGATACGAATGGTTCCAGTACCATCGCAGAAGCCACCAAAACGTTGCCATATACATCCCCGAGCCGCCCTGGGACTCTAACTCCCTGATTTTTCCTCAGGGATGGTGTCTAAACACGACACCTGTGTGCATGCTGGGTTTTATAATTTTGTCATCCGCTCCTACCAGCACACGATGGCCTGCTCTTCCGAAAGGCGGAACGGGGTTTTAACGTGTGCACAAGATGTTCTGCATGCGTTTGCACATGGGGCCTCGGTTTATAGTCTCATCCGAATGACTTTGACATTCACTTCGAATTTTTCATCAAACTGGGAGGAAAGGGCGAAGCTGGGTATGAACCCAGAACCTCACGGTTTACTTGTTGGCAGGTGAACGACTTAACCATCCTGCCACCTTCCTTCCTTCCTTCCAACATGTATGCATCATGAAAATGCACCATTTTGAATTTCAACACATCAAATCTTCATTTGTATGCAAAAATGACAAACTCAGGTTTATCATCATGAACCCAGAAGAAGGAAGTGAGGAGGAGAAACAATAGCAGAAGTTGCATCCACCTCCATCCATAACTCAACATCACATACAATCAAATACACAATTTTTCTCCTCATCAAAACACTGTATCCACTGCCATAAACCAACTAACAACACCTTGGATTGGTTCAAATTATGACATAACTGTTCTCAAGTAAGTCGTCCACTGTTCATAATACTGTTTCCTCTGCACACAAAACAAGAGCAAATTTCTACTGAAATTGGTAGAAATCCAAAACAGTTACAAAAAACTGAACAGATAAAAAAAAAAATGGAAAGCAGTTGAAGAAGAGAAGGAGGAAGAGGAAGCTGAGAAGGAGGAGGAGGAAAAAGAAGAAGGAAAGGGAGAAGAAGGAGAAGGAGAAGGAGAAGAAAACGAAGAAGAAGAAAAAAAGGAAGAAGGAAAAGGAGAAGAGAGGAGGTGGTGGAGAAGGAGAAGAAAGAGAAGAGGGGAGGCGTAGGAGGAGGAGAAGGAAGAGGAGGACGGAGAAGAAGAAGAAGAAGAAGAAGAAGGAGAAGAAGGAGAAGAGAGGACAACAACAACACTGACAGGGTCATACACAGACAGACACGCCTGGTCACCCACAGACAAATCTAAAGGCTCTTACTTACCACTTTGCCTCCAATCTGGTTGTACAGGATCATGTAGAACTCCTTGGTGTCCTTCTTGTACTGGCAGTAGTACTTGGTCCATGTTGTGCTTAGGGCCTCTGGGGTGAGGGAGAAAAAAAAAAAAAAAAAAAGCAGGGATAGAATTACACCATCTTCTTCAAGTATGCATGCTAAGCTGTGATTGGACACAGCTAAGATCTTTTTGTTTGTTTGTTTATTTGTGGATGGGTGGGTGTGTGGGTTGGAGAGTGGGTGAGTTAGTGTGTGTTTGGGGGGGGAGGGGTGTGGGGGGGGGGAATGAGAGTCAGTGAGTGAGTATATGCATGCAAGTGTGTGTGTGTGTGTGTGTGTGTGTGTGTGTGTGTGTGTGTGTGTGTGTGTGTGTGTGTGTGTGTGTGTGTGTGTGTCTGTGTGTGTGTGTGTGTGTGTGTGTCTGTGTGTGTGTGTGTGGGTGTGGGCGTGCATGTGTTGTGACAGTCAGTGAAACAAAGAGTGAATGCATGCATGTATGCATGTGAATGTGCAAGCATGGCATGCCTGTGTGCCTGCACAGATGCATGAGTGTGTGCCTGTGTAATTAAAGAAGCTTTTTTTTTTTTTTTGTAAAGGAATCTTCAAACCAACCAACCAACTCTAGCTTACTTTTCTCCAGGAGGTAGAGATAGCCTTGTCTGGTAAATCCTTTCAGTGTACTGGACTGGTCCATGGGCTTCTGAACACATCAGTCAGGAACAAAAACAGATACAATTAAAATTTCCATACTATGTTAGCTAAAAATGTCCATACATATGTTAGCTACATTACAACCAGATACATACTACTCTCTTAACAATACTACTGAGACTGTCTTTAGGGAAGCAGCCGATAATCTGACTGACAAATTATGCCTGTAACATCATCCCCTTACTGCTAACGTAACATCCTCCCTATAAAATTTGTCATTCTGCGCCAAGACATGAATCACACATGTATGATACTCATAATACTATTTCACCGACTGATATAGTTAAGAGTGGGATCAACATTAAAAATATCATTCAAATATCAAAATGACTAAATAACCTACACATGACTGAAGTATGTGCGCACAAGCATCAGCACATCCAGTGTGCATGATTATGTATGAAAGTCCACATATGAGCATGTTTTAAACAAGCATGAATGTAAATATATGGCCTGTTAAGTTAGGGCATGTTCTCTGGGTTTGTGCTCTTCTCCTCTTTCACTTTTCGACAAAGTCAAATATAAACAAGAAAAAAAAAATTGGGGGGGGGAATTTACACTGTCAGACTGACAAAGCAAGTCGTCTGAAGTTTACAATAAAGGTTAACTTCAAATCAGAATGAGAAAATACTCCTATTTTCTATGATTTATTTTTTCCTCAGCTTTGCAATTTGGCCTGTGCATTGTTAACTTGTAAACAAATAAACAATTCACACATATGTACCTTGGAATAATCCAAAGAGAATCTAAAAACACCACAGATAAAACACAAACAACAAAACTATCTACAGACAGCCAACTCCCCCCCCCCCCCACGAGAAGAAAAAAAGAAAAGAAAGCTTTTCTATCCAGTTTTTGTTGTTACTGTGCTCTTCATCTCTTTGAATAATTTTGTTTTTAAGTCAACCACAACAAGTTCTTGACTTATGCATCTAATAAAAAGACACTTGTACAAAATCAAACAAGCATGCAGAATGATACAAAACATAAGAAACACATGACAACAGATACAACTACTGGAAAACACAACTTCAAATGAAACACCCGAACTATCTGATCATAGTAAAAACCAGTTGTTCCTACATTCAAAACTTTGGAGTGTACAAAATTCTTGCTATTAAAACTACATGTCCTCACTAGTTGCTTGATCTTATGCTCCCATTTTGGTTTTTGGTGTTCCTGCTGTTTTAAACTCACAAAATAAACAGAAACTGAAAGAATATGTGCAATTTTTCATTCAACTGTATAACCAGGAGATATGTAAGTTTTAGCAAAATCACTATGATAAAAATTTTTAACATCATATTTTCAGGTTTAAAAAAAAATAGAGAAAATAAACTTTCCTTGTTTCCTGTCAAGAAAAAGAGATGTTGAGTTAAAGTTCTTAGTCTTCCTAATTCCTGTACATTGCATGGATTTCTTTTACAGTGATACATTTTTTAACAATAAAAGACAATATATTGAAAAAAAACTTGCGAAACACTAATAAACACAGGTGCACTATTTCTATGCTACTCCAAAAACTTATTTTGTCCTTAGAAACAAATAAAAACTGCCATTATCAACTAAATTTTGAACATATAAACAAACACACACACACACACACACACACATACACACACACACACACACATACACACACACACACACACACACACACACACACACACACACACACACACACACACACACACACCACACACACACAAAGAAATATAAACAGCAACATGCACCCTCACAAATCCACACAAATAAAGAGTCAACATAAAGTTCCGTTTCCATTCAGTAAAAACATCAAAAAAAGACACAGACAACATTCAATGTGCTACACTACAGACATCTTCTGGTACATCACAACAACCACCATGACAAACACAAAGCCCGACCATCACATATCTCAAGTGAAATAAATGAACAACCAACAAGGAGACACAGTAATTTGTCAACTATATTTTTACAATCCTTCCTTACCCAGCATGCTGACTGCACACCAGATAAAACAGGCAGGTTTTACAGACAGGCTCAACTAGATGGATCCGTGATGTACAGGTTACACACTCATCTGGAAGGTGGGGAGGGAGTCATGGAGTAAAGCCCTCCCCACTCCACAACCCCCCAACTAGACCTTGAGTGGTAGTCTGGGTGCTAGTCTTCCAAATAAGACGATGGACCTAAGGTCACATGTACAACACACACATGTGAAAGAACCCATAGCTACAAGAATTGTCCCTGACAAAACTTTGTCCAAAAAAAGCCATTCTGACTGGGATATTGATAAACATACAGGAAACAATTTCCTTGTTTAAAGAATGGGTGCCCCTTATCTTGTGATGCACTCTACCCAAGCAGAGCAGCCCAAATGTCACGCAGAGAAATCTGCCATGACACAAAGTGTTATAATGTGCAATATATATATACAACGCAGTAGGCTAATGCAAACTATCAATACCAGACAAGCTAAAATTATCAGGCCATGACTGAGTATGTTCAACTTTGTACATCAACAAGATTATCCATGGGAAATTGAAATAAAACAGGAGACTTGAACCGTTAAAATCGACCAATGGCTATGCACAAAACACTACCTGTAAAAGTCACAGCAAGTAATAACAATACAGTACCATACAACACAGAAGACACAAATCAACAGCCTTCTTCCCAGATACCATGCCAAATGTTCTCTGAATTATATACTCCCAAAAATAACTTTAAGAATCATACCATAAACCAATCCCATGGCATTTTTCAAATAAGCATCAATTTTTTATTTTAATGAACTTGACTCAGCAAGTATGTCAGCAAAAATCATTGCAACAAAAAAAAATGTCTTCACATAATGTGTAAGTAAACAAGTGGAGAGACAGATACATAACACACACACAGAATATGGTAGATGACACATAATCTGTATGTAAACAATTGGAGAGACAGATACAAAACACACAAACATAAAAAGGTAGATGAAAAGGATTGACCACTCACAGTGCCACGGGTCTCCAGCATTTTGCTCATCAGTCTCTGAGCCTTTTCCCTTGTGCTTTCAAAGTTCTCCCGTGTCTGTAACCCATTCCATTACATTTTTGATGACTTGGGCGTTAACTTTTTCTTTTCAGCATAATATGCAAAAACAACAAGTTTACTCTCTAAATTACCCTCTAAGTACCTGTCCACTGATGCAACATCTAAACTCGTCACATCTCTGATTCTTTCACGTCTCGACTATTGCAATTCTCTTTTGGCTGGTCTGCCAGCATCATCTATCCACTCCCTTCAACGTATACAAAACTCTGCAGCTCGACTGTTCCTCAGAAAGAAAAAATCTAAGCACATTACTCCTCTCTTGCAATCTCTCAACTGGCTGCCTGTGCCACAGAGAGTAAACTATAAGATCAGTACTCTCTGTTATAAATGTCTTCACAAAACAGCACCCTCCTACCTCTGTGAATGTCTACCCGTACACTCCTTCTCGTTCCCTCCGCTCTGCTGCAGATACCCTGCGCTTACAAATACCTAGATTCAATCAATCCACCGTTGGCCGTCGCTCTTTCTCTGTTTCTGGTCCAGTGATCTGGAACGATCTCCTCTCTCCCTTCGTAAAAAGCCTACCTATGACACATTTAAATCCAGCCTCAAGACACACTTATTTCAAAGCTAAGACTTTCCTATCCTGTTTCATCTTCTGCCCCTGCTCTCATCAGCCGAACTATCCACCACCCTGCCAAAGTGTTTAACCTCTATGTGGTGTGTGTGTGTGTGTGTGTGTGTGTGTGTGTGTGTGTGTGTGTGTGTGTGTGTGTGTGTGTGTATTGACTTCGTTAAAAATCTAAATTGTTGTTGGCTGCATGTGCAAGAATTGGTTGAATGCAAGCGCTTTGATTTGTTTTTGCAAGATATAGCGCTATATAAATTCCATTTTTTATTATTATTATTATTATTATTATTATTATTATTATTATTATTATTATTATTATTATTAAATTACCTGGTTGTTTCCACCATACGCTTAACTGTGGTAAATTTTCATAGGGCACAGCAAAAAATTCACATTCTTCATCCACAGTATTGCCATTCCTAACTCCCCTCAATGCCTGGATCTGCTTCTCTTTGTTTTATCTTTACTTCTCAATGGTTTCCTGAGTGTTCCATCAAAAGCAGAAATTTGTCTGCTTAACACCATTTCTGTAAACAGACTCTGCTTCATACAGTCATTTTCCACACAAACTATTTTGTGTTCTCTCTTCTCAGTCTTTAACTCTCAGAGGACGGCTGTCCGCTTTAGCAGATCAGTATAAAGCAACGGTTTTGGACAGCCATCGCTATAGCGGACTTGCTGTTTGCAGATTTTTCATGTGGCGGCCGCATTGATACTATGACTAGTGCAGCTTTAACATAGCTTCATGAGCCTATCCAAAGTCAAATGCAGAGCATTGTTGATTGATTCCATGTGTTCCGAACTCTTCGTTTGAGGTTGCAGAGAGTAGGGGATATGGATTAGTGAATACAGTGCAAAATTCAGAGTATTTTCTTCAAGCTTGTCAAAGCTTAAATATTTAAGAGAGAGATTCCATCTTTTGATATGTAATAACCCGGTAAGTTATTCCTAAGTTCAGAAAAATTCATTTTCTTTCTGTGAGTTTTGTATTTTTTATTATTTTTTTACGAACCACTACAAATGGGCCTTCCATGGGGGAAAGCAAGGGAGAGAACTGGCCGTCCTGAGTGAGTTACCTATCAATTCTTACAATCTGTCTATTGTGGTCTAAGCTCATCAGTGAATGATGAAGAGAAAATCAAAGTTGGTTTTGTTTTATAACTTCTTTTGATCATCTCAAACTTTGCCTTCATTTTAGCGGACAGTCTGCATAAACCTGCTATACAAACTAAAATTGGGCACACACTTGAAATCATTTTGTGCTTCAAATCATATTCTCATTATTGGTCATATAAAAAGCAAAACCAATGACTACACAACATTTTCATGTGTCTGTTCAGGTGATACAAGCATAACCAATAACCTGCATCTGAACATTTCAAGTTTACAGTCAATATTACCGTTTGAAGGAGGAGGCGCAGGTATGTGTCATTTTGCTTGAACTCTTCAAAGCTGTCGTAGCCTGCAACAACAAAAAGCAAAACATTCATCGTTAATTTTCCCCCACCTGAAGTCTTCACCACTTATCTCCAAGACCACAACAGTGATTTTCTGGTATTTATTTATACCACTTTATATCACAGCAGATTTCTTTGCATAAAATTCAGGCTGTTCTCCCCAGGGAGAGCGTGTCGCTACAAGTGCAGCGCCTGCCCATTTTTTTTTCTTCTTGTCTGCAATTGTATTTGTGTCCCTATGAGAGTGACTTTTTTCAAAAGAATTTTGCCAGGGACAACCCTCTTGTTGCCATGGGTTCTTTTATGTGCGCTAAATAATGACGTGTAACACACGGGACCTCCGTTTATCGTCTCATCCAAAAGACTAGTACCCAGACCACTACTCATGATCTGATGGATGGGGGAAAAGTTTTGAGCCTAAACGGGATTCGAACCACCGCACACTCCGACCCGGACTTTTCGCTTTCTAGACAGGCGCGTTACCTCTAGACCATCGATCCACTGGTAGAGTTGTGTTTTACTCTTATGACACTGCCATACACAGCAAGAGCTAAATAAAGGTGACAGTATAATAGCCAGCCTACAGGTCAACCCCTAAAAACTACTGTTTTCGAATCTTAACCATAGCACCAACAGTTTTCAAGCAGTTTTTTTTTTCAAAAACACACAGAACTTTCTGTAGCCAAGATGGAAAGACTGTTTAGGAAAGTTTGGGCAAAGCCAGTAGGCACCCAACACACTCACCTTGATGGTAGAAACTCAGCCATCCCCACATATAGCCCAGCAACTGCAACCAATATCAAAGACCAAAATTCAGTACCTGTCTCCTTTCTTTCAGTTCATACCTTTTATTACAATGTGTGCATATATCTGTGGATAAAGAAGGAATAATATATCAGAGCACATGTGTGCTGTAAATGTGCACGATGTTCAAGCATCTTTACACTTAAGAGTAAACTACTTAGGCTGTTGTTGATTTTTTGTGTGTGGATACAGCATTCCTGATTTTTTATTTAAAAAATGATCATTTCTCTCATGTTCACATGAAGATTTCACTGTCTAATCAGCTTATGATATAGCATAGAGGTTATAGCATCAAACTCACAACCTGTCAGTAACTACAGAGTCTTTGCTGACCAATGTCCATCTGAAGGGATTTTTCCCCTGGAGTTAACATTTGTACTAACTCCACTCCCCTGAAAATTCTTCAGATGAGCCTATAGACTCAAGTAGTGTGTGCAAACACATTCAGAACATCTTGGACTTACATTACAACCCTGCCCACCTCTCACAGAAGAGTAGGCTAGCTGTGGCCACTGGGATGGAAGACACAAACATACCCTGCTATCTGGAGAGGATCTGGCCACACCAGGCCAACAACCACTGAAATAAGACTTACAAAATTAAATTTCACATTTCAAGCAACAATCCTGACATGCTTATTTTAACTCATAACCCCCCCCCCCCCCCCCAAAACCTCTTCTACAGAACTGATCATCATATAGACAGCATCGTTTTCACTTACAATTTCAACAAATTCAAATTTCTTTTTCTCCTGCGCCTCTTGAAGCTTGAGCACATACTTCATAGATGCCTGATAGAATCCTCGCTTCTCCATCTCTACCTGAGCATCAGCCTGCAACAATCACAACAAGGTCAGAACATACAGGCAAACACCTGAGTCTTAAACAAACAGCTACCATCTAACTAAAACAGTAAGGCAAGTTTAGTAAGGACCAAAGTTGCTAAAAACAGAATTTTCCCAAAATGTAATATTTAATCAATGTTACTTTGAGATTTTGGAGACTTTTTACTTCAGAGACAGGATAGCTCAGTGGTCAGAGCACTCATTTTCCCCAAGCTAAGGTTAAGCAGTATCAAGCATGGTTACCAATTGGATGGGTGACCATTTGCGCGCCTTCGCTTCAGAACAGTCCCCCAGTCCACCCAGCTGTAAATGAGTACCTGCCCTCTTAAGGGTTAGGAGCGTAAGCACAGTGGAGGGCGTTGGACTCCTCAATTTGCAGGCCCCATAACAGCTGGGGTTCCTTGAAGCCTACGCTTCCCCTAGACCACATAGGTAAAGGGACCTAACCTATTTTAGTTAACTCTTGAATAAACTTACATCCAGGGATCATGACTCTCATCGCTTAACGCCACAGAAACCGGGATAAGCACCGGCCTGATGAGCCTTAGGCTCGGGACAGACTTTAACTTTAACTAACCTCTTAAGGGTCAGGGAAGGTAAAGCAGCAAGGGAGAGGGGATGGGCACCGCCCTCAATTTGCTAGCCCCTAAAAAAGCTGGGGTCTCTGATGCCTCGCTCCCCTATGACCACATAGGTTATGGGACACCTTTACCTATTTTACTTACTTTGATATAAACTTACAAAAAGGTGTCAGAGGCTCGGCCTGAAATTCTTAAAATAATACAATGAACCACCAAGTTTTCACCGAACTGTTGAAGGAAGTATCTCTGATACAAACCCAGAAATTTCGTAAAGACATGTACACTGTCACTGACTGACCTTTCCAAACAAAAGATGAGATTCTGATTCAATGCAGACGGCATAAACAGGCAAAATATTTTTTTACTATGATTTTGTTAGCATAAAAACAATTCTAAGGCTATGCTACTCTAGAAAATGGCCATATGTTGACACAGCAAAACAGGAAAAGCTGGTGGGGAACGGGAGGGGAATTTGGGAAGGGACGGGGAGATTGCCAAGCCTTTTTGTCAACTCAAAATCCAGTTTTTAAATGCCACTACCCTCTCACCCTTCCCCTCTAAACCTATTCTGCTTTTATAACCCCCTCCCCCCCTTCCCTCTTTTTTTTCTTCTTTTAATCCTACCCCATCCCCAAAAAGTTACAAATACAGTCTTTTAAAACAAAACATAAAACACACTTAAAAAAAAAACACACCAAAAAATGTCAGTTGTTATGAAATGAAAGAACTAGGAAACAGAAAAAAAATGGCTTTAAAAGCCTCACAATAAATTTTTTACAATAAATTTATTTTTATTTTAAAACAGCATTTTTCAATCATCATAAGCGCACTTCGAGATAGCCACACACAAGACATGACTCAACGGTACCTCCTTGAGCTGACTGTCATTGATCTTGGCTTTGATGCTGAGGTAACGTTCCTGCGACTGATAGAATTTGGTCGTCTCTTTTTCAAAGTTCTTCTTCTCCTCCTGGGTTAAAAACAAAGGAAAAAGAAGAGTCAGAATGTGCCACAGCAATCACTGATAAACATATCACTATAACACTGAGTTTGGTCATTATAAAGTTCATGTGCATAGATGACCCATGGCCTGACAGAAACAAAGGTCCTAGGAGCATTTACAACAAAAGAATGGGAAAAAGATCAAAGTAGATTCATCTCTGATATATTTCTCACCATCTTCATAAATTCATTTCAGAATTGACTTTTTCAGGGGGGAGGGGGTTCTCCTTGAGGCAGCAGTAGTAAAAAAATATTTTATTTTCAGATTAATGATGTTGAAAAGACATAAAGACAGCATGGATGGTTGGTAGGTAATCATGTATACATGGAATCTGCAACAGAAATCTTTTTTTCTGAGGTGCAGACACAAGAATCTTTGTTAGCTTTCTTTCATATTTGTGTGTTGTGTGAGTGTGTGTGTGTGTGTGTGTCGTGTGTGTGTGTGGTGTGTGTGTTTTATTTTATTTTTATTTTCATTATTCTTTTATCGAGGTAACAGAATAAGCAATCATGTTTTTATCGTCCGTGTGTTGTAGTTTTGTAAATATTGTCATCTGTTCCGCATGTGGTCTTTTACGAAGCGGAAAGGATTACATGTGCGCACGATGTCTGCGTGCGTCGCACTGGGCTCGTTATAGAGTTCTCGAAGGACTTTGGAGAGTGAGTCAACATGATGTAACTCCACACTTGTGTGTGTGTGTGTGTGTGTGTGTGTGTGTGTGTGTGTGTGTGTGTGTGTGTGTGTGTGTGTACATGCACACATGAATACACATGCTCTTTTACAAGTGCACAAGGATACAAGAATGCAGACTCTAGACTTGAGAATATATAACTTTATTGTCTCAATTAGAGAAATTATGAGTGGCATTTTAAAATTACAATTACACCACATGCATCATTAAACAATACAGATTAAAAATAACACAATAGCCGACAATACTCTATGTCACAAACACATGCATGCACGCATGCATCATGCACAGCATGCACAACACCTGTGTGCACTGCGCGCGACATATGCCAGTAATGGTATTGTATAACCTTTATCCCAGGGGGATGGGATAGCCTAGTGGTCAGAGCATTGCGCTCGCAATTTGACGACCCGGGTTCGATTCCCGTTCGAGGAATTTTTCTCTGAGTAAACATCAGTGCTGACTCCACTCCCCCCAAAAGTCCTTCGATGAGACTATAAACTGAGGCCCCATATGCCAACACACACAGAACATCTTGCGCACACGTTAAATCCTGTTCCACTTTTCGTAAGAGTAGCCATTGTGCCGATGGGAACAGATGAGAAAATTTACAAAACTGCATAAACACAGGGACTGGATGTATAAAAAAGTACATGAGTGCTTATTCCATTGTCTGATATAAAAGAATAAATAAATAAAGAAAAATAAACAAATAAAAAATAAATAAAAAATGGTTCAGGTAACAAAATTAAATTCAAACACAAAAACACTAACAGACAGGGCAAACTCACCATGTAAAAAAGACAAAAATGTCTTGAACCAGCCTAAAACTTGACAAGTAAAGTTTGTTTTAACAGCTCATTCTACTATATGTTGTTTTCTTGACCAGACAAGAATTTTAAAAGATTTTTTAGTTTTGAAATAACCACCTATTTAATTTCCATTACCTTTTCATATAAAAATCAGACACTTTGATTGGAAAATTCAGTTGGTCTCTTCTTTTTTTTGAGGTGGGGGGGGGGCAGTATCTACTCGGCTACAGGTCCCAAAGATTACCAATGGTGAGATTTTTTTGCGTATGCTACCGTAATTTCCTAACCATTAAGGTACACCTACTTTCTAACTTTGGGATACAGTTAGGAATTGAACCCACCCATTTAGTCAAGACAATTCGGGGGGTACCTCCCTGCTCTTTCCTACTTTCAACTGCAGTGGGTTGTTTTGGCATGCATGCATCCGCAAGCACGCATGTCCCATTGTTTAACTAAGGGTCTACTTCAAAAGATTTGACTGTATGATTTTCCTGTCAAACTGGGAATAAAGGGCAAGGCTTAGAATCAAACCTTTGTATATATATGTATATAACATATGATATACAATACACATGTAAAAAGTTCCCTCTCTCTCTTACCCCTCTCCCACACATACATAAAGTCTACAATTTGCTGAGTTCCACTTTTCAGAAGAGTAGGCCATTGTGTACCCGGGAGGAACAGATGACAAAACTGACAAAACTGCATACACATGGGGACTAGATGTAAAAAAGCAAATGAGTGTTTATTCCATTATCCTCAAAATAATTTGTTTAAATAAATAAAAGTGCATCCAGAGTTTCACAAATGACATTCCTTACCTTCACTGCACCTAGGTTTTCCTTTCTAAAAACATCCAGCCTTCGGACAAAATCATCCTCAGAAGACTCAATCTGAAAACATTACCATTCAGAATTACCAAAGGGCATTCCCTGTTACTTACATATAAATATATATATCACGCACACACCACGCCACGCAACAACACACACACACACACACACACACACTCACAATCACACATGATAGCCCCACTCAGGACTCCACAAATATAAATTGCACTTTTATTTAAGGAACAAGCAACTTTTTTTTAAAAGAACAAAAGCACAAATGATCTCATGACACGATTATTGTACGTCTAAAAATTTAATCCCTTGTGACTTTAACCTGGTTTTTTTTAACCCATTTACCAAGGCATGAATAATTCATTTTCCCAAATAATCTCTCCACCTGGACCTCCTTACAGTCAAATGACTGAGGAAAACAAAGATTCACATCCAGATCAAACTTTTATGGTCTGACATGTCAGCTGAAAATCAGTTTGCATGTTAGACCTCACACTGGCTTACATAAAGGATTTTAAAAAAAAGGAAATAATCTCACCATGCGTTCTCTCTGTTCCTCAATGACAGTGATGTAACGGCTGAAATCTGCCAAAGATGTACCTGTACAAAGCAGACATCATGAAGGGGTTCACACAAACATGTTCCAGATTTTCGTCTAAAAAAAAAAAAAAAAACAAACCACTTCACCATCATCTTCAGGCTAAAAGCACATACACATTGACAGACAAACTTTTTTTTTTCTTTTATAATGTGTGCTAAACAAAAAGTTGAAAATCAAAACTTTTCAAAGCCAAAGGCTCCATTCCCTTAACCTTTTTTTTTTTAAACCAAGTAAATATCAAATGCAGCAAATCATGGTATTAATACATTTTCAACAACAAAACATTTCAGTAAAGATCTAATTATGAATAATGATCAATTTGACTGTTGTGTCTGACTTACCAATTGTTTTTTCATAGTCAGTCTGCTGGTCAATGCATTCAAAGTTGAATTCCTTGAGGTCATTTGCAAATGCCTTTTGTGCCCTGGAAAGCTCTGCAAGACATTCAAAGAATTCAGTTTTATTAATCAGAATCTTCTCTCTCTCTCTCTCTCTCTCTCTCTCTCTCTCTCTCTCTCTCTCTCTCTCTCTCTCTCTCTCTCTCTCTCTCTCATGTACTAGTGTATGATCATTATATAACGTGTATACTATGCTTACTCTTGCTAAATTGCAAACACTCCAGAGTCATTCTAAACATTCTTCCAGAGCTCAATGTACTGTTTTGACAAGGTGGTCTTATTCTCCATTCTTTCTAGTACTTTTTCTTTGAAGAGAAAAAGCTAATACTGTAGTCCTAAAAAACTTACCTAAATTAGAATATAAATATATTACTATTATATCATTCTCCCGTTCTAGTCATCTTTTTTAGAGTCACTGATTCCTCTTATGATTAACGATCATTCATTTTCTAGGTTCGCCTGAGTTATTACAGGCTTCATAACAGTAATCTAAAAAAAAATTTTGATCAGTTTCTGCCTTTTCTTTTTTTTTCTTTCTTTTTATTTTTGCTGCCTCATCTTCTGCAATATCCCCATCCCGCTGCTCCCACACCGCTCATTTCAATCCCCCCACCACAGCCATACCCAGATTCGTTATGGCTCATCCTCAGCATCCGGAGTCCACAGGGAGCCCATCGATATTAGGCCACCGTGGGGCCACGAGCCAAAGGGGCCCTGAACTTCTGCTGGGTCACTTTGGTTGTGTTCAGTGGTGCCTGATCTGAGCTAACATACGCAGGACACCACCTACTAAGCCCCCTACTAACAACAGTATGAGCTCAGATACGGAGCCAGGCTGAGTGAGTCACATCACCTGAGGAGGCAACCATCACAATGTCCAGCTCCAAAGACTGCCCCCCTTGAACCTCCTACCCCAAAGGCTTTGACACAAATTCACCCCAGGCTCATAAGTGCATGGGTAAAACCGAATCTGAGGTCACCATGATACCAGACCAATGGGGGCTACTGAATCAGAGGCAATTTTTATTTTTGCATGATGATCAATGCTGACAATGGTCATGAGGATGATGTAATGATGCTGCTGTGGAAGTGCATCTGCTTTAAGGCTACTTGACAGAGTTGTACTCTAAGCTTACTATCATAATATCTTATATATATCCCGGCATCAACCTAGCCCAAGAGATACAGACACCTGCAGTGTTGGTCAGGTAATTAGAGCAACAGATTGCGAGTGCAATGTTCTAACTACTAGGCTATCCCATCCCCAGTGTGTATACATGTGTGAGTGTGTGTAATGTGTGTGTGTGTGTGTGTGTGTGTGTGTGTGTGTGTGTGTGTGTGTGTACATTATATATTTTATTTTATTTTTTTATTTATTTTATTTTTATTTATTTTATTCTTTTATTTCAAGGATAATGGAATAAGCACTTATGTGCTTTTTTAATTTTTACCTCCAGTCCCCATGTGTATGTTGCTTTTGTAAATCTTGTCATCTGTTCCCACCGGCACACAATGGCCTGCTCTTATAAAAAGCGGAACAGGATTTAACATGTCCACAAGATGTTCTGCGTACGTTCGCACACGGGGCCTCGGTTTATGGTCTTATCTGAAGGACTTTATACTATATGTATGATGTGCATAGTTGTTACACTTCCAGTTAAGTACACATGAATTATCTGTACCATGTGTGCTTTTGTGTGCACACTCAAAATGAACCAGGCACAGTGGCTACTTAAGTATTAACTTGTGAAAAACAAAATACTAGCATTCAAGCATACTTAAAAAAATACTATAATTACATTAAGTTAATTTCTATCATTTTCATGATCATCATTTTATTCAGAATACTTTCTCAGTCAGTAGTACTAATTACTACTACCACTTATAGTAATAGTAATATCACTAGCACAGTAGCAGTGGTTTCATCAAATTATTATTATTATATCATATTACATTTACTCCTACTATTTTTTTCATTATCAATTTTTCCTTTACTTTGTTTTCGAAGAACTTCCTGTCCTGATTCCAGAGCTCTACCCAACACAATTATCCAGATACTTAGATAGTGGGTTTTGGTGTCTCATTTGTCTTGTTTTTTTCTTTGGGGGGTGAATTGTCCATATTATATTTAAGACCTCAATTACTTGCCATCAGTGCAGGAAATAAAAATTGCTGACTCCCTGTTCTTGCTATAAATCATTAAATAAATAGTGCACACACACACACACACACACACACACACACACACACACACACACACACACACACACACACACACACATACACACACATACACCACACACACACACACACACACACACACACAGTGACACACACAACACACACACACACACACACACACACACACACACACACACACACACACACACACACACTGTGATATCACTATCACTTTATCACTAATATCAGTGTTTTAAAAAAAAACACCTTGTGAGTTCATATATAAAATGAACTAAAAAATAACTCCCAAACAATTCTGAAAGAAATAATCATGCTGGTACTGGCAGAAGCTTTTCTGGCTATCTAGATCGCCTGATGTGATGCATTACCAATCTGTGTGAATTATAATTTATATGTTGCCCAAGTCAATAGTTTCCTTCCCTCACCCATTTACTTGTCATACAAACCCCTATGCATTAAGCAACATGCTTAAATCATTCGTGAGTAGAAAGATTTACATTTTCTCCATACTAGTACTCATCATCAATCATAGCTTATACTGCCCCTGGTGCATTATTAGGCCTATAAGATGAAAACTGAAACTAGAAGTAGACCGAGTTGCGGCATTTCCTGCGCTATAATGTCGTCTGCTTCTTCATTACAAACTGACTAATCATCACGAGGGTAACCTTCTGTCTTCCACTTATGCAAATATGTAGTGAGACTCCTAATTAGAGCGGATATCCACTTGTTTTTTCACTTACGTTTGGCTGCTTCGTAAACCTGCTTTCCATGTTGAATCAGTGTTTTGATTGCCTTGCTGGTACGCTCCAATTCACGTTCATGCTCAGTCAGTTTTGTCCGGAAAAGCGGACTGTCTGTCAGACAGTCTGCAAACTCCAAAGGTTGCAGCCCCATTTATGCTTTTTCACATTTTAACCACAACCGCATGAAGAATCGTTAAAATACAGGACAGAAAATTATGTGGCATTAGTTCCTCAAACAATCGGAAGTTACCTCCATTGTAATTTTTTTAGGCGCATGCGCACCGGAAATAATATAAAACTACGAGCAAGAAGGCTGACCTCATCCATTGATTAATGCTTACCCTGTAGCCATACAGCCTTAGTCTACGTTATATCATATAGAACATATTTATAAGTGGATAACTACAGCAAATGAAAAGAGGAAAACGAGTTCTCCCTTCTTAGATTAATGGCTCCAATCATTTACTTGGGACACATAAAACTGCATTTCAGATAAAATTAAAAAACAAAAACAAAATTAAATCCACAAACGCTGGGTTTAGTGGGTGTGGCAGTGTATAATGAGGTCAAAATGACAATTTTGAACTTCCGAATAAATGATTCGGCCGTAAGTCCCTACAGTGCTCATATATGCACTCAACACACACACACACACACACACACACCACTACCACCACACACAGTCTCTTCTCTCTCTCTCTCTCTCTCCTCTCTCTCTCTCTCTCTCTCTCTCTCTCTCTCTCTCTCTCTCTCTCTCTCTCTCTCTCTCTCTCTCTCTCTCTTATTATTATGTTCATTATGATTACAAAATGGTTATGAACGTGATTTCTATGACCATAAATACATAATCATAAGATTCAGGTATTAGAATATGTATGTTTTAATATATATGCCTTACAGCGGATGGATTCTTTTTGTGTTCCGTTACATGACTTGATTAAAATTAGGCATATACTTCCTTTAAAATGAAGTTTATTGATGACATGAGCGCGAACTTTGTGTGTGTGTGTGTGTGTGTGTGTGTGTGTGTGTGTGTGTGTGTGTGTGGTGTGAGTGTGTTTGGGTGTTGTGTGTGTGTGGGGGGGGGGGTGGATAATTGTTTTTATTTGTCGTCTCCCCTTGTATTAAAATATTATGATTTGCATGACTTTTGTTGTTGTTGTTGATAGGTCCTACCTCAAGTTTTTGATGTTTTGTTCTTGTTTTTTTTTTCTGTTTTAACTTTGCTGTTTGCTTTTGTTTCTTCTTTTTTATATGAAGTATGAATGTAAAAGAAAGGATAATATTGTCACCTGATATGATTGTTTGACTTGTATCATTCTTCTTTTTCTATGACAATTTTTTTTTTTTTTTTTTAAAAGAAAAAAACAACAAAAAACCTACCACCTCAAGTACATGTGCGCCTGCGGATATGTGCTTATAAATATAAGTGTGAGTAAGTGTGTGTGTGTATGTGTGTGTGTGTGTGTGTGTGTGTGTGTGTGCAGTTGTGTGTGTGTGTGTGTGTGTGTGTGTGTGTGTGTGTGTGTGTGTGTGTGTGTGTGTGTGTGTGTGTGTGTGTGTGTGTGTGTGTGTGTGTGATTTGTATGTGCATTTGCCTGCGAGCGTGCATGCGTGAGTGAGTTGCGTATATGCATGTATGTATGTATGTATGTATGTATGTATGTATGTATGTATGTATGTATGTATGTATGTATGTATGTATGTATGTATGTATGTATGTATGTGTGTGTGTGTGTGTGTGTGTGTGTGTGTGTGTGTGTGTGTGTGTGTGTGTGTGTGTGTGTGTGTGTGTGTGTGTGTGTAACCTACGTGTAGGAGTGAGTTTTACGTGTATTATTATCATACTATTATCACTATTGTTGATATTATTCTTATCGTCATCATTATAATCATTGTATTATCTTTAGTTCCTTCTGAGTTCATTTTGTTGTTATGAGTTGTAACAATGTTGTAGCTAAGTATTTTGGGTGGACTTTTCTTGGTTGCTAAGTTGTTTATTTCATTATGTTTCTTTGGTTGCTCTTTATCTATTAACGTTTCTCTTTTCTTTTATAATCAAAATCATTCTATTGTGGCTTCTGATTTTCGTCTTCTGAAAGTGTGCATTTTTATTATCTTATTATGTATAATGTTCTTATTCCTTTATGTTGTTTGGTACTGCATATAGTTTACTGCCTAGTATCTTTTTATCTTGATGTTTTTCCCCTGAAAAGGGCGGGGACTGGATGTAAAAAAGCACATGAGTGCTTATCTATTATCCTCGAATAAAAGAATTTTGCCTTGCCTTGCCTTGTCTCTCTCTCTTCTCTCTCTCTCTCTCTCTCTCTCTCTCTCTCTCTCTCTCTCTCTCTCTCTCTCTCTCTCTCTCTCTCTCTCTCTCTCTCTCTCTCTCTCTCTCTCTCTCTCTCTCTCTCAGGCTTATTATTATTTTTATGGTTTTTGTCGTTCCTTTTAATATTTTGTGTTTACGTTTGTTTCATTGCCCCCAACTGCAATGATACTGAACAAAACTATATCAGATTTTGTTTGTTTGCGCGCGCGCGCGCGCGCGTGTGTGTGTGTGTTACAAAACAGAGATGGGAATGGAAAAAAGGAGGAAAAGGTGCAGGGGTCAGGGTTTGCTGATGACCTCCAGTGGGGTCCAGGGATAATGTCCCTGGTGGGGGGTTTGTGGCAAAATCCCTTGAAGCTGAATTTTCTTCTTTTGAAAAAATATCTGAGAAGCGCATTGGAAACACCGATTTTGTATTATACAAAAAAAGTTTTTGTTACAGATCTGCCGAGCACTAATCCCTCTCTTTACTATTTTTCGAAATTGTAGATTTGTCACTGCATGTGGTAAAGTGCTCTTTTATGTTTACACAAAAGTCCTTTACAATAAGGATGCAGATACAACACTCATAATACAAAAGGAAATTCCCAATTGCAAACTATTTATATGTGCATTAACATTTTGTTGCAAACAGATTCGGAACTTCTGTTAAGAGGACTGCTATGAATGTTATTCTTTGCTAAACATGCATGGATCGGTGATGGGATATTAGTTATATTGAGAAATGTTAATATCCATGGCTTGAATATATGTATGTTTGCTCATGAAGTTTCCAGAATATTCTACAAACATTGTAAGAAGTTCTAGAAGTGTCTGGAATAGTCTACAGTATTCTAAGATGTTCTAGAAGTTTCCAGAATGCTACTGTAACCTAAGATGTTTGTGTAAAGTTCCTCACGTTTCTGGAACCTTCTAGTAGTCAGTAGAAGGGGCCTAGCACTGTACATATACAAGGGGCTGTCATCGCAGCAGCAGGGAGGAGAGTTGGATGTAATATAAGATGGAGGAGGAAGATAGAGGAGAGTCCGAATACCCGATTTGGCGAGCAGGAGAAGCAATGCGGATTGTAGATGAATAGAAGAGATTTTTTTGAAGAAGGGGAGAGAAATTGAAGGAACAGAAGGAGAGCTATGAGGACTGTGAAAGTTGTTAGCTGATTGAATTTGTGTTTAGAGAGTGTAGTCACAGTTTTGGTTATAAATCCATGGTGATTTTGGAAAGGAGTTTTCTTTTTGTTTTTAGAATTCTTGTACTAGAGACGATTACTGTTTTGAAGTGATTCAGTTGAATATAAGAAATACAACTTGATTCCGGAGTCAACGTGTGCTCTGTTGGATGTGATTCACAAGAGATAGGAAGCAACTCTTGGCATTTCAGTCAGCGTTCTACGTCCACTGGAGTGTTTTCTAAACAAAGAGTTCTTCATAAAAGAACTACCTTACGATTGGGAACAGTCTCTTGGCATTTCAGTCAGCGTTCTACGTCCACTGGAGTTTTTTTCAAAACAGTTTGCTCTTCAAAACCAATAACATAACACATTTCATGTGACTTCCTTCAGCCATTTGCATTGCAACTGCTATTTTGGGAGAGTACGAGGTCCACTCGTAGAATCAATAGTAGTACTTGTGTCTAATTACTCTGTTCTTGACCAGGCATGTGTCATGAGACTGTTTAATATGGCAATTAACTAAAACATCATGAAATCTCAAATAACACTCCACCACATGAGTCACATCGCACCAGAGGTCAATTTTTAGTTATTGGCAAGTTATTCATTTCCAATAAAATGGCTAAACAATACCAAAACCCCCCCCAAAAAAACAATAGATTGAAATTTGGACAATTCTATGAAAAGTTATTACAAGTTGAAATGATAGACAGCAGGAAATGACGAAATGGGAAATTGACAAGTTTAGCACCATAAAATGTAGTCAGAATGAGGGCTGGGTATTTTTTTAAAAACACATTGAAAAGCAAAAGATTACAAAATTATGACTTGATATTTTATTACAAGATAGAACAAATACTATACTTTTATGATCAATCAAAATCTCAAAATCGACAACTTGACCCTAATTGCCTAAAATGGCTTCTTGTGGAAAAGTGGGTTAGGTGCTAAGAATAATTATGACGTTAATTATGAGTTAGGTGCTCATTGCGCTGGCAATTTGACGACCCGAGTTCCATTCCCGTTGGAGGGGATTTTTCCCCTGGAGTTAACATCAGTGCTGATTCCACTTTCCTAAAAGTCTTTCGGATGAATCTATAAACCGAGGCCCCGTGTGCGAACGCACGCAGAACATCTGCGCACACGTTAAATCCTGTTCCGCTTTTCGTAAGAGTAGGCCATTGTGTACCGTGGGAACAGATGACACTATTTACACAACTGCTTACACACGGGGGCTGGATGAAAAAAACATTTGAGTGCTTATCCCATTATCCTCGATATAAAAGAATAAAGTAAATAAATTTCGTGGTGGAGCGTCACAGTTTTGAATAGAAACAGATCTTTCCTCCATGGGGTTGCCAGAGCCTGTCAGTATGGCATCCCCTTCTGGAAAGTGTGCCAGGAATTCCCTCTTTTCTAGCCCTCTTGTTTCTTTCTGTCACCACCTTGTCTATTTTCTGCCTTCTTGGTCCATTCTCCTGCCTTTCTTTCCAGAAAAACTGAACAGATAACAAGTCTCTCCCACACCAAAGTTGGATGTGCTGGGCCTAAATTGTCAGGTGCTTAGCGACGCATTTTCCTTTGTATGACAGACAATAGGCCCAGTTGCTGTTTGAGCTTTCGATGAAAATGAATAAAAACAGATCAACTGTGTGTGTGTTAATATGTCAGGAAAAGAAAAATCTACATTTACTGGAATAGATTTGTATATTCCAATTAAAGAGTACTAATTGTTTATAATTACATTATCTAGTTTTAAAAAAATCTTTGCAGTTCATAGCTATCTTATTCCATCGAGTAACACTGGTTGCCACAATTACCGACAAAGGAAAGGAACGCAGCATTTATTTTATTTATTTATTTATTTATTTATTTATTTATTTATTTATTCTTTTATATCGAGGATAACAGAATAAGCAATCATGTGCTTTTTTTCATCCGGTCCCCGTGTGTATGCAGTTTTGTAAATCTTGTCATCTGTTCCCACCGGAACATTAGAGATGATAGCATGTTCACATTATGGAAACCAAAAGTACACAATGATCGCTCATTCACTTTGCTTTCCATAAACAAAATCAGTACATAATTTAGTTTAGAGCCAAGTATTGAGCACTAGTTGCATTGAAACTTGTTACCTTGTACATGTTTCTCAGCAACTTGAGGCCAAACAAGGAACCAACCTTTTGTCAACCCATGCTGACAGGTGGTTTCAGCTACAAGCTCTTGCCCACCTTTGCTTGCAGGCTAAAGCATTTTTATGACATATGCAGCGAAAACACATTTGTTTGTTGCTACTTCATTAATCTAGCCCAGAGTTTTGCTTTCATCAGTTCTCACTCACTCACTCAGTCCCATGTCCCAAAGGACGTAGGGGGGACATGAGAGAAGACGCAACAGAGATCTTTTTCCATGCTTCACGATCCTGTGTGGCTAGTAGGAGGTGTTGTAGGGGTTGGGCAGTCCAGTCTTTGATGTTGTCAACCCATGATTTCTTTTTGCGGCCTCTTCTTCTCTTGCCCTCGACTGTTCCTTGCAGGATGGTTTTTGCTAGGGTGTTGTGTCTTGTGGTGTGACCAAACCACATCAGCTTTCTCCTCTTTATGGTGGAGAGCAAAGGCTCTTGGGGGCCCACACGCTTTTTGATTTCTTCTTTCACATAGTTATTGGTCTTGTGTTCTTTGTATGATATTTTGAGGAGTCTTCTGTGGCACTTGTTCTCGAATGCTTGGATTCTCCTCTCTAACTCTGCTGTCAGAGTCCATGATTCACAGCCATATAGGAGGATAGATATCACGAGGGATTTGTAAAGGTGGTATTTGGTGCAGAAGCTGATGTTGTTGCTTCTGATGATCTTCTCGAGTCTGACTAGAGCAGATGTTGCTGTTGCAATGCAAGCTTTCACTTCATTGTTTGATGTGCCATCTTTTGTTAGGATGGAGCCTAAGTATTTGAATTGGCTCACCTCTTCTAGTGTTTCTCCATTCATCTTTATTTCCCTGATGTCATTACTCGCGCTGTTGACCATGATCTTTGATTTCTCTGTACTGACCTCCATGCCGTATGCGCTCGCTCGATCTGTTAAATTGTCTGTGAGGATTTGCAGTTCTTGTTTGCTGCTGCCCATGAGGTCAATGTCATCTGCAAATCTGAGGTTGCAAAGGGATCTTCCACCAATGGAGATGGAAGTGTGGAGGTTTTGCAGTGTCTCTGTCATGATGTTTTCGAGGAAGAGGTTGAAGAGTAATTTCATCAGTTACATGGAATATAATGCATAGTTTTTGCCTTGCTTTGTCCTGTTAAGGTTATTTTGGTCTTTTTCAAGGTTTTGAATCCAGTATTCTTTGGGAGAAAAATCGGAAAATAATATGGAATTCTGTTTAAAATGGAAGGAAAATCACCCATGTACTTTTGTTTGCACCCAGCAATGAGCACCAGTTGCATCAGATTTTGTTACCTGTTATCTGTTTCATTGCAACTCAAGTTAAAAAAAACAAAACCAACCAAGTCTTGGTTGGACCATAGCAGCCCTTTGAAGTCGGGGCCTGCTTCAACCTATTGCTTGCCATTGTCTGCAGCACATTATCACAAGCACAAAAACATTTGCTAAAAAAATAATAAAATGCTACTTTGTCATATAGCTGCCAAGCTCTGCTTTCGCCAGTAACTAAGGATTTAATGGACAATTTCTGTCTCGTTATGTTGTTTTGGACCTCACACAAATCCATCCATCTTGAGCAATCGATAGACGACTTCCCGTTACTTATTGCTCATTTGCAAGATTAGTAATTACTTTCCGTGGACACTTGGCTGTCTGCAGCTAAGCTAGTTCAGTTTGTCCATGTCCTCTTAGTCATTTTGAACCCTTACTTTTTGTCATCATCAAGGAAATACTTCCATTAGAGGAGCCTTAATTTGAAGGTTTTTTGTCATGGGCTGGCATTTTAGTCATATTCAGGGGGATTCAAGGCCTTTAAGGGGGACCGCTACATACATACATTTTCACCCCCCCCCAAAAAAAAAAAACCACCAACAACAACAACCCCCCAAAAAAAAACAACTTGGAATTATGGTTGCATTTGGTCAATAATGTGGCAACGTTGTATTTCTATCACTCATTTTGTTTGTTTTGACTGATTTAATTGCAAATCAAACAATTTTCTGAGGTAGGGGTGGGTGAATTTAGAGCAAATGTAGCCCCAAACCGCTGAGTTTGCGCCCGTTTGGAGATCGTCGCGCTTGCCGACTGGTTTCGCTAGGCCTACCCCCCCCCCCCTTCTGTGATATCAATGTGAAGGTCATTCTCTGACCTACTTTCTGACAATACTTCTCAATGGATAATTTCACTCACGGAAACACACGAAGAGCAAATCCGGTAGGCTAGTGGAGGAATAATGGTTTTGACCGTAAAGTTATTGCTTTAAAGCTGGAAATGGCTTATTTGAAACCCTGATAAATTGCAAAATGTCGGGCAATAAAGTTGACCAAAGATGGAGGGGGCAAAGTACTTTCAAAACAATGTTTTTTGATCACACAAAAATGCAAACTGAAACACGCGCAGGTGGCGCTGTCTGCGCGCGCCATACAAGCCGTGGTAGGCCTGAGTGTAAACAATGGCCGCGGCTGTGGCAAGCAGCAGCGATCCTGCCGAAGTTACAAGTGATGAAGAAAGCGACCAAAGCAGCCTGTCTGAGGTAAGACGAAGTTATGCTTTCGTTTCTTTAATGAAAATGTTCAAGTGTGAAAAGATCTTTCAATTTTTCATAGTAGTAGCACCCCAGTCTCGGAAGACGAGTTGCACTCTAGGCCTAGTCTCAAGAGCGCAAAGGTAGGTAAGTATGGAGGGGCAAGCTGTTACCCATGCAGCAGACCCCCCATCTCCACTCCACTGGAATGATCCCTTGGAAAGGCAATGACCGATACGATACGAATGGTTCCAGTACGGACGCAGGAGCCACCAGAACGTTGCCATATGAGACAGGTTGTAGGAAAAAAAGTCACAGGAAAAAAAGTTACAGAAAAAAGTCACAAAATTGGGTAGGAAAAAAAGTCACAGGAAAAAAAGTCACAATCAGGTCAAACAAAGCCAAGTAAAATCCAGTTTACAAAACACACACACACGCACGCACGCCAGAGAATAAAAGTAAAGAGCAAAATCATTATTTATTATTATTTTAATTTATTATTTAATCTTTTATATCGAGGATAACAGAATAAGCAATCGTGCTTTTTTTCATCCAGTCCCGGTGTGTATGCAGTTTTTGTAAATATTGTCATCTGTTCCCACCGGCACACGATGGCCTACTCTTATGAAAAGCCGAACAGGATTTAACGTGTGCGCAAGATGTTCTGCATGCGTTCGCACACGGGGCCTCGGTTTAAAGTCTCATCCGAAGGACTTTTGGGGAGAGTGGAGTCAGCACTGATGTTAACTCCAGGAGAAAAATTTCCTCGACCGGACTCGAACCCGGGTCGTCAAATTGCCAGCGCAATGTTCTGACCACTAGGCTATCCGTCCCCCTTTACATTAAGAAAAATGTGCAGTGCAGTCCAATGCATACACACACACACACGCACGCACGCATGCACGCACGCATGCCAGAGAATAAAAGTAAAATAAGAGCAATATCATCAAGAAAAATGTGCAGTGCAGTACAATTTATACACACACACTCACCACACACACACACACACACACACGCACGCACCCACACAGGCCAGAGAGTAAAAGTAAAATAAGAGCAATATCATCAAGAAAAATGTGCAGTGCAGTACAATGCATACACACACACACACACCCACGCACGCGCTTGTGACTTTTTTTCCTGTGACTTTTTTCTGTGACTTTTTTTCCTGTGACTTTTTTTCCAATTACCATATAGCCTACCTACAGCCCTGAGCTGCTCTGGGACCCCAACTCCCAGATTTTTCCTCAGGGATAGTGTCTAAACACGACAGCTGTGTGCATGCTGGTTTGTTATAATTATGCTTAATATAATTATGCATGCTGGCTTTTTTATATAATAATTTTGTCATCCGTTCCTACCGGCACATGATGGCCTGCTCTTCCGAAAGGCGGAACGGGGTTTTAAGGTGTGCGCAAGATGTTCTGCTGTGTGATGCACACGGGGCCTTGGTTTATAAATAATCTCATCGAATGACTTTGACATTCAGTTCAATTTTTTCATCAAACTAGGAAGAAAGGGCGAAGCTGGGTACAACCCAGAAACTCACGGTTTACATATTGGCAGGCGAACATCTTAACCATCCTGCCACCCTCTTTTCATAATTACAGAAGTAATAGTATGGGTCCTGAACTATTTTTAGCACACACATGCATGCCTCTGGGTCAATGTGTCCAAAGTGTGTAGATGCATTGGAGCTGGGAGGTTGGAATAAAGTTTTGTTTACTGTGGGATATGTTGATTATAACAGGTTAGAAATACACAGCAGGGTCAGTTACTATTGTGTGTGTGTGTGTTCTTCATTTCTATTATACTTCATCCTATTTTTTTGTTAATGTGAGTACCATGTAGGGTAAATCCGTGAATGTGGCCGTTTTCTTTGTTTTTCCATGTTGTATGTTTTGTGTATTTGTATTTTTGCGTGCGCATGTGCATGCGTGCATTGTACTGCACAGTAGCAGCACTGCACATTTTTGGATGATATTGCTTTTATTTAAACTTTATTGTCTGGCCATGTAATATGCTGTGATATTGTGTGTGCATGCATTTTTCCTTATTTTTTTGGTGCTAGTCAAATTTTTCACGTTCATATGTAACCTATTTAAATTGATTTGATTGTACAGCGCAGTGAGCCCATGTTTTTGGGAATTCGTGCTATATAAACCTCCATTTTATTATTTATTATTATTATTATAATAACACTGACTACCCACATGTACTTGTAGAATAAGAATGTCATATTTTTGCTTTATTGATTTTTTAAATTGTTTATAAATTCATGTCTTCTAACCAATGGTTTTTAAAACATTGCATTTATTGGTGTGTGTTGTGTGAGAGAGAGAGTGTGTGTGGGGGGGAGGGGGGGTGCTTGTGTGTATGCCAACGCGTGTGCATGTATATAGGCGTGTGCGAGTGCGTGCGTACATACATGTGTAAATAAAAGTGGTTATGTCTTTTCTAGTTAGTGGTTTTAATAATATGTTCATTGTGTCCATATATTGGTGGTGTGTGTGTGCGTGGGTGTAGTAGTAGTCTTCAATTTTATGTCGTTCCACATAGTGATACCGGACGGGGGGGGGGGACCTAATAAAAGACAAAAAAACCAAATAATACGTAGATAAATGGATGAATGAATAGAATCAAAGTGTGTGTAGGTGAGCATGTGGATGTGCATGCGCGCGCACCTTAAAGTGTGTATTGTGATGTTTTTATTTGAAGGTATAATGTTTGAACAAATATGAAATGTAGCTATCTTGTATCTTTTGATTATGATTCGTATCAATATGCCTGTCAGTATTGTAATTGCCCTTCAGGGATGATTAAAGCGTTTTTGACTTGACTGAGCAGCATACTTCACACAGTGATTCTAGAAAAAGCTATGGAGGACCAAACAAGTCATAATCGTCGCGTTTTCTTCCATTAATAAGAGGACAAATATTACCTCAGAAATGATGTGAAGTAGGTGACATTTTTGTATGTGGCACTTCTCATAGGAATCATTATGCATTACAATGCTAAACCAGCCTTTTTATGTCCATGAGCATGGCCAAATAAATGAACTTGACTTCAGTCTGTAGCATTTAGTCTGAGCTTGATTGCTTATGTGGAAGTGCTCAGCATAGTGCCTACACATTGTGCTTGCTATTAATATTTTTGCTTGAATAGTGTTCCTTTTCTCCATGTACTTTATGGTTTGTTATTTAATCTGCCTTTCTGTTTTCAGGACAACACTGGAAAATGCTGTGTCTGCAGAGAAGAGTTTGATCCTGGTGAAGACAAAGTGAGGCTGGGCGAGGAAGGCTGTGCAGGAGCCAGTAATCTATGTGGCGATGACATCATGCCAGAACCTGGAGATTTTGTGCACCAGAAGTGCCGTGCAGACTACACACATGCCAAGTACATCGGCTCTTACTGTAAGAAGAGGGCCAAGATTTCTAAAAGAAAATGCCTTGAGGGAAGTGCGTTTGACCCTACGAGGCAGTGCCTTTTCTGTTGCAAAGAGGAGAAACTAACCCACAAAGCAAAACCAAAAGGCTTGATAGGGAAATTAATTACAGTCAGGGATAAAACTCGGCTTCAGGTGACCATTGGAGAACAATGCATCATTCGATCAGATTCATGGTCACTTGAAATACAAGGTAGACTCCAATACCTTCAAGACTGTAGGGCCACGGATGTGAAGTATCACAAGGTGTGTTGGACAAACTTCTGTACAGGCAGGAAAATCCCTGCAAGATTTTCATCTGATGAGCCAGGACGAAAGAAACGTTGCCAAACTTCAGGGAGGCCAGAACACAAGCCATGCGCAGAAGCATTTCTAATAGTTGCATCTTACCTAGAAACTATGGACTATGATCGGGTCACAATCTCAGACCTGGTCGAAATGCAACAGGATCTGTTAGGGCCTGAAAATATTGCATACTCTAACCCCTACATGAAGCAAAAACTGACCAAACACTTTGGTGACGCTCTAGTAATAAGCTCTGCCAAGGGCAGACCAACTGTTGTGTCGCTGAAACACACAGTGTGAGAAATCCTGCATGAGCTTCACAAAAAACAGAAGAGGCAATTCTGATGAACCACTGGAGATCATAAAAACAGCTGCTGCACTGGTGCACAGGGACATCAAATCACTTGATTGTGATAAGACCAACTATCCAGCCTTCTCTGAAATGACACAATAATCTCAGCTTGATTTCCTTCCAATGAGCCTACAGACATTGCTACGTGAGATATTCAGAGGAAAAGATCCCAGTCTTAAAGTTGCATCCATTGGTCAGGCTATTATCCAAGCTACAAGGTCCACCTTCAACTGCACCAGACCAAGAATATGATGATGATTGAGTTTGAGAGCAACAAGACTAGAATGGTTGTTAGATGATTACAAGTATTATCATGAACATCTGTGAGTCTGTATATTACAAGTGGTAATTCATGTCCTCCTGGACTACCTTAGTCTCCTGCTTTGGGACATTGACTGACTGAGATGTGACTGCTGAGATTGGATCTTTTTTAGTGTATTGTAATTATTGAGGGTTGCCTGCCAGAGGCGGCTATCGGCCATTTTTTCACTTTTTTACTTTTTCAATTTTGGCATGTGGCGACTCTTTTCAGCTTATACTTTCTTGCTACAAAAAGCCATGTGGCTGTGATTGATTTTTAAGTAGTTATTCACAAAAACCATACCAGTTCATCAGAGTTCTCACCCATCCCTAACTTGCCGGAAATGCCCAGAATAGGCTATCCGTTTCTCGGAGTGCAAAATTACTACCCGTGTTAATTCCATATATCGCCGGTCCTGGCCATATAAGGAAGGCAGCTACTGGCAATGCAAGTTCATCTTCCAATCTGGTTTCATTTTTCCTGCCCCAAAAGTATATCTGGGGATGTTCAAAGCAGTCAGAGGCAAAAAGACTAGAGGCTTCTTTGTTTTAACCCTGCACAAGCTGGCCAGTTGTACTTATTCACCCCTGGAGGTTGGGAAAGTGCAAGTTTCTGTAAATCCTAGTCTGTCATCTAATAACAGGGATGCAGCAGCAACGATCAGCTATTCCCCTTTTCCAGCCCCTTCCCCCCCCCCCCCCCCCCCCTTCCAACCTGTTATCCAGGAGGATGAATGTTTACTGTTGTAAACTATTAGTCTCCTGGTAAAGTAACTCACAGGGAGCTTTACACATATTTGGATTTTTTTTTTAAACACATATTTAGACTTTATGAACCAGTATGCAGAGAAATTATGAATGAACAGATGGGGTGATAACTTAGATTGAAATTTTTTTATGCTAAGTGCACACTTTAGGCCAAATTTTTTATTTAGCCCAGTTAATTGCAGTAGAAATATTGATTCTTGTTATGAAAAAAAATCACACCAAATGGCTATAGATATTTTCTTTTCAGCTGTAAAGTGTGTAGACATTGTTAAAATGCAAGCACTATTTGTCGATGGAGGTCCTTGAAAATTGAGAATGAGGTCCTTGAATTTTCTTCCCAAAGATCTGTATGAACCCTGTAATAACAATATAATATATGGGATTTATATAGCACTGAATCTCGTAAAGCAGACAAATCAAAGTGCATATTCTCAGTGCTTAAACGGGCATAAGAATGCATGTTAGGATATACCGGTGTGTGTGTGTGTGTCTTCCGTCTATCCACTAAAAACTGATTTAAGTGGTGTGTGTGTGTGTGCGCGCGCGTGTATGTGATGGGTGCATGCGTGTGTGTGTGTTTCTTTAAAAAATTTTTTTTTTTTTTTTTTTTTTTTTTTTTGCTGCCTCGTCTTCTGTGACGCTCCCGTACTGCTGTTCCCACGCCGCTCATTTCAATCTCCCCGCCACAGCCATACCCAGATTCGTTGTGTCTCACCCCCGGGGTCGGGAGTCCACAGGGAGCTCATCAATATTAGGCCGCCGCGGGGCCACCAGCCAGAGGGGCCCTGCACTTCTGCTGGGTCACTTTGGTGGTGTTCAGTGGTGCCTGTTCTGAGCTAACATACGCAGGACACCACCTACTAAGCCCCCTACTAACGACAGTATTAGCTCAGTCGCGGAGCCAGACTGAGTGAGTCACCCACCCAAGGTGGCGACCACCACAACGTCCCTCCAACGACCGCCTCCCCACGAACCCCCAACCCCAAAGGCTTTGACACAAATTCACCACAGGCACAGAAGCGTATGGGGAAACCGAATCTGAGGTCACCATGAGACCAGAGCAACGGAGGCCACCGAATCAGAGGCAATTTTTATTATTGCATGATGATCAATGATGATGAGGATGATGTAATGATGCTGCTGTGGAGGTGCATCCGCTTTGAGACTACTTGACAGGGTTGTTCTCTACGCTTACTGTCATAATATATCCCGGCGTCAACCAGGCCCGAGAGATACAGACACCTGCAGTGTTGGTCAGGTAATTTGAGCAACACTCTCAAATTCGCATCCGTAAAGTGGATGAAGCTCGACTGTGTGGTCCCAGTCTCCCCACTGAGCCCACAGCACACTCACTCTGGGTAGGAGCCGGCCGGAGCCCGAAAAAATCCCTATGACTTATGGGATTCGAACCCGCGACCTTCCAGTCCGGAATCCACGGCGCTAACCACTGCGCCATGGCGGCTGGTTTCTTTTAAAATTTATTTTATCCTTTTATTTTAGGATAATGGAAGAAGCACTCGTGTGTTTTCCAAATCCAGTGTCTGTGTGTATGCAGTTTTATAAATTTTGTCATCCGTTCCCACCGGCACACAATGGCCTACTTTTTTGAAAAGCATAGCGTTTTTTTTTTTAACTTGTGTGCAAGATGTTTAACGTGCGTTTGCACATCGTACCGTGATTTATAGTCTCATTCAAAGGAATTTTGGGGAGAATGGAGTCGGCACGGAAAAAAACATGTGTGTGTATGTGCGTGTGTGTGAGCGCACACTCGTGTGTGTGTGCATCCATGCATGTGTGTGTGTGCGTGCCCATGTGTATGTATTTGCTTTTATCTCTAATACCATATAATTATGTTATATGAATGTTTCTTTATTATCTATTCAATGAAAATGCGAGAAATACATTTTGTCCTCATAATTGAGAAAGGATTGAATTGGTAAATTTGAATATGCGGTTGGATTATTTATTTCATCAAAGGGCATATGTATTGATGCACGTGCGCGCGCATGTGTGTGTGTGATGGGAAGCAAAAGATATGATTATATAATTTTGTTAGTTATTGCTTAAATGCTTACATGATTGCTTTTGTTAATGTTTCATTGATTTATCAACTTACTGATTCAATTATGTTTGTTTGGCTTATTTGTTTCTTGTTGGTGGTATTTTTGATTTTCTGAGGGCCTGATGTAAAAAACCCTTTGACTTATTCAGTTATCCTCAATAAAATATTCCATAAAATATTCAGGTTCAAGTGTTCTCTGTGAGTGAATTTTGTTTGAATGTTCTGTAATAGCCACCTCTCGCTTCTTCCCTTCATCGGAAAAATGACGGCAATCAAGATGAAATCACATCCGGTTGATTCCCTTGAGAAAGAAAGCGGTCCATTAATCCATGCGGTAATTGGCCATAGCCACGTAACCAACATCTGGGGTGAGAGAGCTGACAGTTATAAGCTTGCCCAACATGCCGACTGTAGCCTAGGCAGCCAAGGTGCACTAAGTTAGTCTACTTTCCCTCCAAAGCTGTCACGCGAGAGGCGGCCCCAGCAGCTTGAGCAATAAGGGCATCCTGGTTGCTTTTTACTACTCCTCTGTCTGAAACGCCCAACTCCTACTCGTGTTGGATAAGATAGATTTATCAAATAAAAACAATACTTGTTGCTATCATCATTTTAGCTATGGAAGGTGGATATATGTGACAAAATAATTCTCACTGGCTAAAGACTACAGCATAAAAAGCACAAAGCTCACAGCGATGCGAAACTTTCAAAAGCCATTTTCTCGAAACTGCATTGAACCGTGATAGCCGCTTCTGGCAGGCAACCTTCGTTATCATTAATGACATTAACATCAGAGTCTGTACATGAAACACAGCATCTACCTCCATATTCTTTAGAGCCATTCCTTAGTTTTCAGCTTACTGAGAGATGTGACTGCAAGCGCAGATATCAGACATCAGAGTTTTATTGTGTAACACAGCTTCTACTCCATGTCCTTCAGAACCACTCCTTAGACTCCTGGTTGGAGGGATTAGACTGCAGATTTTAGATCTTTATCATTATCAGAGACTGTACACAACTACTATGATTTGTACAAGTACTACTTCCTGCTCTTGACAGCCACCTTGTTTTGGAGAGTGAATACCCCGTTAGGTGTATAATGCAACAACACTACTTGAGTTTTGATTTTATATGATTTCCTAGTCACTGGTTACTAGCGCTACTTCCTGCTCTTGACAGCCACCTTGTTTTGGAGAATGAATACCCTGTTAGGTGTATAATGCAATAACACTACTTGAGTTTTGATTTTATATGATTTCCTAGTCACTGGTTATGTGCCTAATTTATTTGACCACAAGTTCAATTTCTTATGTAGCAGGAAGACGGTCTATTTTCTACATAGCCATGATGTTTCAGAGATAAATTATTTTAAATGAATGAATTGCTATTTTTGACAAGCTGTGTGTGTGTGTGTGTGTGTGTGTGAGAGAGAAAGTTTGAGTGACTGTGTGTGTGATAAACTTTCCCCCTTTAATTATAGGGATCAAAAAAGAAGGCAGAGGGTTTGAGGCTTGTCACTTACAATATTTCATTGCATTATGAAGACGTCCAAAACATCTGTTCATCCTGATATTTTTGTTTGTTTGTAGGCCTAACATTTGGAAACACCAATGTTTGTCAAAAGTCGATTTTCAAAGTTTTTTAGTTCGCCGCAAGCCACCATTGCGTTTCTTCTTCTTTTGAACCCTATTCTTTTCTTTGTGCTAAATACTGCTTATGACAATGGGGGTAGGGTTTGAAAACAGGTCATCATAGACAGAAAACTAAACATGTACAGTATCAGGGTCTTTGAAATACGAGGGTTGCCCAGCTGCCCTCAAACCCATATTTGTCTTTGGTTTTAATATAAGAGTCACTAAAACTACTAATGACGGAGCACAGTGTGCTCGAAATGACAGGCCGCTGCCTCTTCAAGCTTGTCATAAGAAGTATGACGGAGCAGTGTGCTCGAAATGACAGGCTGCTGCCTCTTCAAGCTTGTCATAAGAGGTTAACTATATGTGGCACTCCACCACGAAATGAGTCGCTTAGCACATTACCCAATTTTGCGCTAGGAGCCTTTAAAGGCAGGTGGGGGTCAAGTTGTCAATTTTGTGATTTTAATTGATTTTTAAACTAGATATGTTTATTTATCTTATAATGAAATATCAAGGTATCATTTTTATTCCTTTTGCTTTTAAATGTGTTTTGAAAATACCAAAGCACTCATTCTGACAACCTGTTACTAAAATAAACTGGCCCGTTTCTCATATCCTGCAGTCTATCATTTCAATTTGTAATAATGTTGCACAGAATTGTCCTTTTTTCAATCTGTTTTTTGTATTTGATAGCCACTTTATTGCACATTAATAACATGTCAATAACTAAAAATTGGCCTCATGTGCACTCCGTCTCATTATGTGGTGGAGCGTCACATATCAGCTTGTGGGTCTGCTAGCACAAGCATGTCTTGCCTTTATATATTTTGTACATCCATGCAGAATATAATTTTATTCTCTACAGAAACGCTCTTTATCACATTTTGTTTTGAAAAGACTGCTTTCGAAAAAGGGGTAGGGTTGGAATACAGGTCATCAGAGGCACACAACTTACTACAGTAATAGAAGTATCAGGATTTTCTGAAAGGTAGGGTTGCCTAACACCTCAAAACCATATAGAATTTCATGGTTTAAATAAACCCAAAAGCTCAAGACAGAGCATGATATGCTCAAAATGACTGGCCGTGGTCACTTTCACTTTGCCAAATGGCTCACATATAACAGCCAATATGCCCACTTCCACATTTATGTGTTGCCTTTCCATTCATGTTTACCATCTTTTACAAATTTATTGAATTTTGTCCAGAAATTTCTCTGTGTGTGAAGAAATTGTAAATTTGCATTTTTGTAATAATTCAGTACGTTACCATTTTCGAGAGCAGAAAAATAAATGTTTTGCCCCACCCAATTTTGGTCAACTTTATATCATCTGAAAGGTAAATCATCAAGCTACCCAAAACAGTTGATTTTAGCTTTATTAAAGCAATTAGTTAAGGTTGGGTCATTTCTGATTGTAAATTCCCTCAACTACGAAGGAACCCGAGAGGCATTTTCTGAAGGCATATGGTTGAGTTGAAGTCTCTGATTGGCTTGTGGCTGTAAAAAAATAGCTGATTTGACTCGCTTACTTCATTGATGCGAAAATTGGAAGTTTTTCTAAAAACAACAACAAAACGTAAAGACTCGTTGCGCAAGAAAAATAACCGATCCGTGAGCCATAACTTTTCAAACGACAGATCATCAGTGATGTGTCAACCTTGGAAAGTTGGGTGACAACATAACGGTGCACTTAGTGAAATTACAAACTGCAAGCTGAAGGTAGACAAATTTGAATAGCTACATTTTCCTTTGATTTATTACTGTTTTGCGAACATAGCAGGGCACTTTTTTCCCCCAATAAGTTGTGTTGTTGGAACTTAGCAGGAATACAGTAGTGCCTGAATTTCTTGTTTGCAGTCTGCTCTTTGACAAGGGCTATTCAGTATACAGTCACTCCCCCCCCCCCCCCCCCCCCCCCCCCCCCCCCATATTCTCTGTTTTATTTTTTATTCAGTTGTGTTTACAGAGGCAGTTTTAAGTTTAGTAATTCACAAGAGAATTGTTTTTACCAGTCTGAAACAGTGAATGGTGTTAGAAAAGAAAAACCTTCATCCATAATTTTTCTCTGCCTTTTTTTTTTTTTTTTTTACTTTCTCTTCTGTATTTTCCACAATCACACAGTTTATTGTTTTGCATCCTTACACATTTTAGTTATCACATTATCAACAATGTATTCGAAGCCGAGATGAAGACAAGTCGGCATGCAGTCTGGAGGCGAGATACTTTTCCAGCAATATTGTGCTTGCTGGACTGGATTTTGTGGCAGTGAGCAATGCAGAAGTGTTTGTAGATACAGTGTTGATTCTAGGATTTCAAAAAAGGGGGCCCAAGGGCCCCTGAAATGAAAAAAAGGGGGCATTTGCCCCCCTCCCCCTTTTCTCTTCATAAAAAAGGGGACAAGTAGTAAGTAGTATTTGCTCATAATACCGTTAGTACTCTGATTTCTGCTATTTTTCAAGAATGAGAAACAAAACAAACAAGATGGTATGTCCGCAGACAGGATTTAATATATACCTTATGTATTGCAGCTGGTCTCTAAAATGATTTTCTTACACAGGAAAAAGAGAGAGAGAGAGAGAGGGGGGGGGGGGGGGGGTCAAAGTCAATTTTGTATTTCCACTTTCTGAGTTAGATCTAGATGAGAAGAGAGGAGAAAGCCAATATCAAAGTCTTGCCCCTCCCCCCTCCCCAAGAGGGAGGGAGAGAGAGAGAGAGAGAGATTTTCTGTTAAAGAGAGATCTAGATCTAGATGAGAAAAGAAGTGAAATCTAATATCAGTCTTGTTTTTCCTCCCATGCAGAGAGAGGGGGGAGGAGAGAGAGAGAGAGAGAGAGGGGGGGGGGGGGGGGGGTCAAAGTCATCTTTGATATATCCAGCTGATAGTCTACCCTATGCCTGGATTCATTGTTGCCAAGCAGGGGCTACTTGTCTAGCCAGATCTGAAAAAACCGCCTTCAAAACTCTTAGGTCTGCCAGCTTTGAACCCTGCTGGGATGCAGCTTCTTCCACTAACGATCTCTGTCACAATGATGTCACTTGTTTCAGGAGTACAGGGCTCCTTTGAAAAATGACGTAATGACGTAAATGAGTCGGAAAATGACGTCAGACCAGCCGCTTTGTGACAATTGTGATGACTGTAGGTGCTAATCAGTGCATCCTGCTGTCCCTGAGGTATCAACCTTATGACCAACGCATGTAGCGCTATTTTGAAACTATACAAACGGCAGTTGCGGGGGCGCACTGTTTGTTCAAATATGCGCTATCCACAGTTTTTTTGCGTCCGTCAGGGTGCACTGGTCACATTATTTTGCGGCAAAGTTGAAAAAAATGCGGGAATCCCGCAAGGGCGCACCCTAGAATCAACACTGTAGATAGATCAGACATTCTCAGAGTGAAAACCACCACTAGAAAATCCTCTGATAGGGCCAAAGAGGAAAAAAAACAACAAAAAGTGTAATCCATGCGGAACATGAACATAGCCAGGCAGGCAAGGGGGGGTGTATGCCCAGGAGACTCCTGAAAAATTTATTCTTTGAGAAAAGTTGTCTCTTAATCACTCAGTAGTGTTGGCCAATTATTTTACCTTGCATAATTTTTTGGTAATGTTTAATCATGAATGTCATTGATTAAAGTAACTAAATCTTCAAGGGCATTTTTCTCAAAACGTCTTTCGACCGCACCTGTTATCTGTAACTTCTGACCTAATGAAAATAATTCAATGAAATTTGGTATGCTGGTGTAGAAATGTGTGCTGAGTGCAGTGAGACAGTTTGAACTCTGTAGCAGTTATAGTTTTTCAATACACCATGGGATAAAAATAAAAAACAGGAGCAAAAATTTTTTGGCATTAAAAAACAAAAAACTTTACGAACTACACTATATTTTTTGTGATCATTGCACAAAGTGATGTTAAGTCAAACGGGTAAATATTTTAAAAGCAGCAGATGGGCCAAACACTGACCAGTATTTTTTGGGGAAAATTATCACATTATCATATCTGTTGGACTTACATACTTCAAACTTGGCACAGATAGCTTAGTATATGTACCAAATTTCATGCAGATATCTTTAGTAGTTTCTGAGAAACAAAAATTTGCTAAAAGTGACGCGGTGGTCCACCTTAAAAGGGGGTCTTAAAATTCAAGGAGTTTCTAGGAGTGTGTGAACCCTGGAGGGCGGGAAGGAGAAAGAGACTCAGAGGGGGAGCAGAGAGACAGAGAGAGAGAGAGGTAGGCTGAGAAATTTTAATCCACACACTGACATAAACATTCATACATTCTGGTGTGCACAAGCCCAATTCACAGACACAGTTCTTGCACAAGCCCAATTCACAGACAGTTCTTTTTTTATTATTTCACAGTGCAGTCTCTCTTTTTTTTTTTTTATTCCTCCTTCACAATGGTGGTCTTTTCGGACACGTAAATACCATCAAGGAATTTACGGATGTCCTTCTCTTTCACAGTGGTGGACTGCTGGATCAAGGCAGCTGAAACAAAAAAGAACCATGCATTGAAACTCTTGTCTTGAGGTACTAAAGCAAAGTAACTATTATTCTGCCACTGTGGAAATTGTAAATCAAACTAAGAGGATTTCCGTGTACACACATTTTGGAGGGCTTTCCAGACACATTCCTGTTCTTGAAACATCTGAAGGAACCTATAAACACAACTGGTCACAATGAAACCTTTACTACTATTCATCATAAGCTCTGGACTCTGCTTAAATGAGGAGTAAAGAAGAGGGGCGAGGTAAATGCAGAAACCATATTTTTGGGGGATATTATTTCAAGAATAAATGAAACAAGTACTCCTGTGCTTTTAAACCTTTTTTTTTTTTTAAAAATCCAATCCCTGTGTATGCAGTTTTGTAAATTTTGTCATCCGTTCCCACCAGGACACAAAAGGCCTCTTCCGAAAAGCGGAACAGGTTCTAACGTGTGCACAAGATGTTCTGTGTGCGCTCACACACTGGTTATAGTCTCATCCGAAGACTTGGGGGGAGAGGAGATCGCACTGAGTTACTCTAGAGGAAAAATCCTCATGAACGAGATTCGAACCCAGGTCAGCAGGTCACAAGTGCTTCACTCTGACCACCAGGCATCCTGTCCCCAATGTGTTAATCCTGGTTGCGCTGAATTTACAGCAGCGGGCTCAGTGTTGCTGGCTGAATTAACATTGGCCAGTGTTGTTTTGAAGCAGGAAGGGATTTAAACAACATGTAACATTAATATGAAAACTGGAGTGATTTTTTCTTCTTTGGTTGCCTGATCATTGTGCTCTACAGTACAGTCATGTTGAAGGCTATTTTAGGCTGTTGTGCTCCGACGGGGCTGGGGTGTTTTGGGATGCTGTGCCCACTGAAGAGTTAAAAATCCAGAATCCCATTTATGGTGGACCACTGCGTCACTTTCAGCAAATTTTTGTTTCTCAGAAACTACTATAGATGCATGAAACTTGGTACACATACTAAGTGCATTATGGATTATTTTCCCCAAAAAAATATGGGTAAGTGTTTGGCCCATCTGCTGCTTTCAAAATATGCAATACATAATGAAGTTTTTTCCTATTTGATTTGACATCACTTTGTGTTATGATCACAAAAAAAGTATGGTTTACTTCATAAAGTATGTTTTTCTGTTTTCTTCAAAATTGCAAAAAAAAATTCATTCCCGTTTTTAATTTTAAAAAAAAAAAATCTTTATCATTGCACAAAGTGATGTCAAATCAAACAGGAAAAATGATAAACTTCATTATGTATTCCATATTTTGAAAGCAGCAGACGGGCCAAACACTGAGCGCATTAAAAAAAATTTTTTAAAAGGAAAATGTCACATTATCATATCTGTTGGACCTACATACTTCAAACTTGGCACAAAAAGGTTTATCAATGCACTTAGTATGTGTACCAAATTTCATGCAGATATCTTTAGTAGTTTCTAGAAAAAAAAATGCTAAAAGTGACGCAGTGGTCCACCTTAAATACTGGGAAAAATTTATATGGGAAAAAGGAAAGGTTGACAGCTATGTATTACAGATGACAAAGAGAAAACTGGAGAGCAACTTCACCCTGTTCATTAACCTTAAGCACTTTATCAAGATGCAGATGCTTTTGAGGAATCCCCTTTACATCCCACTTTTGGTGGATGTTGGTGGGAAAATGAATTACTACAAAGAGTATACAACAGACAGACTGCTGCAAATCTGATTGCATTCTCTCTCTCCTCCCCTCCTTTTATTAAAAAAAAAAAAAAAAAAAAAAAAAGATGAGACTTCAGTCTCGAATTGTTGCAAATCTGATTACATTCTATCTCCCTCCCCTTAAAAAAAAAATAATGGCTTCAATCTCCTAATTATTGTAGGAAACGTTCTAGGAATTAAGAAAAATAAGGGGGGGGGGCCTTTAGGAGAAATAAAAGACAACACTATAACAATGCTCCTGTCAAATTTATGTTATTGCTAAATAGCTCTGTCTGATGTATTTGAATTCCTCAGGTTTTTTGAAAACACCAACTGTTTTTATTTGTCGTCTTACCTGATCTGGACACCAGTTCGATGTCGTTGCCCTGGATGAGGAACTCGTCCTTGTTGCTGGAAGCAGTGCAGGTCACTCCCGTCAACATCTCCACACGACGAGTGAACTTCTCCCCCAAGAAGTTGCGCACCTCCACAACTGTGCCACCTTCTGTGATCACAACGTTGATGGGGAAATGGGCATACACAGCCTTCATCTTGTACAAGAAGCCCTGTCAACACAACAATGCAAAAGTATGAGATCATACGCACTTTCAATGTTTTAACAAGCATTTAGCTTTGGAATTTTTTATATAATCAGATGATAGAGGTTTTACGTTTTAGTAACCTGTCCGTTATGTATATGGGCTGTGTGCCCAAGACTGGGCATGGACGTTTTGGGACGCTGTGCTCACGTGTTAAAGTACACACACACATGCACATGCATGCACCTATAATATACATATACATATAATTCCAAAAGAGTCATTTTGCAGGAAAATTAATTCCAAAAAGGTAAATGAAAAAGCAACTCTGATTTGATGTGGTCCAGAATTGTTGTTAGGTTCCGTCTAAATTGCTACATGGCACCTGTGATCATTCTCTCTTTCTCTTGAGAATATTCAAATCAAATAATGTCAACTCATAGAAAACAAATGAATCCCCTCCAAATCTGAAGTGATTTAGTTCATTCATTCAAGTTAGATTATTTTTGTAATTTTCTAAAATGTGCCTTATGCATCTTTTACAAGTCTTATACAGTCTTTTGGATGAGACAATAAACAGAGGTCCCGTATGTACACATCACTATTTAACGCTACGTAAAAGAACCCAAGGCAACAAGGGGGTTGGCCTGGCAAAATTTTGTAGAAAAAAACCCACTCTGATAGGGAAACAAATACAGTTACATGCAGGAAAAAGAAAAAAGAAAAGAATGGGTAGGCGCTCCACTTGTGGCGACACGCTCTCCCCGGGGAAAGCAGCCCAATTTCATGCAAAGAAATCTGCTGTGACATAAAAGTGGTACAAAAATACAAAATAAAAAAATACAAAGTACCTATTTAATTTTAACAACTCACCAGAGTCACCCCTTTCTGCATGTTTTCCACGTGGGAGCACACTGTGTTGATGGCGGCGAGCTCGCTGCGGTTGCCGAACCATTTTTCCACTTTCAGAGTGTCTTTCGCGGTCATCTGCATGTCCACTGGTAGGTGACGGAAGCTGCGAGACAGGGTACCACGGGGCCTGTCACCCTCACCTTGCGTGACTTGACAGAAATGGAAACTGAAACCAAAACAAAATCAAATGCACAGTTCAAATATATATATTACAAAAAGAATGTATTCCTTCACACTCATGAAAAGAACACGATAAAAATCATTACTTGAAATAAAATGTCTCAGGCAGGGTTTGACAAACTGTCCAAGCACAAAGTATCACTAAAGCATTTCCATTATACCAAAGATTTTTTTCCTTGGGTACGCATTTCCTCATTTAGATTCTCATCAATCAGACATAAGATTTTGCTCACCAAAAGAAATTTTCAATAATGAAAATAACAAAAATGACAGAGGAAAGCTCAACAGGTACTTAAAAAGTCAGTGCAATTGATCCCTTTAGGCAGCAAGGAAAAAGGCTGTTTTTTCTTCTTCTCTAAATGAAAGCAAAGACAACCCCTCTTCCAATTAGTATCTCAAAACAGAGAAATTTAGTTAGGTCATGAGCAAATTATTACACATCTAAAGGATAAAAGAATAAATCAAGTAATCTCATGAGAGGGCTTACAGTACCATACAAAATTAACACATTATGCTCTCTTTGCAAACACCACACCCGACATCCTCTCACACGTTTCTGCAATTTAGTTGTGCAAGCGCTCGACTCAAACCCCATATACAAAACTTGTGCTCGTGTGCAGGTACACATAAAATTTACAAGCAACACACACATACATAAACAGAATTCAGTACAGTTGTTTAGGAACACGTACACACGACTGGAAAACCGACTGTGAAAAAATGCATACGCTCATTGCATGGATGTGTGTGCTGACATCTCTCTTTACAGCCCAATCCCCAACCTCAGGCTATAGCCACGGAATGAGAGAGGAAGAGGGGGAAAAAAAGTAGGAAACTTACAACACATAGTTTAACCGTCTTAGCCCCATAATGCAGCAGCAAACAGTAATGAAAACTACCTCTAGATTTTGATACGGCCACAGTCGGCAGTTGGTCCTGAATGTATGGTCAGTCCATCACACGCAAATCGCATGGTTCTCACACATTGTGTCTCAAATTTAGTGGGGCAATGCAGGGAGTGTTTAAGAAGGTGCCGGTGATAAATTTAAGACACTAACACGTGTATACTTTGGGAGGGAAGGAAGAAAACACAGCCAGTGATAGAAATGGTTTTCACTTGTGCGTGGCAAAAAAAAAAGAAAAAAAAAGGCGTCTTTATTGGTAGCAGACCATCTAATTAACTAAATGAATTTTTTGTTTATGTTTGTATTGGAAGTCGAAACAAACTAACATGTGATAACACATGCACATATGAGCTGCAGTATAGAGGTTAAACATTGATTGAATATGACTCGTTTCCAAAAGTAAAACAGTTAAAACTTCTGTCACATCAAGACATCATAAAACAAAAGCCTGAAGGTGTTTTGGGGACATCATGAACACATCCTCGACATACAATTCACATAAATTATAAACATTTGTAAACACAGTCAGCTAGGAATCGGTTCCTTACTGGACACTAACGTGCATAAATGTTTGTCATATCCATGCATGTTTTGCTGTTTAATGTAAGTACTGTACTTTTACCTGTGATTGGTGACAAATACAAGACATCTGGTGACCAGACACGTAAACGCCTTGAAATTCAAGTACAAACACACATATCTAGCTTGTGACAAAATTTCAGCTGGATAGTTTGTCATGTACACACACAATTGTCTCAGGACTATACTATGTCAGATGGGGGTAGAAAACCTTAAAGAATTCAAAATCTACAGGCAGTTTAGCTAAGCTGTAGAATAACAAGACGGTAAACCAATTAGATCATAATTGTCTCATTTGACCTAACCTATAAAACTGAGGAAAAAAATTAAAACTCACCGCCATCTTTGGACTTCACAGTCTGGGACGAATTGATCACCTTCATCGTGTCTGCAAGAGGAAAATAAAAAATAAATAATCGGCAACACAAATTAGAATTTCAATAAAATTTCTTACAACATACTCTTGGCCTAAGATTTGCTCTGCTTTGTTGGTTCTAGTCTCCTACTCTAGCAGTCTGCACAACAGATGAAATCCTTTTTGACACCCCTCACTTTTCTTCTGTGTCAGACAAACATGTATGTGCTTCTAATCAATAATAATTCATGTTATAACCCACCACTAGCACACCCATTTCTGGACTTTTTCTTCTGAAGAAAGCTGACACAAGTATTGACTGAAAACCACACCAGATCACACCACACCGTATCGCTTATAGCCCTACAGACCACAGTAAACCCAGTTGTCTGGAGTTTTGACGGCTGTCTTTATCAGGTAGAATGGATCCGTCAAAGCGGCCAGGAGACCCAGCTTTCTGGATTTTGATGGCCTCTCTTTCTGAGAATGTGGTCAAGGGAAGTAATTAGTCGTCACCGTGAAACTGCGAGTGACGCAAAAATGAGGCCGACGTGGCAACTGAAACTCCGCCCCATGCGAAATCGCAACCAGCTAGTTTTTAAAAAGTGTTTTTACACACCCCTCCCCCCTAAAACTTTGATTACAACTACTGGAATGTAACTGGGAAGAGTCAATTAAGTTTGTAGTCAGAAATTTTGAAACAATTACTTTGCACCAAAAATAAGTTTTTCTTGGACTATTTTCCTTTCGTTTTGCACGAAAGTCAAAACGAATGGATTGAAAATAACGGGCCGGGCTGGCACCATGGCCAGGACAGCCGTCATTGGTGACGTCACGGAGCAATTAAGCCGGGCAGGAAGTTTTACCCGGGCCAGCAAAAAAGACAAAAAAAGCCGGCGGTAAAAAGCCGGGTTTAATATGGCCGTAGCTAAAAGCATATTTTATAAGCCAATAATAGGTGTCCCATTACCTAGACGGTCGTAGGGGAGCGAGGCATCAGATACCTCAACTTCTCCAGGGGCCAACAATATGAGGGTGGCACCCATCTCCTCTCCTTCACTACTTTCCCTTCCCTGGCCCTAAAGAGGGCAGGTACCCATTTACAGGTGGATGAACTGGGGGAATTGTACTGAAGCCAAGGCGCGCAATAGGTCATCAATTCAATTGGTGACCATGCTGCTTCACTTGACTGGGGGAAAGCCCATAATACTGCTTTAAATGTCACCACTTAACACTGCTAATTCAGGAAGTCGAAATACTAGAGTAGAACTTCACAAGCCAACAACCCACAGGCTATTTGAAAAAAAAAAAGCCGTTTACTTTTCGTATTTTCGTTAGCTATGGTCAATAGGACTATGGAACCTTTAACTGTGAACGAGATTGATTCTGTTCATTCACTGATAGGCCTACACGGGTGTGCTTCAGTGGGGTACACAAGTGCAGTATTAAAGTGGAATGATACCAATTTCATCCCTCTGGTAAAATACCCCTCATTAAATGTAAAACCAAAAGTATAGGTTCATTTTGTTGTTGTTTTCTTATCTAAATGAGGCTTACAGACATGTAATGGTTGTCTACTGAACCACTATAATATACATGTATGGCAAGGTAGGCCTGATAAATTGCCAGCATGTATTTTAACGGAATTTGACAGCTTCATGAAAGCCCGAAAGGCAATCCTATTTTGCTATGCAGCCGATGGGCCGACATTTTTTTCATGAACAAATAACAACTCACAATCCGCAACACTGGTTACTTTTGTCTCACTACACTTAAAAAGCTAATAGGGCTAGGCCTAGCATAAGAACCAATGTTTGGCTTATTAAAATAACGATAGCCATGTCGACATAACAAAAGGACAAGTGTGCGAATGTATTTACATGAAAATCATACCTGAAGCGAAATAATAAGTGCTATAAGAATTTCCAAACAAACAACGCGAGAACACTATTAGTTCCTTTCAAGGCGATTACTCAGATGGCAATGAAAACACTTATATTCCATAAGATATTTCGATCAACAAAGTTCCTCTTCACTCACCGTCGTGTACCTGTCCGGAAAAGGAAGTGCGAGTTTCAACAGCGGAAGTTCTAGCCTACAAGGGAAATCACTCTCTGTAATTTCGACACCAAAAAGTTCTGCAGTTGAAACGTCGAGGCGTGTTTCAGATCAGGTTAGCAGTTTTGCAGAGTAATTGCTTCGTTTTTAAATTAAGATCAATAGGTGAAAACATGAGCCCGGTGTTTTGACTGACAAAACACCGAACTGAATTCTGTCTTCAGTGTAACGTGTTTGTCTTTCATTGTCAACGTCATCAAGTAAAATGTCGTCTGCTAGATGTTAAAATCAGAGTATAATCCATCTTTTAGAGACATTAGCTGACTACGAAACAAACAAAACAGGAATAGTTGATGACCAGCTCATCCAGGAAAATTTAAGATAAAAGTGGTAGAAGTAAGTTTTGTGCTGTTCTGGGTTTCTCATGAAAATGATAGTGGTACTTCAGCACTGACTGGAACAGAAAAGTTTGAAGTTTCTACAGTAGACCAAATTATATAGACTCTCTCTCTCTCTCTCTCTCTCTCTCTCTCTCTCTCTCTCTCTCTCTCTCTCTCTCCTCTCTCTCTCTCTCTCTCACCTTCTAATCCACTTGATGCACCAAAAATAATAAACCAGTCCTGATCCTGTTGGATATATATATATATATATTATATATATATATATATATATATATATATATATATAATATATAATATCCCCGTCTCCTCCCCCTTCTCTTTCTCCCTCTCTCTGTGTCAGTATATGTGTGTGAGTGTGTGTGTGTGAATGCGTGTGTAATTATTTGTGATTGATTTTTTTTAGTGTGTGTGTGTGTGCGTGTGTGTGTGTGTGTGTGTGTGTGTGTGTGTGTGTGTGTGTGTGTGTGTGTGTGTGTGTGTGTGTTTACATGTATCAAGTGTTTTTACATGTATCTTATCATTGTGTAAATGTAATTGATTTTAAAGAAAGAGAAAAAAATGTATCCTCTTATTCTCTCGTATTTTTATAACAAACATATTTTACCATATGATCTTTTTTTTTAAATATGTATAACTACTAACTAGAAAGATAAAGAGTGTTAGTGTTGATATTAATGGACAACTGGAAACTGTACACAACATTATCTGGCTTAAAATTTACTGTGTAGTCTCCCCCCCCCCCCCCCCCCCCCCCTCTCTCTCTCTCTTCATATTTGTTCTATTTAATAATCATGTGTGTGTCGAATGTAATGTATTCTGTGTAAACTTTTTCATTTATAATCTTTACAAGTAAGCTCAATAACTATGTCCATCATAATTACTTGTGTTCGGTTACATGAATAATCTAAAATCCAGGCACATATTTCTTTAAAATGAAGTTTATTGATGACATGCGTGCGAACCTGTGTGTGCGCATGTGTGTATATATATGTGTGTGTATCTGTTTGCTTGGTTGGGTTTTTTTTTTTTTTTTTAGTTGTTGTTTTGCTTTGAACTTTGTTTTTGTTTCTGTCTTTTTTTCATCTCCCCTCTTATGAAAATGTCTTGATAAATTTACATTTATTTTGTTGATATATTGTGTATCAATTCTTAGGATGTTTGTTCCTGTTTTTTTTTTGTTTTTGTTTTGGGGATTAAAATTTTTTTTTTTTACATAAAGTATGAATGTAGAATGGATGATATTGTTACCTGATATAATTGCTTGACCTGTGAGTGAGTGAGTGAGTGAGTGAGTGAGTGAGTGAGTGTGTGTGGTGTGTGTGTGTGTGTGTGTGTGTGTGTGTGTGTGTGTGTGTGTGTGTGTGTGTGAGGTTTTTTGTTTTTTTTGTTGTTGATTTTTTTGTTTGTTTTTTTGTTTTGTTTTTGTTATTGTTTGTTTTTTGTTTGGTTGGTTTTTGTTGTTGTTTTCTTTCTCTTTTTTTTTTTGTCCCCTTTTATCAAAATGTTATGTCGTATATAACTTATCTTGATGATAGATGGTGGTGGATTGATGTTTTAAGTCATTTAACCTATCATATTCTCATGTTCACTCTTTAATTATTGCACTTTTTAAAAATCAAAATCATCATTGATTCTTACTTCTTATTTTCATTTCTGAATGAGTGCCTTTTCATATCATTACCTTATTATTATATCTCTGTCTTATTTCTTACCTGTTGTTTGATACTTAGTATGGTTTCTTGCTCTTGGTATTTGGATTATTATAATTGTTCTTGTTTAATTGAGGTTATCTTTTTATCTTGATGTTATCCCTGAAAAGGGCGGGTACTGGATGTAAAAAAGCACACAAGTGCTTATTTATTATCCTCGAATAAAAGAATTTGCCTTGCCTTGCCTTGCCTTGCCTTGTCTCTCCCTCCCCCTCTATCCAATCCCCGCCCTTTTCAGGGATAAAGAGCAAACATGAGAATATGATGAGGTAAATGGCTGAAAACATCAATCCACCACCATCTATCAACAAAATAAGTCATATAAAACATAACATTTTGATAAAAGGGGAGAAAAGAAACCAACGAGGGAGAGGGAAGCAAAGAGAAGAGAGAGAGAGAGAGAGAGAGAGAGAGAGAGAGAGAGAAATTTTATTGATATTATTTATTTATTCTTTTATATTCCCCTCGAATGGGAGTCGAACTCGGGTCGTCAAATTGCGAGCGCAGTGTTCTGACCATTATGCTATCCCCAGAGAGAGAGAGAGAGAGAGAGAGAGAGAGAGAGAGAGAGAGAGAGAGAGAAAACACTGAACACTGAACACTGAAATAATTTTAATTGCACATTGGCCTTGGGCCACAATACAATGCACAGTAGATTTGAGAGAGAGAGAGAGAGAGAGAGAGAGAGAGAGAGAGAGAGAGAGAGAGAGAGAGAGAGATTTTAATTTGATGCAAACAGTTCAAGTTTAGTTGCCTGAATCAAAAGTTGTGAATTTTGATATTTTTTTTTCCAAATGGTCTGTTTCACTGAGTGTATAGTGAGTTTTAAAAAGTTGTTATAAACAATGCTTCATTTTTTAATAGATGCCATAACGGAAAACAGACTGGACCAGTACATGAAAATTAAATCAAATGGGAGCAGAAAACTGATCGTAGTGTACACTACTTACTGTATCCATCCTGCAGTAGCCATACTGCAGCCTGTCCTGCAACATGTGAAGAGAGTCATATGGCAGGCGTACTTTATTATATACATGTTTGATAAACTATATAGTCTACTAAAGAACAGCTTATTGTTAACACATTCCATAATGGACATGTTCTTATACTAGACTAGATGACCTCAGCATAAATTTATCTTTGTCATATCGTGTGTTCACATTTCGTCCTAGGGTTCTACCTCTCACTTTCGGTTATGCGGGTTTTCTGACAGTGGCGAGTGATGTTGACACACAGCCTAATGCTGAGCATTTCTGCACCCTACCGTACCCCCACTCCATTCCGTTCTTGCAAACAGGAGCTGTCTCCTTTCTTCCCCTTGTAGCTGCAACTTGAGGTACCAGCGCGAGGGTTCTCACTTGCCTTCAGTGGCTGCTGGATTGATCTCTGACTGGTTGGTTGAGCTTTTTTGGTTTTGCTCCCACCTATAACAGTACCAATCTCTCCTCACTGTCCTGCACCAGATATGGACAGTGCACTTAATCTTCGTTCGCGAAGCCAAGCCATGATGATGACAGAGCATGAGATGGTGATCTCTCCGGCCCAGTAGCATGGCAGGAGAACACAAGTTTGTAGTTCTAAGGTAGAGGCCACTTTTCTCTCTCCTGGTGACTCTGGTACTCATTCCCTTCTCAGCAGGGTATTCTGATTTTCAGAAGTGGCTCGCACACCTTCCATACAAGGAATATGGCTTTCAGCACCAGCTTAACTACAGTTTATGGCCAGTGGAGCATGGTGCTGACATGAAGCCCTTTGCCGTATGTTTCCCACATCCTTCTCCAGCTTCCAAAATCAGGGATTCTCTGTTTATCCTCCACTGGTAGCATTACTTTTAGGCATCAGCCCATGGCTCGCTCACCTCCTTTGGCCTGGGATCAACCGTCCACTCCCACCTAAGGCTGAGTCTGCTGCTTTCCTTGGCCCTCCCACAGCTGCTCCGGTGACATATGACCCCTCTTCCATGTAGGCCCGGCCAGGAGTGTGGAGTGCACCACCTTTAGGCTCTGCTGCACGTCCTCTGTTGGCTGATGGACCCAATGCCCACTCTTTCCAGAACTTGAGATCACTGATCTCCCCAGCTCTGCCACTTGCACATCTGTAACAAATGGCCCTGGCTTCTCTCAAGTGGCTCTGGTCACAGGCGGGGATTGAAGATCCTGCAGGCTCTGCTGTGCATCCATCCTCCTCCGCTGGTCTGCTTTGAGTTTTAGGCAGGGATCATGGCTCCCCAAGGGAAGCGATCTCTTTTCTACCCTTGCACTGCTTTTTCCTCAAGCCCTTTGGTCACTGTTCCATTACAACCCCCCTCCCCCCTCTCTCCAATAATTGCCTCTTTCTGAACATTTTTTCAACAACTGCACAATTGGCCACAGAGACAAGTTACCTTTAAGATATTATACCCTTCGGCTTCCTTCATACCCTGCATCTTGATCATCATCTTCCTAATAATGACACCTTATGAGATGAGGGAATGTCTTTACCAGGTGCACTGCACATATAACAAACTGTTTTAGCTTCTATTTTTTCAATGTCATCTTTAGAAACAAGATGAAAAAGTCACCTAAACTTAATGAAATGGTCACCTTTAGCGTAGACACGAAAAAGTCACCTATACTGGCTATAGATACTTAAAGTATTTTTGACTTGAAAGTCAGAATTTTTAGTCTGCATCAAGTGTATCTTTTGAATCAAATGTCTGTCTGCAATACTGGTTCACCTTCACCTATCCCATAGTCTAGTAGACCATTTGGGCACCACTGTAGATTTAACCATCCATCAAATTGTCCTGTATTCTTACATTTTTTTTAAAAAGCCTACTCATTTAACATGACATAATGCTTTACACCCCCCCCCCCCCCCCCCCCCCCCCCCCACACACACACACACTCAATGGAGAGCTGGACAGTGCTTTCCAGGAGGAAGGGGCCAGGAAAGAGGAAACTTGTGTGTTGGCTGTGTGATGGAAGTTCTGTATTCATGACTGAATTTTTGGCAAGCAGGCATCAATTGCAGAGCAGAGGTTTTAAGAAGGCGAAGAAGCTCACAAAATAGGCCAGAGTTCTGTAAGCCACGGCCACTCTGGACTATTTCAAAGAAATAAGAGTGTTGGCTGATTCAAGTTATCAGTGTTCTTCAGCAGAGCCATGAGAGTGAAAGCAGATCTGTCAAGCTGGATGTTTTTTATAAAAAAAATTTTAAGTGGATGGTATTTAGTTTTGCCATGGAGGTGTCACTATGAGCAGGATAACAGACATCATACATGTTTCACCTTATCAGCCATTTGGTGGATGTTAAAACTACCAAAGTTCTGCATATATATGACATGTTAAATTACATGTTTGTCTGTCGGAGTTGTGTTTGACGATGACCTCCAAAACAGCAGAGGAGTCCGCTGCTGATTCAGAAACTAGGCAGAAAATTGATTATTTATTTTTTTTTTTTTTTAAATTATTATTTTCTTTTATTTGGAGGATAATGGGATAAGCACTCTTGTGCTTTTTTACATCCAGTCCCCATGTGTATGCAGTTTTGTAAATGTCATCTGTTCCCGTAGTGGAGATGCCTTGCCCACAGTTCATCCCACTCTCATGGCCAAGAGGGAGTAAGGACAGTCAGCACTGGAGATGTTCTCCAAGGGAATCCCCAGGGCTGCAGCACATAAGGACTGTTCAAGTCAAGCCTTGCAGTCAGAGCCTCATAGCTGATTACTGAAGGCTAAGCTGTAAAGTTAAATTCAATATATATCACCCAGTGTACTTGTCAAGCCTTGTCTGATTGCCAATATTTTTGTGTCATTGTTCAAAATACTGGCCAAGACTGGCTTGTTATTCCTTGAAAGATGTGGCATACATAATATTTGTATAATTGTTTATTCTGAACCTTAGTGACAGTAAAGGCAAAGCTGTTGATGGCAGAACCCAACTGCTTGTACCAGTGCATCAGGTTCTTCTTCTCCTCCTCAGATGACTGGCACATATTGACATTGAAGATGCATAGATAGGACATTCATCTGAAAACTGCTTATTTATTGTATTTTATTTCTTTATTTATTCTTTTATATTGAGGATAGTAGAATAAGCATTAATGTGCTTTTTTACATCCAGTCCCCGTGTGTATGCAGTTCTGTAAATCTTGTCATCTGTTCCCACCAGCACATGATGGCCAACTCTTACGAAAAGCGGAACAGGATTTAACGTGTGTGCTTAGAACAGTCCAGCACAGTATATGAAGAATTACTCAGCCGTTTTTCTCTGTTTCATTTCAGAGAACATGAAAAGTATGTTTTTGCTTTGTTTCAGGAGCCCCCCCACTCAAAATGTCTGGCTTTAATCAAGATGACGGGTTTTTCCAGTCTGGTTACTACGACCAGCAGCAGCAGTCCCAAGGCCAGTATGCTGGCTATGACTATGGGGGCCAGCAGTTTGGACAGGAGCAGTGAGTGTTCTTCTTCACACAGTTAAACGTCTCTTTACGAGGAGTGGTATACTGTGTCTGTTTATGATTTCAGTTCTCAGTATCATTCATGATTGAAATAGTTAGATTCCCCGTGGGGATGCCAGGGACCTGTCAGTATAAATAGCATCCCCACCTTCAGGACATTTTTTTTGCTAAGAATTCCCTCTTATCCCTTTCTTTTTTCTACTTTGTTCTTTTTCTCCATGTCACTTCCTTCTTGTCTAGTCTCTGCCTTCCTGGTACATTTCTCCTGCCTTTTTTTTCACAAAGACTTAAAAATTAGTGGTTATTTCTCACCCTGAAGTTGGATGCGCTGGGGCTGACCTGTCAGGCACTTAACAATAGTGCAACATAATTTTTTTTATATTTTCACTCGAATATGACAGACAGCTATAGTTGCTGTCAGAGCATTTGATGAAGAAATATCATAAGATACTTAGAGCTCCACGATTTACCAATGGTGAGATTTTTGTGTATGTGATTGTTTCTTCCCCACCTTTCAGGTAGCTGCATTCCGACTTCAGTGATGGTGCCTAAACACGACACCTGTGTGCATGTGGGGTGGGGGTTTTGTCATGCATTTCTACAATGGTATACTCTTCTGAAAGTTGGAACAGGTTTTTGATGTGTGTGGAAGATGTTCTGTGTGCGTTCACACATGGGGCTTCAGATTAAAGTTTCAGGTGAAGGACTTTGACATTCAGTTTGATTTTTTTGGTCAAACTGGGAAGAAAGGATGAGGCTGGGAATTGAACCCAGAATCTCATGGTTTACTTGTTGGCAGGTGAAAATCTTAACCATCCTGCCAACCTCCTTTTATGGGTATCTGAATTAATTAATAAAACCTGTGTTTTAGAAAAAGATGTTTATTGTATCCTGCACCTTGCTTCTTGTCTGGTTACTTTCACACATCTTTGTTTTTCAAGAAAATATGTCAGTTAAAGTGCATGTGTATTTTTTTGGGTTTTGTTTTGCTTTTTTTTTAAAAATACTTTTTTACGTTTGCATTTTAATTTTATTATTCAAACAGATTGTAGATATAATATTTTGAAAAAAAGTCCCGGCAGTACTGCAACTGCTAAGTATTAAAGATTAGATAGCCTAACACTTTTCAGTTACTTAACATCAAAGGTAGGAATGAATTTTGCTCTAGCTGAAAGTGTTGAGATGGGTAATTGTTTGAACATCAGCAGTTTGATCATGTACTAGTTGTGTTTCAAGTCACAGTGAGATGGATGAATCTGTATAGCGCCAGTTTGACCATTTGTTACAACTTTGTTTTTTGAGGAGTCATGATCAACATTGATTCAATGATACTGTGTTGTATTGGTTTTATCAATTTGTATTGTGCACAACTTACAGCAGATTTCTTTGTTTGAAAATTTTGCTGCTTTTGCTGGAGAGAAAACATTGAGCAAGCACTGCAAGAAGTGTGTCATGGGTTTTTTCCCATGTTTTTTTTTTTTTTTTTTTTTTGGTGTGCAGTTTTTGTTTTTTATTTTTGTTTTTTAAAGTTTCCTTTGTATTCTTTTTGGAGGGGGGGGGGGGGGGGCAAGCAATAGAGGGAGTTGTTTGGTTGCTTTCCTCTCTCTCTATATCTATTTGTTTCTCTCTGAGAGTGATTTTTTTTTTTTTTTAACAAAAGTTCGCCAGGGACAACTTTCTTGTTGCCATAGGTTCATTTACATGTGTTGAAATCTGCGAGTTGTGTTTTCAGGCAGTTTGGTCAGTTTGACTACAGCCAGCAGGGGGGCTATGGGGGGGGGAGTCAGTACACGGGATCCATCATGACCCCAGTGCTTCCTTCGCTCCCCAACCGGGCAGTCCCGGGGGAAAAACTACGAAGATGAGCCGCCACTCATGGAAGGTGAAAGAGACTTTTATGTGTGTGTGTGTGTGTGTGTGTTGTGTGTGTGTGTTTGTGTGTGTGTGTGTGTGTGTGTGTGTGTGTGTGTTGTGATGTATTCATGGGCTGGGTTTAAAAAAAAAATTAGTGGAATTTTTGCTGATGTTGCTTATCATTGTATCACAGACATAAAAGACACAAAAACCTATGCTGACAGTGGATTTTTAAAAATCTTTACTGCAGCATTTAGAGATTGCACACCCGCTCATGAATGCACACAGGGTGCTTGCAGAAATGGGAAATAACTCTTCAGTTGTTGGACTACTTTTATTTTGAGTTTCTTCCCTTTAGTTCAATCCACTAATTTAGTTTACCACATCCTTTGATGCCAAGTTCATGTCATATCATTGCTTATTTTTGTTATTATCATTCTGAAAAATGTGGTAGAAGTTCCAGATTCTTTCAGCACTTGTGCCTATGATGAAGAGTTGTACTGACTATTTTATTCCTTATTTCTTGTATACAAAATTATTCCTTATTTCACAACACCTAAAAAGTTCTGAAGCAAAAGAGAAAACATACTATTTACTTCAGCAGTGACGCAAACCTTCACAATCCTTTAATGGTCAGATCACGCATTTGACACTTTACCATTAAGTTGTCCAGCCCCCTCAATGACTTCACAAATGAATGAGAGCTTATATATAGTTATATGATTCTGAAATTACAGTAAGTCAAAGTTGTTGTTTTTTAATGGTAGCCTGCAGAGATTAAAGTGATTGAGAGTGTTAGGAATATTTTCTCTCCTTCTAAAGCTAGTGCAAATTGATACTGTCCCAGAAGAGTTGGAGTTAATTATGATTCCTGTTATAAATAAAGAAGCCCCCATCTTTTGATTTTTTTGGACATAGACTGCAAAAAGTTAAACTTTTCAAAGTGTTGGACTTTACAAAGAATTTTGTTGTGATTGATGTGAACTGCAAAAAGTTAAACTTTTCAAAGTGTTGGACTTTACAAAGAATTTTGTTGTGATTGATGTGAACTTAGCCACCATAATTCAGCTGGACAGAAATGTGGAGCTTTTATTGTTGTATTAGTTGTATCGGAGAGTAAGCACACGGGTTTTAGCTATACTGCATTCTGCAACCTCTCTATTAGTGTGTGTGTGGTGTGTGTGTGTGTGTGTGTGTGTGTGTGTGTGTGTGTGTGTGTGTGTGTGTGTTTGTGTGTGTGTGTTTATATCTGAATTTTTTGTCTTACAGCATTATCTGTGTAAAAAAAGGTAATCTATACAGAATGTTTGTCATTATTGAAGAACAGTTTTCAGTTTTCACATGTATACATACAGAAATCCTACCAGTGGATGCTCCACTAACTGCACCTTAAAACATATTGATGAAACCCTTGGTGCATGCTGAGGAATTTTGTCATCTACACCATCAGACATATCTTGCCTACTGTTCCTAACAAATTAATAGAAAAAAAGTGTGCAAGATATGCATGCATTCCTATATGGGACCTTGTTTCACAGCTTGATATGCAAGACCTGTAGGGAAATAGATTCAGACCCAGTGTTAAGGTTAACGCTGGATGAAAAAAAAGCCCAGATTTCATCTCAACCAGAAGGCATTAGCTATGACTCGAACCCACACCTGTCAAATCACAAGTCTGATGTTGGAACCTCAGAGCTGCTCCATTTTGAGAGCATCTTGTCATAGTGCACAGAGTTAGTAATAACAATTTCCCTTGCCTGTGTGTGCATTAACTGAGATTACAGGTTGTGAATATGTATAATGTATAAAACATGCATTTTAAATGCGTTTTTGTTCTTTTTTTCCTCTGTTTGATTTATTCAGTCTATGTTTGTTTGGCTTAGTTTTTTTGTTTTTTTTCTTGGCCTCTTCTGTTTGATTTATTCAGTCTATATTTGTTTGGCTTTGGTTTTTGTTTCGTTTGTTTTTAAAGCCACATATTTGATTCTGTCCAGAACTGGGCATCAACTTCGACCACATCACTCAAAAGGTAAGTGCCTGTTGTTGTTACAGTGCTCTGGGTAATTTGTTTTGAATCAGGTGCTTGTTTTGTGGGGTTTTCTCCCCTCCATCCAGTCCCATTTTATGCAACTGTTTCATCGGCTTAAAACTTCTGAAATATTCTAAGTGGGTTAAGTATGCAAATCAAAGTTATTTACCAACAACAACAAAAAATATCAAACAAAATAAAAAAACCAGTAATGAGTTAAATTCTTAATCGCTCTCTTCGTGATTCAGTTACATAGTTTACTTTGTTCAATATGATAATTTTCATCACTTTTTTTTTTCAACAAAGAGAATATTGTATAAAATGGCAAATTTTGATGGTTCACAACATAAAAATGTAGTTTGAACGTCTTTGGATCTGATTCAAAACAGGGTGTCCAGTGTGTTACGCTTTTGTGTCACGGTGTGTCTTGTGCATTACTATTTGGCGTCAATCATGAGTTGTGACTCCTCATCTCTCTGCTCTCTCTGCCTTCATTGCTGGTCTGTCTAGGGATCTTTTGGATCAGACAAAGAACATGCAACAAGCCAAATGTGTAGGACTGTGGAAGATTCCATGAAGGTTATGGGAAGCTGAATGTTATGAAATGAGCAACACACACATGCGCACATGCATGTATACACACATGAACGCACGCACGCACACACACACACACACACACACACACACACACACACACACACAACACACATACCCCCCCCCCCCACACACACACACATACAGAACACACACACACACACACACACACACACACACACACACACACACACACACACACACACACAAAGTAGGAACATTTTTATTAATCAGTTATACACATGCGTACATCACTTATCACAGGTGGGTTTCTAAAAATGTGTGTGTGTGTGTGTGTGTGTGTGTGTTTGTGTGTGTGTGTGTGTGTGTTTGTGTGTGTGTGTGTGTGTGTTTGTGTGTGTGTGTGTGTGTGTGTGTGTGTGTGTGTGTGTGTGTGTGGTGTGTGTGTGTGTGTGTGTGTGTGTGTGTGTTTTCAAGGCGATGGGAATTAATGACAGCTCAGGAACTAAAAAGGACAGACAAGAACTATTTGTAAAATACTCAGAACTGTATTGATTTGGGGATATAAGAAAGTAACTCATTCACAATCTTGCTCAATTAAAAAAAAAAAAGAAAGTCTGAAAAGCCAGAAACTTCTTTTGATGTTTCACTTCAGTGCTAATCTGTCTGCATCTTTTCTTTCCTATGTACATCTGTGTCCGTTTGCTGACAGTGTGGGTCTCTGTACATCTTTTCTTTCCTATGTACATCTGTGTCGGTTTACAGACAGTGTTGATATGTCTGCATGTTTTATTTCCTATGTACATGTATGTCTGTTTACAGTGTGGGTCTGTCTGCATGTTTTCTTTCCAATGTACATGTATGTCTGTCTGTTTACAGACAGTGTGGATCTGTCTTCATCTTTTCTTTTCTGTGTACATCTATGTCTGTTTACAGACAGTGTTGATATGTCTGCATCTTTTCTTTCCTTGTACATGTATGTCTGTTAACAGACAGTGTGGGTCTGTCTGCATGTTTTCTTTCCTATGTACATGTATGTCTGTTTACAGTGTGAATCTCTTATTCTCTGTACATCTTTTCTTTCCTGTGTACATCTGTGTCTGTTTACAGACAGTGTTGATATGTCTGCATCTTTTCTTTCCTTTGTACATGTATGTCTGTTTACAGTGTGAATCTCTTATTCTCTGTATATCTTTTCTTTCCTGTGTACATCTATGTCTGTTTACAGACAGTGTTGATATGTCTGCATGTTTTCTTTCCTGTGTACATGTATGTCTGTTTACAGACAGTGTGGATCTCTGTAATCTTTTCTTTCCTGTGTACATGTATGTATGTTTGCAGACATTGTGGGTCTGTCTGCATGTTTTCTTTCCTGTGTACATCTATGTATGTCTGTTTACAGACAGTGTGAATCTCTGTACATCTTTTCTTTCCCGTGTAAATCTATGTCTGTTTGTTTACAGACAGTGTGGATCTCTGTATATCTTTTCTTTCCTATGTACATCTATGTACGTCTGTTTGCAGACAGTGTGGGTCTGTCTGCATCTTTTCTTTCCTATGTACATGTATGTCTGTTTACAGACAGTGTGGATCTTGGTACATCTTTTCTTTCCTGTGTACATCTATGTCTGCAGACAGTGTTGATATGTCTGCATGTTTTCTTTCCTATGTGCATGTTTGTCTGTTTACAGACAGTGTGGATCTCTGTACATCTTTTTTTCCCTGTGTACATCTATGTCTGTCTTCAGATACTGCTTATTACATATTGTTTCCTGAAAAAAATGTCTTTAATATTTGCTGACTTGATTTGAACATCTTTTTGTTTCTCTGTCATTTATTTCACTTCACTATTGCTATTCTAGCATCTTTACTCTGATTCATTGTTGTTGTTTTTTGGTCACTTTTGTGTTTTTGTGGCAATGATTTTTTTTTTCTCTCATCCAAATGTCCTTGGCATAATTTCAGCTCTGTGGTCAGCTGTGCTTAGAGTCATGGTGTTCTCTATTCTTCTTTTTCTTTTTCCCATTAACTGCCAGCCATAGTTTGAAATGCTGTGGACAAAAATTCTCTGTGGTGTTGATTCCTCTCCTCTTTTGAAGCAATCATGAAGATTTCCCTGCAACAGTCAATTTACAACATCACTGAATGATTTTTCTAGTCAGTTGGAAGTTATGACGTTGTTGGGTTGGGGTTTTTTTGTTTTGGCTTTTTTAGTACGTTGACAGCTGTCAGCAGTGTGTATAGCTGCTTTTATTATAAATGCATTGTGGTGGAGAAATAGAGGAAAAGTGTGTGTGGTGGGGGGGGGGAGGATGTGGGTGAGGGTGTCGGGGGATTGTGGCACAGTAGAGGGAAAGATAGAAGAAGAGAGAGGAGGGGGGGGGGGGGGGGGGGGGTTGCTGCAAAATATCATAGGATGCTTACTCAGAATTGATAGGAGAGGAGACATACAGTGAAACAGCAACATCTACCTAACTTCCTTACTAACTAGCCAACAGGGCAGGAGACAGATGAAAGGTGTGAGTGTTTTAAATATTCCACGACCTCCCTTTGTGCATGGGCAGAGGTTATGTTCAGCTCAAAACACTGTGGACTGCCAACATTGGAGTTTGTTTCTTATTCTGTGAATGTGAATATTCTTTGTCTGTCTGTCTGTCTGTCTGTCGCTGCTGTGTCTCAGTCTCTCTACAGCACATCTCACTTATTTCATGTAATTATTGAAAATGAAGATGCAGTGCAAACAACAGCCAGGCTTGCCAATTTTTAATGGATTAAAAAAATTGCCTGAAAAATTGGTAACAGCTGAAGTTTGTTGAAATTCAAATTTGTAGTAATCGTATATATAATCTTAGAGCTAATAGATGACAAAGAATGCATATTTCTGATTGATATTTACTATTCATGAAAATACAATTTGAAAATTGGGGGCGAAATTCTGTGGAATTAAAAAAAAATAATCAGTTTGCTACTCACATATTCATAGTTTATTAAACTCAAAAGTGATGATTTCCATTCCTGATAGCACCTTTTAGAATTTCACACTAAAAAGCATGTGTTTACAATCTTTGGGCGCTTTTACTAAGCAGTGAGACTTTTTTGGGGTTGTTTTTTGTTTTAACTTTTTTTTTGCTAGTGATGACTTAACTTCTTCCTTGATTTCTTGAGGAGTTGTAGGAGCATTGTAATTAATTTTCTGGTCGTTATAGGCCTGGGGTTTCTGTTTTGTGTGTGTGTGTGTGTGTGTGTGTGTGTGTGTGTGTGTTTTATTCCTTGGCTAGAGGTCCCATGTTTACAAGTGGTGAGATTTTCACACACACACACACATCACACACACACATCTCTCTCAAGGTAGCAAGATGTATACTGGGTATGCTTGTGTATCCGTTCCTCTGACCAATAACTGGCTTACTTTTGTACAGAAAGCAGAATGTTTTACAATGTATGTGCAAGATTTCTGTACATGTTTGCACACAGAGCCCAGGTCTGTTGTCGCATAGATCGGATTCTGAGATTTCTTGCACACATATCCTAGGTCTGTTTTCACATCAGAAACTTGCAGGAGGGTGAAGTAATTAATACCAGTGTTAACTCTAGGGAAAATATCCCTCAAGCAGATGCCACAGCAGTGATTTGATTCTATGCTCTCAGTCCTCATCAGATGCAATGCTGTAGCTACTAGCTAGCACTAGGTTTGTTCATCTCCTACACTCATAACATATGTAGGTAAAGGGACATGTGATCAAAATAGATTTATTCAGCTCATACATGGTATATATAGTTGGAACCTTAAAAAAGATTCAGATGTCGTCATCACTGTCACTGTTAGGAAAGGCATTTACCTTTGTAGGTAATAAGTGAAGATATAAATATATTCATCTCTGTGATCATACATAGTGATCTTTTTCCCTTTTGTCCACAGTTCTCTCTATAATTTCATTCCTGTATCATAACAAGCATGCATGCACACAAGTACATACAATGACACACACTTTTGCATACACTCACACACACACGTGCACATGCACGTGCCCACCACACACACACAACACACGCTCACTCATACTCTCACACACAAAGAAAGAGAAAAACTCTACTAAGAAGTGAAGATCATCTCAGCATTTAATGTCAGCTTCTTAATGCAGATGACAATGCTAAACACATGAAACGGATGATTAATCAACATGGATGATCCTGAAAGTGATGACTTCCTTTACTCCAGTTTATCTGTTCCAGAGTAGATAAATTATGCAAAGTTCTCTGGGGAATTGTCAAACCAACAATGCACGTCAAATATTTACACAATGCAGGGCTAAGGATGGGAAATCAAGGGGGAAAAAGGGAAACCAAGCAACAAGCCTGAAATTCATAACACGCAATTGTCCAGCATGTAAAGTTTAACTGCCTGCAACACCAACTGCAGTGTCAGCCTCCACTTGGTTCTTTTGATTCCAGTGTACCAGCAGGTGAAATATTGCATATAAACATATCTGCACATAGATCCACCCAGGTGATTGCTTGAGGATTGCATAATATTAACTCATTAATGAATGCATGCTGATTTATTTTTGAGGATACTACAACAAGAAGTCACCCAGTGCTACATGAATTTTGGGACCTTTCACATAGCTCAAACTTTGTCTTCTGAGTGTATACACAGAGGAGAGTAAGGCACTGGCAAGTCTGCACATTAAGATTAACCTAGGACTGGGGAGTAAAAATCCTCACATTTATCCACTAGGCACTGACACTGACACCCATGATTTGAGGACATAAGAGTAAAAAAAAAACTAAACCGTTTTGTATCCTCCACTTGTTTGTTTGATTTATCTAAATTTTACAATCGTATGTGGGTACTTTCTTTAGAAAAATGAGTGTTACAGTTAATAATTGTTCATTACATGTTCTAGTCATATTCAGAACATGAAAACATGTCACATCCCTCTTAACTGCAGTTCTGAAGATTATATCTCATTTAATTAAAGGTCATTCAGAAATTTCAAATCATTTCAGTGGTGCAGACAGTCACTTTTTGTTAGTGCTATTCAGTGTTAAAGCAATGTCAGGGTATTATATGCTGCATTTGTAGGCGGACTGTAACAAGTGCGAGGTCTTAAAAGAAATCTTTTTTCATGTGGTACAAGATCTGTTCATAAGTAATTCTTTTACAGTTTTAGGGTACCACTTCACATTATAAATATCAGAACCCCTCTAAAGCTTGATACTAGGAGCAGGGTTGCCAAAAATATTTTCTAACAGTTAAAAAACGTAATTGGGGTAATGATGCTTTTATCTCCTATCCAATCTATCTATCTACCCAACCTACCTATGCTACTGAAACTACTAACTTAGTCTTATTTCGTCTGTTCTGTCTTTCTATTATATCTAAATCTATCTATTCTATCTATCTATCTATCTATCTATCTATCTATCTATCTATCTATCTATCTTCTTCTGTCTATCTATCTGTCTATCTATCTATCTATCTATCAATCTATCTATCTATATCTACCTATCTATGTATCTATGTTATATCTATCTGTCTGTCTGTCTATCTGTATACCTACCTACCTACTATATCTATCCCTTAGTCTGGCAACCGTGGGGGCACTCCTGAAGACTTGACAACCACTTCCCTCCATTCCCCTCTCTGTTCTGCCTTTCTCAAAATTTTGTTGAGTTCTAGGCCTGTCCATTCGCTGATGTTCTCCCATCTCTTCCTTGGTCTGCCTTTTTTTCTTCCTCTATGGACAGTGCCTTGCAGTATTGTTTTTTACAAGTCCTTTTGATCTTGTGACATGCCTGTACCATTTAAGTTTACGCTTCTTTACAATTGATAGAAGATTTGCGTAGGGACCAATGGTTTGCTGGATTCTAATAATGATGCTTACGCTTTAAAAAAAAAAAGGTTTGTATTGAAAATAAACATTCAGCTCTTTACTATTTTAACTATGATCTGCACTTCATCTTTTGCAGCTTTGTGTGAGCAAAATCATTTGAAAACAGGGATCCATGAATGTTTTTCTTTAAACATTTTCTTCAGATCATTAACTCAATAAAGGAAAAAAATTAATTAAGGATAAAAGAAAGAAAAAAATAATAAAACTGCTACACAGAAGCAGATGTTCTGCAAAAATCCATTGACTTAATTACATAGGGGAAATCTTGATGAAATCAGTTAGTTTAAAAAAAAAAAAAAAAAAAAAAAGACAAGGGGCGGAAACAGCAAGCAAAAACAAAAGCAGAAGAGTGCTTCAGAAGTTCCTTGTAGTCACAAATCTGAAAATAAAGTACTGACATTCTAAATTTTCAGTCTAATTGAACATGGATGTGGTTTCATCTATATTATATATGCACTGTTTCTACATGAATGCACCTTGATAACTTTATCTTCTTAGAAACTAGATATTCACTAAAATGATGTGCTGTGTATTTATTGTTATAGGTTTTTTTTGCTAGCACAGCAGGGAAAAATCCTTCGCTATATTGGCAGAAATGAAAACATATATAATGTGAATTACCGCTTTGAACCTTTCACAAAGTTTCAAAGCCAATTAGTGAGTAGAAAATGAAAAAATATCAAATGTCTGTTTTAAATGAACTCTTGACTATTGGATATCTCACTCTTTTTATTATCAGTAACATCACTTGCTTAGACTGTGCAATTATACTAATTTAAAAATAAAACAAATACTAATGGAAGTGTGAATTGAATGAACATTCATAATGTTCAGACCAGAGACTACTTTGAAGACTGCTTATTGCTTTTGACTTTCAACTGTTAATAAAAAGCTAATAAACAAAATACTTTGTCAATAAATAAATCATCTGAGAGTCTGAGGTTTCATTACTGTCGGTGAGGTTTTAAAAATTTTCATTATAATTACCACCTCTCTCTCTCTTCTCTCTTTGTCTAGTCTCCTCTCTCTGTGTCCCCACCCCCTTTCTCTCTCTCTCTCTCTCTCTCTCTCTCTCTCTCTCTCTCTCTCTCTCTCTCTCCAATTTATAATACTCTCACATGCTATGTACAAACTCATTTGAGTAGATGGCTTCAGCACAAATGTAAACAATTACAGTGACATCTCAGTGTCATTTTATTTTTTAATAACAGGTTTCAAACAGTTTTTAAGGAATAATTATTAAAAAAATACTTTCCCCCAAAAAAGAGGGGGGGGGGGGGGGGGGGGATGCAGCAGCATAAAGTTTAGTGCAGAAGTACTTGACCGTAAAAGATTCTTTAGTGTAAAGTAAGCTAGTCCATGCTCTTGAATTGATGTAACCAGATTTCAAGTATGTTGTTTCACTTTCTCACTATATCTCAGTTTCTGTAACAATGTATTAATTACTATTACAGTATTAGTGATATATGTATAATAAACAGGAATCTGCTATATATTGACATTCTTACAAGGCATGAGCATATAACTAGGGTGGTTTTTTATGAGGTGGCAGTGGTCATTTCAGTTGCAACAATAAATGTAGACAATGATTGCAGCTCAGCAAGTTTTTATACAGATATTTTAACCCGACTTCTTCACCTGACTTCATGTTCCATCATTTCATGAAAAGAAAGAGAACTTTTATTTTTCTTTTATAGAGAATCAGAAATTGTAATGATACACTGTGATAACAACATTTTTGAATCATGAAAATCCTAGTAACATTTTACATACAATCTGCATCAAAAAGAGAGAGAGAGAGAGAGAGAGAGAGAGAGAGAGAGAGAGAGAGTTTTCAAATGAGGTCTTTGTTATATTTAACTTTCAAAATGTCACATTGAACTTAAAAAAAAAAAAGTCGGCAAAAAAGGTATTGAAATGTACACAAGAAAAATCATTTAAGTAAAAGTGAGAGAGGAACTAATAAGCAGCAGTTTTGGTGATTCTTCTGAAACTTAACTGTACATGGTCTATGGTGATGCAAAGATTGAAAGAATTGGTGAAAATAACCTTTGTACAAAATCCAAATAGCACAAATCCAACTGTGTTATGACTGGATTACAAGTTTGAACATAGCTACGTCTATGAAAACTGAAATGCAAGGCATAATAAAATCCAACAATGCATGATCATATTTTGAATTCTTGGCACTGAGAAAATTGAATTGCGTGTTAATGGGCAGTGAAGAGACAGAGATGGTGACACAAAGGGCTACTGCAAAGATTGGTTGGGGGGGTGGGGGGGGGCAAGGGGCTGTTGGGAAATGAAATGACAAACGAGTTGAAATGAGAAGCAGGGAGAAGGAAGGCTAGGTTCTGCACAAATCAAAACAAGGTACAACTGAGTGATTTACAATCATTAAAAGTAACTGAAATAAATGTGACACAAAAACTTATGAATCAAACAAGTTCTCTCCCCCCCACCTCTCTCTCCTCTCTCTCTCTCTCTCTCATTCTCCTCTCTCTCTCTCTCTCTCTCTCTCATGATTCTGGGCAGCAGTTGTAGTAATAAGACACATCTTAATAAATAAATATATTTTTTTTATTCATCATTTCTGGTTAAGAAATGCATAAGACAGATCCACCCCTGCTTCCCTCTTTCCATAGGATGTTTAGTCAAATAGATATGCTTCCATTTAAAAACGTCCGTGCCACACAAGTATTTTTAAAAAGCCCCCCCCCTTCTTTTTAAATCGAATAATTTCTCTACATTCCTTGGAAAAGAATTTGTGCTGTTTTTGTAGCCCCCCCGCCCCCCCCAAAAAAAAAAGAAAGAAAAAAAAGATCAATGTCTCAAAGTAAATAGCTGTTTTATAATTTCCGATTAGAGGGATGGGCTATGTACTTATTAATATCCTAATAAAGGAACATCAAACAATGCAATTTCATTAAATGAAGTTGTTGAGCATGTTTTAGGTTTAATGGAGATAATATATGAATGTGGCACTCTAAGAATAGTTGGAAATGTTTGTTACAATGTGATTTCATAATCAAGTTACTGTGCATGATTTAGAGCTGATAGAAGAGATGATAAATGAATGTGGCACTTTCAGAATTGTTGGAAATGTTTGTTACAGTGTGACCAAACTGATCTATATTTTGGGTAGCCAAAAAGAAAAGGAGTTAATAAAAAGGATGAAATTATCAAAACAGCCATCCCAATTGATGATGCCAGCAGTATTTTTATTTTATTATTATTATTAATATATATATATTTTTTTTTAAAAACTGTTTTCTGTTGGTGTAGTAATAGTAATAATATCTAATCACTTGCAAAATGATTTAAATAGCCAGCAATGATAGTTGAACTCCAGCACAAAATATGAGCATGTTTCATTGTTTGAATTGTTTGTTTCTTCCATTCACTTAGGAATTGACCATAAATGTAGTTACCACAATCAATGCATTATTTAACTAAATCTATTAGTAATAGTACTCAGTCTCAGTCCACAGCTAGAGAAGTTTTGGAGGTTTTATTTGTCATATTATAACACACTATGAATAAGAAATACAAACTATGTTATCCATTGTTATTTTGACACACTGACCCAAATGATCAGTTCACACTTGAAGCATATTTATAGCTCTTTAAGTTACTTGTCGTCATAACCTAAGCTCCTTTCATACATAAAGAAATTGCAAATCGTTGGATACACACTTTAAAAAAAATCATGTAAACAAATGAATTCCCTCTTACACAAATGTTTGTATGCATGTGCGCACACACACACACACACACACAGAACACACACACTTCTACTTTAGTTCATTTGAATGATTCCTTTTCTTCTAAACATAAATACTTAATGACATTATTGACATTTTAAAAGCAAATGAATTACATGATCATGATGTTTCATAACATCGTTATTTTTGTAGATCAGGAAAATAAAAACAAAAATGACAGCCACATTTTTCTTTTTTGATGAATGTCTCCACAGAATACATCTGTCACCTACACTGATGCAGTGAATATTGGAAAAGTCGACTTGCATTTGGACATTTACAAGTATATGTTCTCACTGAACTTCACCAATAGGTTAACACACAAATCATAAGCTGAGCATCTTTCCTGCCATGAACAGGATTTGTGTTCCGTCTAAAGCACACCACTCTTCACACAACACTATATTTTCTCTGTTCCAATACTGAAAATGTAAGTATTCACAGGTGCAGACTTCCCTCTCATACAGGTGTACCAGGTTTGATCCCATAGTGGTAGGCTGGTGGCACTGTCATGTAGTCACTGGCACTGCCACTGGTGTCATGAGGACTCATTTCCACATACTCTCGAGAGTGAAACACTCGTGGAGGTTTGCGGGGTGCAGGCTGGAAGCCTAAGTTCCCGACAGACATGCTTTTCTTTGTCGCTAGCATGTACTGCTCAGGGGTGATGTTATAGGGGTACCTCAACTCCCGATAGTCCGGGTAATCTGGGTAGCGACCGCTATTGGCTGGAATAAAGGTGGTAGAGCGAGTACTTGACCGTGTGCTGCCTGGAGTGAGGGGAGGTACCGAGCCATTCACTCCAGGAAAATGATTGCGTTTGGGGTGGTAGAGAGTAGCGCTCTCATAGACGGGATGATGGTAAAGGGAATCGTCAAAGGGGTCATCAGAATCAAACACGAGGGAGTGTACCTGTCCAACAAAGGTGTGGTGGACTCTGTATGTGACCCGTCGTACTTCATGGTGCTGTTGGCATTGGGATACATTTGTAAGGACTCGGGTTCTGTCATTTCACTGCCAAATGAAACGTATGTGTTGCCATTGTTGAAAGGTGACACAGGTTGCTGAAATGTGTATATAGGTTCCTTTTCAGTCTTTTCATATGAATAGTCTGTTTCTACCGGCTGCTTTTGTTGAGTGTTGGTTGTGTCATTAGTCCTTGCAGAATCAGAATTTGTGTCCTCGTTTAACTGATCTAACTTTGATTTATCAACATCAGTTTGCTCTTTGGGAGCCATTTCCCCAGTTGCCATGAAGTGTTTTTTCACATTTGCCACAACAGCGTCATGCTTTTCCTGCTGTCGCCTCCTGATGTGGGTGACACAGCAAAAGATGAGCACACTGAGAACGATGATAAGAATGATTCCACACACTACTGCCACAGCCACCACGATGCTCTTAGTATCCAGCCCAGCCGATGAGGATGCAGAATGAGGAGCTCGAGGCACAGAATCAAAGGCAACACCTTTGAGCGTCACTTTGAAAACAGTGAAGTCAGACCCTCGCACGTTCTGAGCTAAGCACTCATAAGCTGCAATGTCGTCATACTCAAAATCCTTGATGTGAAGACGGGTGACTGTTAGGGGAGATCCTTCCATAGTCATGGCGTACTTTTCTGGTTGAGCATCAAAATTGATGGGCATCTCATTTTTCTGCCAGATAGGGCTGGTAGTAGGAATGGAGAAGTACTGGCACTCCAGCACTGCCTCCTCCCCTCTGTCCACAGACTGTGTAGATCCACTTTTCCTCATCTCCACCCTGCAGGCTAGTTCATCCAGTGGAATGGCAGACACTAGTCGACCTCGCGAGATGGATGGTCCATCACACACAATGACCTCCCCAGGGTGTTGCCAAATGGAACTGGTGCCGTTGGCCATCCACTGGTGCAGCCAGCGGATCTTGCAGTCGCAGATCCAGGGATTGTTGTGGAGGTGCACCGCCAGGAGGTCAGGGGACAGCAGCTCAAAGGTGTCCCGGGGCAACGAGCGCAGGGAGTTGTGCTCCAGGCGCAGCTTCTGTCCACACAACACACACACACACAGTCAGTCACAGTGAAATAAGGGATTATAACAATGAACTGGAACTGCAATAGTAGTCTACATAGCGGTTTTAACAGCATCAACACTGAACTTTCATCTGACAGTAACTGACAGTGTACAAGTTTCCGTTCATATGTCTGTCTGAAGGATTCCCACCCCCCACACCTCCCCCAAGTCAACTTGGGTTCTGACTTACTCCTGTGCAAGTTGTTAGTAAGTCAAGAGTCACTGAGGTCCTGTGAGTGAACATGTGTTATACTTGCATGGCCACGTTAAGAGCCAATCCATCTTTACAGAAAGGCAAACCTGATGTGACCAGTGACTTGCAAAACATGAACATACCCAGCATGCAATCCCTGACCTGGGAAGAAAATGGGCCCATGGGCCTGGATGTGTATGGGTGTATGTGCATGCATACATACATGTAAGTTTTCTTTATCTAAGTTAAAATGGATGATACAAGAAGAATTTGGACACATTGATACTGATGTTTCAAGTAGACATATTCTTGCAGTTTAGCCCTAGTTATTTAAAATACAATTATAGTGACCACACAGACAAAAAAATATGGATACATTGTTCTAGCCTTAAATAGAATACTGTCCAGTTGCGGGCTCTACAAATTTAATGGAAAAATGTGATCGCACATGCATACACACACACAGAGACACACATGCATGCACGATCAATACCTGATATTCTTTATCTCAGTCAATTGGGGCACAATTTAAATTTTTGATTCCGAGGCAATCTTCCAGTTCCATTATCCTTATCTCATTTTTCTATCAATTCAAATGCCATGTATTCATAAAAACATATCACTGCCAGCTGCATCCAGTGTAAAAACTATGAGTATGACTGTTATAGTTATAGTCCTCAGATAAAATTTATGTTTGTATTTAAGAAGATTGCCAGGCTCTCCTGAAAGCTCATTCAGGGAAGGGGGGGTGGGGGGGGGGGGGATGCAGAGGTACGGATAACTCAAGTCAACAGGAGAGTAGTATTTCGAAATTCTGTTTACCTGAAGCTTGGAGAGACCCAAGAGAGCGCTGGGCTCCAGTTCCCCGATCCTGTTGCCGCTGAGGTCGAGGGTTTTGAGGCTGGGCAGGCCCTGGAAGTTTTTGTCGGAGACCAGCATGATGTTGTTGTTGGCCAGGATGAGGGTGAGGAGGCTGGGGGCGCGGACCAGCGTTGCCGTGGGCACCGCGGTCAGGAGGTTCTGGGCCAGGTCGAGGGTGTGGAGCAGGTGCAGGTCGCCAAGCGTGTCGCGGTCCAGGCTCTTGATGGAGTTGTTGCGCAGCAGCAGCACCTGCAGGTTCTTGTACTTCTTCAAGGCTTGTGAGGTCACCGAGCTCAACCTGTCCCCACCACAACCACTGCACTGTTAGCTTTCCTACACGTCACCAGGAGTGAATGTGAATGAGTGAGCAATTTGTGTGTGTATGTGAATGAGCGATTTGTGTGTGTATGTGAATGAGTGAGCAATTTGTGTGTGTATGTGAATGAGTGAGCGATTTGTGTGTGTATGTGAATGAGTGAGCAATTTGTGTATGTGAATGAGTGAGCAATTTGTGTGTGTATGTGAATGAGTGAGCAATTTGTGTGTGTATGTGAATAAGTGAGTGATTGTGTGTGTATGGTATAATATACAATCACTGCACTGTTAGCTTTCCTACACCAGGAGTGAATGTGAATGAGTGAGCGATCTGTGTGTGTATCATATAATACACAATCAGTGCACTTTTTTTTTTAGCTTTCCTACACCAGGAGTGAATGTGAATGAGTGAGGATTTGTTTGTATCTAATGAAAGTAATGAATGATTTGTGTGTTCATATAATATAAAGTAAGTGAAATGATCACTTTTTATAACCCTTCCCAGAAATAAAGAGTACAACATAGGTAGGTACTGTTTTGGGTGATTTTAGTAGTACTGTGTTGATGCTATTGTCAAACAAAGTTCCAAGTACTTTTTTTTGGTTTTTTTTTTAGTTTAAGAGCATCTAAAGGAGAAGGTGCAATAGACTGAAGTAAAAGCAGAGAGGGAAGGAACAGAAAAAAAAAAGGGGGGTGGGGGTGAGAGGCTGAACAAGTTCTTAGTGTATTTTGTTTCTGGCAAGAGAAAGAACAATCTGTATATATATATATATCAATGTGTGTGTGTGTGTGTGTGTGTGTGTGTGTGTGTGTGTTTTATATACTATTTAGACAATTATGTGTGTGTGTGTTTTATGTAGACAATTTTGTGTGGATGTGCTTTTTGGTGGTGGTGGTGGTGTGTGTGGTGTGTGTGTGTGTGTGTTTTATGTAGACAAATAAAAAAACAAAAAAACTACTACTACTAACTAGCTGTAGCAATATGAACAAAATGATAAAGTGAAGAGGTTTGAGGCAGCAGCCGATTTCTTTTCTTTTTTGTTTGGGGGGGGGGGGGGGGAGAGGGTGGTGAGGGATGTAAAGTGAGGACACGAGGAAAATTTGTCACTGACCCTGGCGATAAAGCGCTTTGATTTGTTTTTTGCAAGATATAGCGCTATATAAATTCCATGTATTATTATTATTAAAGCTGAAAGAGTTGAGTGGCACAAACCTGTTATTGCTGAGGTCCAGCACATCAATGTTGTAGTGGAGACCCCAGGGCACACTTTCCAGGTCCAGACCACTGCAGTTGGCCACTGTGTACTGTGTGTTATGCTGACACTTCTTCTCCCCCGATACTCCCTGCAGAAGAACCACACACAGCCCCAGCAGCAGCCACACACTGTTTCGCAGCATCCCCAGCTGTCTTGCGGTCCTTACGTTGCGATATGTTTCACACTGGAGGTCAGAGGCCCGATGATGCGTGATGTGACAAAACTGGCCCATGGTCGAGGTCATCCCGATGGTCTGACAGAAAGACCGACGGTGTGGAGGTATGAAAGTGGGACGTTTGGGTCACAGCACCCACACACAACAACAGTTGAATCACAAAGGGGAGACTGCGGCGTGGTCAGAATGTGGGGATGGCAGGGTGTGGAGCAAGAGGCTGCAGTCAGGTCAGGCCGGTCTGTTGGGGTCATCCTCACATCCAGGCGATGTCTGAGTAAGTGGGGGCATGGAGAGAGCTTGGTGGCTTCAGCATGGGCCTGTCAGGGTCATCCAAGATTGACGAGTGAGCAATCTGTCAGACACAGCAAGAAGGTGGCATTTTAGTTATAATAACATGGAGGCAGACTTTTTTTTCAGTCAACTCTAAAGCTTTACAAGTACGACATATATGTTCAACTTACAAGGGATTGGTTTAAAGAAATAATTGTCTGCAAGATGTATCCTTTGCCGTCTTTCGTTACTAATCTTTCCTTGCAAATAAATTATAGCATACACTATGCTGATTCATGTAAAAAAAACACACCCAAAAACAATAACGGTCCAAGATGCATATGTGCACATGCACACAGCACACACATTGTTCTTTGTTACACATAGGGAAAAAAGCTGATATCCTCATTATGTGACAACCTATTCACTTCATGAGACACAAAGAAAATAATCTCACACTCAAACCAGTGGTACAAAAAAAAACCAAAGCAACCAGCATTAAACACATTATCTACAAATTATGTCAGCTCTGCTTGCAATCAAAAGCCAGCTGCAGGGGCAATGTGATTCATCAAGTGTCAAGGCAGGGCTGGGAAACTTCCCACCTTAAGCCCTGAATAATCATGCTAGCAATATGCACTCTCTGCTTGATACATTTCAGCTCTCCAACACTGTTCAAATGGGCAATCCCCTTCTGCATGATCTGACTGTCCATTAAGCGTTTTTTCTATGGGAGATTAGTCTGTCAACAGTGTGTAAACGTAGTCATGGCAGTGTTAACTATGAACAGGTTGCTTTTCAACCATGGAAAGAATAAAACTGTGGAACCCCCCCCCCCCCCCCCCAAACTATTTATGTAAAAACATTTTTGAAGCACCTGTGATTGATCATACCTATCAGGGTGAACATTTTTCATTGCTGTTTAAATTACATATATAGTTCGTTTATTTTGGTTATTTTATTTTTAAAATATTAGCGAGAAAGGATATTACTTTTAAAACTTGCGTTTCAATAGTTATTTCAAAATGAAAGTTTGTTTCCTACAGTGTTTTTTATAGCAAGAGGAAAAAGTTGAAGACAACACAAAGAAAACACACACAAACACACACACACACACCCCACACTAAAGATTTGCTATGAGAGAGAGAGAGAAAAAAAGGAGGGGGAGGAATGGCATGTAGCAGCTGCTATAAAGACCAGACCCAGCCAGAGAGAGAGGTACACTTAGCACTGTGATACAAATGACCCTTTGCTGTACATAGTTGCATTCCTGACAGATGCAAAGCAAAGCAAGCAGTGTGGTAATCATTCACTGTTTGTGACCCTTGTTACAAATGTTGTGTGATCACAACTGGGGTAGAGACTGAGTCAGTGCACGATGACATTTCACAAAAAGTCGGGGAACAGATTTCGGTGTACAGGAACATCACATGGGAACCTTGCCAAGCAGCTTTTGCCACAGAGCTTGGGAGAGTGGAGTATGTGATTGTTAGATACAGCAGGACAGTAGTTTTACGTGCTTGAATATATGCTGATTGAACTTGGAGAACATTTCACTAGTGCATGCATAAGTGTTCATTGCCATCATTAAGCCACTCGAAGATGTGCAAGTGTGTGTGTTCGTCTCTGTGTACACATGTGTGTGTGTGTGTGCCGCGAGTGTGCGTGCATATGCACGCATGCATATGAGAGGGAGAGAGAGAGGGGGGGAGGGAGGGATGGAGAGAGAGAGAGTTGTGTAAAAGAGAGAGAAGGGGGAGGGAGGGGGCAGAAAGATGGAGGAGGGAGCTTTAATAAACTGTTATTAGTGTTAAAACTACACACAGAGCATGACTTTATTAAGCATTCAAGATTTGAGCTGAAATTCCCACTTTCTGGAGTGCAAAGACTGAGCAACTAAAAGAGTAAATCTGCTTGGGTTAAGCTATCATAACAGTAAAAGTGAATCAGACTCAACAGTAGAAGGAAGATAAATTGTCTCCATGCAACCCAAATGGAGAATGAGGATTATGTTGGCGTCTTTAATTGGGTGCAGTGGCTAATGCCAGTGTTCGGTGATGCCGACAGGTGAGAACCCCAGGCTTTTCACATAATTATGTCTTCTCAGTTCTCTTCTCCAGTTAGTTTGTCTTCCCCCCTCTAGCTAATTCTTTACAATTACATTAACCTTTCTGAATGCTCTATAAACTTATGCGGCCTTACTATCTGGGTAAAACTTGAACCATGCTCTCTAAATCACCCATGTAAAAGCATCAACCATCAAGTTCTCAGCTCTCGCAACAAACATAGGAAGAAGAAAAGGGGGAGGAAGGGGGGAGGGAAGCTGGCTAAAATCCTTAAGTTTATGTGGAGTTTACTGGCAACCCCCTGCTGTTCCATAGCTGTAAAGCGGCTTTCTTGTGTAATTCACCATTCCAAGCTTTTCCTATTGGGCTGGTAAGAAAAGACACACTATCAACAGATCAAAAGGAGAGAGAAGAGAGAGAGAGAGAGAGAGAGAGAGGGGGGGGGGGGGGGGGAGAGAAATGTGATTGTCCTTGTGAGAACAGTAAAAAGGGTTGGTTAGGCAGAGTGAAAATGGAGACTTGAAACAGTAAAACAAAAAAGGGGGGGGGGGGGAGGGTTTACAAGTAACTTAAGTAAGAATAAAATTAAAACTTTAGTTCTTTCAAGTGAATTTTAAAGGGAACATGTATGTAAAAGGGTGTGTGTGTGTGTGTGTGTGTGTGTGTGTGTGTGTGTGTGTGTGTGAGAGAGAGAGAGAGAGAGAGAGAGAGAGAGAGAGAGAGAGAGAGAGATTCATACAGTTCAGTAGGATCAATTATGGTTACTACTGATTTGAAAGACCGGCTAGATGAAAATCACAGATCCAGTATAGTGTATAAATTCACTCAGATATAAACAACAAAGGAGGGAGGGGGGAGGGGTATGACAAGATGGAGAGAGCAAAATCCTGCACAGTTTCTTTCTGCCTCAGATTTACTCTTTTAAAGTGCTCACTGCTTTTCAGAGCAGTCAGGGAAGTGCTGTGCCACATATATAACACAATTACGATTTAGATACAAAACCAAACACTTCACCCAGTTTCTTCAAACCCCTACAGTGGGGGGGGGGGGGGGGGGGGGATCCATTGTCTCATTCTTGCAGGACAGTCATTATCTTTCTGCCACACACAGGCCATGACGTGGAAATTATAGTGGCAGCAGTTAAAAAAAAAATCAATATGAAACCGGAGGAAAAAAAATAGGGGGAAAAGAATGGCTGGCCTGCTGTGAGCTCTAGTAGTTCCACATGGCTTCTGCAGACACCGTCTGTTTACATGGCCTACCTGTGCACAGCTCCTACCTACCTGCCTGCCTGCCATTTCACGCTTACCTGCCACCTCCCCCTCTCCACGCCCCACACCTCTCTGATAGTTAAGCACTACACAGATCTCTTTTACTCTTCTTTTTGTGGTTTTACCTGGATTTTAGAAATGTTTTTTTTCTTCTTAAGGTGCTTAGTAATAAGTAATCTGCTTTTGATTCTGATCAATGTTTGCTTATGCCAGATTTAAACGATCAACCCAAGCCTACTTCCTCAATTGTATTTTCTGAACATTTCTGCACTGTTTTTCTGTTCAGCTTTTTTTTGTTGTGTAGCTTTGTAACAGGGAAAACCACGCTTTGCAGTAGACAGATAATCTTCAGCTTCTTATGTAATTATGGAGAGAGAGAGAGAGAGAGAGAGAGAGAGAGAGAGGAGAAGGAGAGAGAGAGAGAGAGAGAGAGAGAGAGAGAGAGAGAAGAGAGGGAGGAGGAGGGGGGGGGGGGGGCGAAATGCAAGTCTAACGATCTCGGGAATTGTACTCTGCTCCAATCTTTCTTCCGGTTCCTCGAGCACTTCCCTTCCTTAATTTCTGGTAATGGCTGGCGCCTACGTCCAAGGAGAAGGGCCCTGTGGAGAGCTGGCCCTGTCCTCTCTGATTAGAGTTTATGGAGTGTCGATGTCTGGAAGGTGGATTTCTCAGCATGTCGGAGTCCCAAGGTTTCTACCCCACATTTGGGCCAACTTTCACTACAGTAAAATCCTGCTAGCGGAAATGAGCTTTTAGATGGGTTTTTCTTTTGTTTTGGTCGAAAGCGTTTTGCACCAAAGTTTGCCATTTATTTGTATCTATAGATCTATCCTACTCTTCTTTTCTTTTGTTCCTAGCCCCCCCTTTTCTCTGCGCTCTTTAAGAAATCAAGCCTCTATAAACCACAGAAGAAATGTAAGCGTGAAAAGCATTCAGTTCACTTGTTTCTCACATACAGTTTCGTCTCTGCCACTTCTTGTGTACTCTTCATCTTCTTCAGTCAACACTGATCACCTGAAGTGTATTCAAAACAATAAACAGTAACAGACAAAATGTAGCAGTCTACCCACCATTTGTATGAATGTGCAGGTGATGATCAGCGAATACAAAATGATACAAAGCACAAAAAAAGGAAGAAAACCTACACACAAAGCTTGGGATACTGTAAATGGCAGCAGTGCCAGGACGAGCATCAGTTTGAAGAAAAGGAATTGAATTTTGGAAGGGGGGAGGGGGGGGGGGGGAGTAGGTATAGGGGATGTTCTTCCGGGGGCCCTGGAAGAAGTGAAATGTGCTTTAAGGAAAATCGGAATGGGAATAGAAAGAAAAAGTCGGGGAAAGAGGGGGGGGGGGGAGGGTAAAACCTACAGCCGTGTTTTGCATCTGATCCGGTAACGGTTTGAAGCCGACAGCTGCCGTGCTGCTCGTGCTGCGTGACCTACTCTCTCTCTCTCCCCATCCAATCTCTCTCCCTTCACGTCAGCTGGAAAATGCCTTTTGAAGAGAGTTGCCTGAAGCCCTTAGTTTTGTTTTCTGCTTCATCGCGTAGGAAAGACTCGTAGTTCTAGACAACATCAGGGATGAGCCAGTCTCTGTGTCACATAAGTACGTGAAATATATATTCCAGTGATTCATCAATATATCATTTAGGTTCAGCTTGCAATAGTCACCCACTAAAAAGAAACAATCTAGTAAGCCTACACCACATCTAATACCATTCTTAGTGAACACAAATGGAAGGCAAGTCGGAGGGAAGGCACAGTTCAGTAGCAGACAGCCGTATTCCGCACAAAGGATTGTTCTTCACAGCGAGCAAAAACGTCATAAGCCAAGCAAAGTCACAATCATCAAAATGATTTTTTAAAAACCCAATCAAACAACAACAAACCACCAAGCGTTGCAGCATGGTATCATAAAAGGTTTTCTGGGTTATACACTGAATGTATCTCAGAAGGGCAGCGTTCGCGTTACGTCCTTCGATTTGTTTGCTGCACTAGCTAGAAGACTGAAAAGGCAGTTGAGTGATGAGACATCAGCGGATCAAACGTTAGCTGCATTCCTCACATTCTGCGCCAATGGTTCAACATGCAGCAGCTGGTACTAATGTGTTAGTGTGCACCGTGAACACTGCACATGTTGGATGGGAATTTTATGGCACGGGTGGCACATTGTCGTGGATACAGCTTTGCGTTCCTCATCAAATCGAAACGAAATTCATAAGAATGACATAAAATTTATTATTTTTTTTAAAAAACCTTAATGGATTTTAACTGATCACAACTTCTAATGACGCTGCATCAATTAAGATTCAGTTACAGACAAGTACACACGCACACGCGCGCGCGCGCACACACACACATTCACTCTCTCTCTCTGAGTCTCTCAGGCGCACATTAGGCAATCCAACCAAAAAATAATGCAACCTACTTAGGATTAGCTATCGTAATACTCAAATGAAGACAAAAATGTAGTTATAATGTGCACATTTACTACTAGGCTGCTGTCACAATGTGAGCGAGAGACAGACAGACAGACAAGCACACCGGGTGGTAGGGCCTAGTGAGTGAGACCAGGGAAACGGGAGGAGGCCTGTCCCCATTTCTTTGAGCAGACCAGCTTGCTGGCATGTGAACGTGGCTGCGGGCAATGTTCATGGTGGTCGGTTACTGCCGGGGAGTGCAGCGGCGTTGATTGATGGCGCTAGTCGGCTCCTAAGGCCTGCCTGTGGTGACGGTGGGCAGGTTATCGAACAACGGGCGGCGATCAATATCCAGACGGCGTGACATCTTCCGAATGCGACAGACGGCCACACGCTGACGTTACAAGCAAGTCGCCACCATACCATGCGCCAGAGTTATATTAAAAAATGAAAAAAAAATCCACGTACGGGGCAGGAGGTCCGAACACGAATGATTCACTACTCTTTTACTGCCTTCCGTTTTACCCTGGTTAGAATTACTTGCTGGCGCTTTCTAATCCGTCTCAATGGCAACGTGAGAGAGAGGGACTCTTTAAGAATAGGCCTAATCGTTATTTTTCAAGGGTAACAGAGTAAGCATGATTTACATACTTTTTTTCATCCGGCCAGGAGAGAGAGAGAGAGAGAGAGAGAGAGAGAGAGGTGGTTCAAAGTAAATACGATCATCAATCACAAAAATCCGATTTGTTTGTCACTTGATGGCCATCTTCAATCAGCAGTTTGACACGTGGCTCGGCTGACCCCCCTCCCCCCCCAAATCACCCCCCCCCCCTTTACCCCCAACAGAGAAAAGCTTATCAGGAGAGCAGGAGTCACAAGTCTGCTCTTGACCTTCTTCCCTGGCTGTGTGGGGGAGAGATAGGACAGCTGTTGGCCGGTTGGCTGTTGTACTATTGGTGTCACACTGAAATGTGTGGACTGTGCACAGCGGCAGTTAAAACAGAGGTCGCAAACAAGAACACACACACGCACACACACACACACACACACTTCCACTCTGTCAGCGGAACACGTCCTGTCCACCACTGTCGTCCATGTTGCCATGCAGTTATTTATATCTTGGTGAGACCTTCCATTTGAATTTCGGGGACTTGAAAGAAAAAGAGATGGGGGATTTTCATTCACACAGAAATGAGAATCCACTCGTCGGTTTTGATATATTGAACTTCTAAGGGAGGGAGGGAGGGAGGGGAGAGAGAGAGAGAGAGAGAGAGAGAGAGAGAGAGGAGAGAGAGGTGAGAGAATGAGAGAGAGGAATTGATGGTGGATCGGTGGTCTAGAGGTTACGCGTCTGCCAAGAAAGCGAAAAGTCCGGGTCGGAGTGTGCGGTTGTTCGAATCCCGTTTGGACCCCCATCCATTAGACCGTGAGTGGTGGTCTGGGTGCTAGTCTTTCGGATGACACGATAAACCGAGGTCCCGTGTGTTATACATCATTATTTAGCGCACGTAAAAGAACCCACGGCAACAAGAGGGTTGTCTCTGGCAAAATTTTGTTGAAAAAAGCCACTCTGATAGGGAAATAAATACAGTTGCAGACATAACAAAAAAGAAAGAAAATAAAAAATGTGTGGCCCTGCACCTGTGGCGACGCGCTCTCCCCGGGGAGAGCAGCCCGAATTTCACGCATAGAAATCTGATGTGACATAAAGTGGTAAAAAAAAAATAGGGCTTGAAATCTCCGTCTAGAAATAGAATTAACAGTTAAACGCGCGCGAGCACACACCACACACACACGCACACGCACACACACCAGATTCAGACCGTACTGAAAGGGTAAAAATATGGTGTCATCCTACGCGAAGTAGCATAGTATGTCGACTCGGGGAAAGGTAGATATAAACACTACTAACAGACATTATTCAATGTCACGAACGGAACTACTATTTTGTCAGAAACCCAGCCTACGTCAGTGTCACCCACATTGAAGTCATCCTTCTGCAAGGACAACCAAGTGGTTTTGTCAATAGAACTTTACATCCTCTGGCCAACTTTCAAAACGTATGCGAGACGCATGGTTCGAATACTAGTTCAGTAAGGTAATTAAATACTATCGCACTACAGGCAAAGCTTTTTTTTTAAAAACGATCTAGATACTCGTGTGCACACTTTGATTAAAACGGATTGCAAGTTGGGTTTGGGTTTTTTGTTTTGTTTTTTAAAGTAAGCGTGTAGAGCGCAAAACCATCAGCACCCATCGCCGGAATGGTAACATTAAAAGATTAAACACAGACAAAAGATGTCGAAAGTCATTGGGGGGAGGGGGGGGGGGGGCGGCCGCACTCAGTCACAACACACAACACACACACAGACAGAGGCGTGCACAGACTGGCTCCAGTCTACCAGGATGGAAACAGGGTAATTTCCAGTAATTTCCGAAACAAGTTTGGGGAATCTGTTTTTTTTTCCTCGACTATTAAATCCTTTGGGTAATGCTTTGAAAAAATAAAACCCACAGAAAACCAACCAAAAAAAAAACAAAAACAAAAACAAAAAGACCCAACGAAACGAGCGGCAGCCCTTATTTAGGTTTTATTTTGAGGTTTAGTGGCATAGGACTGATAGTATACAGACGTGATAATTATGAGAATGCGAGATGAGTGATACCAAGAATTTGTGATTCCCGTTTTTTATGTTTTTTGTAACCCAGTCGACTAGAGAGGGCTTGGACTATTTACATCCTCTTTAGTGTGTCGAATAATACAGCACTTGCGGGAAAAAAAATGGTTTTCTGCGGGAACTTTGAAACACAAAAGTGCCTCACTGGCACCCAAAAAAAAAAAAAAAAAAAGCAAAACAAAGGTGCCTTGACTGGCCTGTATATATGTCCAAATCCCCCTGCTCTCCTTTTTTTTTTTTTTTTTTTTTTTATAAAGAAATAAAAAGAATGCTGTTTAAATCAAACGGCGGGAGAATGAAAAACTTAGACAACTTATCTTTGAAAGGAAATAAATGAATACCGTACAGAGATGTATATGTGCAGCCCACGACCAACCACAAAAAAGAAGTCTGTTGGCCACAATGTAACAAGTGTTTGTCGAGAACAAAACCGACTGTCACGCTTTGGGGTTATGTGTTGTTGCTATAGGGCATGGGGGATAAAGGGGATGAAAGAGCCATCATCACTGTAGTGTAGAGACAGGATGCAACAGCTGCTGCCGCTGCCCTCTCCAAACAGTGGAGACCTATTCTCACCCCCTTCAACGGCTCAGTCAACAAGGTAACAAACTGTTGCATGTATTACATACAAGCTGTAAGACTTCCTGATGTGAAGCTTAACGAATGAAAATAAAGGGGGGGGGGGGGGGGAAGGGAAACGACAAATCGCATGGCATCATATCATCAGGCAGAGAGTTTGAGGAGGAAATGTTCTTAAAGGTTGATTTTTCAGAAGGCTTCAGGGGCAAAGTTTACGCAACTTGACAGCCCTTGGTACTGGGATCTTGTAGTGGAATGCTATACACGAATCAGTAATAACACTCTGGTCCTCGGATTTAAGCAATTACACCCCGCCCGATCCCCACCCACCCCCCCCCCCCCCCCCCCCCCCCCCCCCCCCCCCCCCCCCCCCCCCCCCCCCCCCCCCCCCCCCCCCCCCCCCTCTCTCTCTCTCTTTTCAAGACTGATGATTTGGAAAAAAAAGAAAAAAAAGAAGCAACAAGATTGATGCCCAAGACAAGTAGACTTTACAATAGCATTCATTAGCTGTTGGTGATGAGAGAACAATCATATTACTATTACTGTATTAGACAACGTATCAAGTACTTAGCACTTGTTTCATCTCGGATTTATTACATTGGCCACCGTGCACGTGTGTGTGTGTGTGTGTGTGTGTGTGTGTGTGTGTGTGGTGTGTGTGTGTGTGTGTGTGTGTGTGTGTGTGACGAGACCATGATCTGGCGCTGTGCGATGGAAAAGCCTATGCAGGTGCGAACATCTAGTGCCCCCCCCCCCAAAAAAAAAAAAAAAAAACACACACACAAACGTGAATGGAATAGGCCTATGCGAATTCTTTGTGTGCAAGGCATTAACCGCTTCATGCGTACTTTCAACCCCAGATGATTTTTAAGAAAAAATCCTGGGCATCTCAATACACAATGTTACAAAAGAAAAAAGTTACCGGCGCAGTTGTTGCTAATTTGACCGTTTCTTCCATAAAAGGTTTTCCTTTCAAACACACGGTTCCATTCATCCCCCCCCCCCCTTCTCTCTCTCTCTCCTCTCTCTCTCTCTCTCTCTCGTGCAAAGTTAACACACTGCTGAACAAATTTTTACCATCACATTTCACTACCTGAAAAGACTGCCTACTTGTTACCCACCCCGCTGTCTGAATTGTCACCCGCTCCCGTTTCGTCCGCCGCTTGCAGCTGGCGTGTTCAACGTACTATACAGCTTGCATGCATGTTCTGTTGTGTGGCAGAGAGAGATAAAGAGCTTGAGGTAAATCCTCTTGTGGCGTGCACCTTGTCAACACACGCCCAAATCCCCCCCCCCTCTTTCCGTGTGTGGTGTGTTGTGTGTGTGTGTGTGTGTGTGTTGTGTGTGTGTGGTGCGCTGCATGTTGTATGTTGTATGTATCGTATGTATGTATGTATGTATGTATGTATGTATGTATGTATGTATGTATGTATGTATGTATGTATGTATACGTGTGTATACGTGTGTATACGTGTGTATATGTGTGTGTCACGAGACTGAGAGAGAGAGAGAGAGAGAGAGAGAGAGAGAGAGAGAGAGGGGAGAGGAGAGAGAGAGAGGAGAGAGAGAGATCCCCTCCTCCCCAAAACAAAAACAACAACAAAAAAGAAAATACACACATGCTCCAATGTGTCCTCTAAACACTATGGCAGAGTATCACGTATTACCAGTTGGAACAGCTATTTTGTAGTCATAGACTTTTTTCTCTTAAATCGTAATGAGAGTACTGTATGCCAGTTGGGACTGTAAATGTCAAGTTTAATAATCATTAGATTCGTTTGGTGGTTTTTTTTTACACGCTGTTTTGTTGCATGATGTTTCAAGGATTTACGTATTTGATCTTGCTCCTCTGTGCGCTCAAAATGTATCAGTACTTTTCACGTTCGAGGTCATAGACTTAAAATACTAACAGCATTGAAGCAGTCATTTTTCCTTCCAAATGTTCATTTTGGAACAGTTTCACTGTAACATTTGTTTTTGAGAATACTATTTTACGAACTTTGTCAAACTTCCATACCTTCTGTCCATACATAGAAGGAAAGAGACAATATATTATAGCCTTTATATAGATTGTTTTGTTGGCAAAAAAAAAGAAAATAAAATAAGATTAGAGACAAAGCAAGATACACAGCGTTTTCAGTTTTGAAACCACCTTTTCAAAGCGAGTCGGATCGATTGAACTTGGCAGACTAAAAGGTAACACTGTGAAGTTTTACATACTGAAAGGCATTAATTAGTTTAATATCTAGTGAACTGGGCTTAAACCACATTGTACTAGAAATCGAGTATAGATGTACACAGTCTATTGCTTAGATGGAAGCGAAGGCCTCTTCGCTTGAATAGTACTAAGTTATGCGCATTCCTCTCTTGTTCTCACACACACTCAGCGCGCGCTGTGTGTGTGTGTGTGTGTGTGTGTGTGTGTGTGTGTGTGTGTGTGTGTGTGTGTTGTGTTGGTTCGATACAGTCTATTAGTTGTTAATTAAAGAAGGATTTCGTCTGTGTTTAAAACGAACACCAGCTTTAGAATATTTCATAAAATATACTTACGTGAATTGGTTTCCGCAGATGTAGAAAGTCCCATAGAGGTATGATAGCCAAGCTTACATTAGACCCCCCTTTTTAGGGAAAAAATCGGTGTCCTTGGTTACATCTGACCCTTATTTTTTTTATTAGGAAAAAATAAATCAGGCTATAATTCACCACAGTTATAAATACACTGTCTTTTCAGACCAGGCTCACCTTTAGAAAGACAGCTTTCTGATGTCTCCTCTAACACAATAATAAACATTCAGATATCCACCGCACTTTACACTGGAATATGTTTCTGTTGAAACCTCTTCTCTTTTTATACGCCCCGATATGGCCTGTGAGTTCGGCGGGGCTATAAACAACGTGATTGGATCCTCTTTTCATACACCAGCAAATGAGTCCAGGTGAGGTCAAAGTGCCTGTGGTGCTGTTCCGTATCGGCCCGTCTTTTTTGAAAACATTAGCCTTTCGTTCACTGGTCAGTCGGTATGTGTGACCAGGTTGCAAGACGGTTGTAATGACTGACCTATTAGCACCAGCCTGTCAGATTTTTGGCTCAAGTGGGTCATCAGCGCCTGAGTCTGATTTTTCACAGTGTATTTATAAATGTGTGTACATAGTATTACTTTTACACCAGTATGCATACTTAAGCCGACTGAGCGTTCTCACGTGTACACTTTAAGGAGAGGGGCAGGGAGAATTTTGTATAAACCTGGCTAGCCTAACTGCAGATTCCGTACGTGAAAGAAATGGCAGTCAATAGGTATACTTCGTTTGTTGAATGTGAATGTTTGTCATTTGACATGAGGATAAGGTTTCAAAGGGATAAAAGAAATAAACACAGTTGGTTTAACCTTAGCTGCTGACTTTTCTCGGGTCAGTAATGATGGCCACGTCAATCACCACTCCAGTGACAGTCACTTGACTTTACTTTGACCTGACCCTCGGCCTTGGGCCGAAACAAATAGGGCAGGTGTTCCATTCCCTAGGGCCATAATTATAGTGTATGTGTAAAAGGGCTCCTCACCGCTCACAAAGCGTTGACATCTGTGAATAGAACCCAGTTATTTTCTTTATATAATAAAATTCACTTGTCCAGTTTAACCTAGCCAACAACAGGAAGTTAACTTCAATAGTGCAAATTACATACATGTTCTGTAGTGCAGATGATGCACAAAGTTGTGACATTGTTAATTCAGACTGTAAAAAGTAGTAATTGGGCATATTGTGTTAAATGATTGTGGTTTACAGTCTTACCATATGTGATGTATTAAAAAAAAACCCACACAACAGAATACATTATCCATCATAAAACGATAGAACACTAGATTATCAGGTAGTATCGTGCAATGAGGTATCGATCTGATATGACTGTTGAGGCAAAGCTCCACAGAAATGTAGGGTTGGATGGTGATAGTGTTACACAGTTACTGATGGATGAGAAGGCTATTTATAGGGCCCTTGTGAGATAGAAGACCACGAACAAACTAACATTTAATGACAGCGAAAAATAGTATAGTGCAGCTTGACAGAGATGACTTCGGCCGCTTGTGGAGTGAGTGCGCAGCTCCAAAGATTGAATAATCCTGTCAGTGGCCCTTGTGAAGGACAACACGGCAAGAGGCTTTTAGTTTTTCCGCTCATTTACATACTGAGTTAACAGCTAAAATGTTTACTGAAAGACTTCCACGCTCCCCCCTTCCCTTGGTCTCTTCGAAAACATAGCTATCTGTGTAGATGTACTTACCACCTAGCATTCCCTTGCCCAAAACTTAACAGTAAGTGATCTCCGACACAAGAATAACTACATGAACTACCATTGAAGTCAACACGTTGATTCACCTCTTGCTGAATACTCAACACGTCATCCCATAATCAAACTGAGGTCACAAAGACAATGATTTGATGGAAGTGAAACTCGTATTTGATCAGAAATGTGCTTTTGTTCGTGACCATCCCTACCAACGACAGTTTTTAGGGAGGGGGGGGGGGGGGGGGGGAGTCTACCTTTACAAAGCAGATTCATCCAAAACAACGATAAACACCTAGGTAGAATGAAAAGCAAATCGTCATATCGGAGCAAGGAGTGCGATATGTTGACAAGAGCCCACCTCTTTTATGCTGAACTCCAGACGAAGAACGGCTTATTGTGGAAATAAAACAATGCTCGCCTATGAGGGTATTTTCCCCAGATAGCTGCCCATTCATTCAATGATTCATACACACTATCTGTGCATGAAACGGATGAAGGGAATGTTGGAAGTTTTACTTCCACGTATTGTCTTTCTTTTGTTTCCTTAAAGAAAAAAGCTTACGTCAGCACAGTTGTGATCAACGCTTTCGATTGTGTATCCGTGTGCAGCAGTTTTGCAAAGGCCAGTGTGTGTGTGTGTTTTGTGTGTGTGTGTGTGTGTGTGGGGGGGGGGGGGGGGGGGGGTCTTTAGCTCTACGTCTTTTCTTAAAAAGTTATATTAAGCACACACAAAAAAAGGCTTGAGTGCATGGACCATCTAAATGCGAGTTAAAGGGTGTACGTGCTCCTGTGAGTGTACGAGATCGTGCACGTGCAAACACGTATTTGTATCAATTTATACGTGTGTGTGTGTGTGTGTGTGTGTGTGTGTGTGTGTGTGTGTGTGTGTGTGTGTGTGTGTGGAGAGAGAGAGAGAGAGAGAGAGAGAGAGAGAGAGAGGAGAGGAGAGAGGAGAGAGAGAGAGAGAGAGAGAGAGAAATTCATTTGCAAACTATTAGCATGAAAGCAAAAACGAAACTTTCTGTATCCCAGTGAAACTGCTAAGCTAGAAAGTGCTTGGCTACAAAAGATTTTTTCTTTTTCTTCTTTTTGCACACTGCGTATTCTGTGGCTGGCACAGCTCAGCACTTCCTTTCATTATGGACCGTGTACATCAATGTTGTTAACAATTGTGAGATTTTGTGGATCTTTCCTACAATTGCTGTGGTATTATTCGTGTTGTTGACCCAATGTGCTTTTTGGATTGAAACGGTCTTGACTGCTTGTAAAAAAAAAAAGTGTTGGGTTTTTGAGAGAGAGAGAGAGAGAGAGAGAGAGAGAGAGAGAGAGAGAGAGAGACAGAGAGAGAGAGAGAGAGAGAGAGGGGAGAGAGAGAGAGAGAGAGAGAGAGAGAGAGAAGCACTGAGAGAGAGAGAGAGAGAGAGAGAGAGAGAGAGAAAGCCACTCGAGGAGAGGAGAGAGAGAGAGAAGAGAGAGAGAGAGAGAGAGGAGAGGAAGCCACTCCAAGAGCGAGCGAGCGAGCGAGAGAGAGAGGAGAGAGAGAGAGAGAGAGAGAGAACTGTAGTTTTACCCACCGTATAATTACCCATACCCTTGTTTGGTCATCCATGACGACGATAATGCGCTTCCAAACAATGCCACAAAAATGTACAACTGTTTTCACGTTGTATACACCGCCTGCTACGCTCTCATACCTTTACCACGTTCTAACAACTCCCACGCGCCACACACTCTTTGTCCTCCTGTTTTGTTTTCTCACGGGCCGCTGCTTCTGCATTAGGCCTAGGCCTACACCTCGCTTTTCTGTGTAGCAAGCAGACAAACAGAATTCTTGTCTACATACGCGTATCGTTGTCTCAAGTGTTACTAGTTTACTCTCTTGTTAATGCTCTGTTGTTGTAATCACAATCGTTTTAAAAAAGTACATCACATATCAATTTAAAATTGCAGATAAATTATGCAAGCACAAGGGGGGGGGGGGGGGGGGGTAGTGCGTGCACAGAGAGAGAGAGAGAGGAGAAGAGAGAGAGAGAGGAGAGAGAGAGGAGAGAGAGAGAGAGTTTGAACGTGCCTGCATTTTACTTTTTAGACACAAGCAACATAATGGATACCTTTCTGATGGGGATTGGAAAAGGTGGCCTGGAAACTGAACTGTTAACGCATGCATATATTGCCTTGAAAGCAATGTTTTGACTCCCTTGCATTTCGCCCCTACAGTAAGTTGTATGTTTGTACAACAAACACAATTCACAGTGCATGTGCTAAACCTAGGTCTAGGTCTGCCGCGGAAGAGCTTGCACCCCCCCCCCCCGTCCCTTTCTCTCTCTCTCAGTTTCACCCCTCCCGGACCCCCCCCCCCTCCCTCCCCAATCAAAACAAAACATAACTGATTGTAAATTCTCTCTCCTCCCCTCCCTTAGTCCTTCAATATAAACAAATAACAAAACAGACTCAAGAGAGAGAGAGAGAGAGAGAGAGAGGAGAGAGAGAGAGAGAGAGTTTGGGGGAGGTGGGCTTTTATTATATTATATACGAGTAGAAAAGCACTAGAAACACAGAATACCCGCAATAACCCCCCCCCCCCCCTCTTCACACACACCGCAAAACGCTTTACACCTATTGTAGCATTGAAAAGCATCGCTCAAGCGTGGCGACAACGGAGGCGACAGAAACGAAGGGACGCGCTCATCGCGTGCGGCGACTGTAGGGACTGTGTCAACCTTGGGAGTGCTCAGTGACTATGTGGGGGTAGCCTGGGCCTAGAAGACATTTTGAGAAAGGGGGGAGAGAGAGGGGAGGGGAAGGAAGAAGGGGCGCTATGCAAGGAGGGGGGGGGGGGGGGGGGACCAGGGGAGAGGAGGGGCTGATGTCAGAGCAATTTCCGGCAAGTTGTCAGGCTTGGCTCTCTCTCTCTCTCACCTTGGTCTGACGTCACCACTGTCGCTTCTGCCGACCCAAGCAGAAACCCCTTTGTTTTGACGCAAGAAGGGTGTTACACAAGACAGGCCGCCAAACTCTCTCCTCTCAAAGGACAGAGAAAGGGTCCATAGTCCAGACCTTTAATCTTAAAAAGTCAAGGACTGCCAAATTGGTCAAGTAGTCAACAACTGAAGTGACCACTGATTGATTATGAGTATATTCAGTACCAAGCAAGTAACTTGAATGGTTGGTCTGGTGACAGGATTTACATTAGGGAAATAAATATTGCATTCATTTTTAAGCCCATAGGACATCATAGATTGTGGAGGCATGCCTGTACTGTGAGTGAGGAGTGTCAGAGTGGAATTAGGAAGGGGTGGGACAGTACAGGTAGGGTACTAGGAGGGGCAAGCCATTGTTTGGCACAACAAATACCTTAGTGACACATCATATAATTAATTATGAGTTTCAAATCTCACTTGCAAAAACTAGACCAGAAGAGCCTTTTTCTTCTAACTGTGCCAATTTTCCTGCAACTTTTCAGGTCTTGAGCTCAACTCAATAATGACGTAAACAGTCTTGCATTTATCATCTCTTTTCACCTTTAGAATAAACATCGAATGAATGAATGCAGGGTGTGTTGATCATATAAAACCACCACACCAGGTCATCACAATGCAAAGTAGGCCACTCAATGCTTAATATTGGGAATGGTTGATTTTTAATATGCTCACATTGGTGTGATGTTTACGCTTTATCCTTATTGAAAACAACATGTGGCCAGGTACTTTTGTTAAATTGAATGTGTGTCTGTATGTGATTTTCTTTCTCTTGTCATTGTTGTGTAGGCCTGTTCTGTGTATGAAGAGAGAGAGAGACAGAGACAGAGACAGAGAGAGACGAGAGAGAGAGTCTGACCTGTGCCATTGAGGGGGTACAAAGTACATACACATCATACATACATGTATGAAGATGCATACATATGATATATCTGTGGGATCATGTGTGAGTGAATTTTAGTGTAATACTAAGAGTTTGTGTGTGAATGATTGTGATTTCCACATTTTCAAAAGGGGTGGGGGTGGGGGGGGGGGGGTTCTTATGAATGTATACATATTGCTCACATAATAATGCAAAGCACAAAAAACTCACTTGTGTTTTGCAATTTGGGTGTGCCAGAGGCCACATCTCTGTAGTTAATGAACTAATATTCAGTGCTGCTCTTAAATGAAAGTTATACACTGTGATAGCTTGAACCAACTGAAAAAGCGACTGATACCCTTCAACTTTAGTACTTGCCAAGATCAATGACAAATCCCCCTTTTCTCATGTAATTTACTCTTTAGTTTTGGATCTCACATCATGTATAATTTATGACCAATGAACAGTTTATAGAAAATTATCTGTAAGCCTTCAATTTCAGGTAGTCGAGACAACTTGAACTGTACAAACGTATATGGGGCCTATCTGGTCAGTGGTATAGAATTAAGATAATATGAAGGTATTAGATTAGGGATGCAAAGGTACACATTCACTTAAAAAAAAAACTAAGTTGAACATAGACCTGTATCACTATCAGTATGATGAGTATCACCATCAGTAAATGATATGAGAGAGGGAGAGTGACATGGCAGTGATTATAGATCAAGAGAAGAGAGAGAGAGAGAGAGAGAGAGAGAGAGAGAGAGAGAGAGAGAGAGAGAGAGGAGAGAGAGAGAGAGAGAGAATATGAATTGAATGAATGAATGACTTGTTTTTGTTGCATTTGAAATCCCGTGTTAAGCCAGTTGACCCTCGTAAGTAACTGGGTATGATAGGTCAGTTACTGGTCATAGACCTGTGTCATGTCAACGGCAGACAGAAACTGAGAAAGTGAGATAGATGATAGTTCATTTCTAGTACACAGATTTTAAGCCTGAGGTTCTCAGAACAAGTTCAAAGTTGTAGGCTAAGTGGTGATTCATTCTTTCTCACTTAGGCTGAACGTGCCTGCTTCAGTGCTAGTTTTACACTTTAATTTTAGTGAAATCGCAACGATCATCTTGTGCTCACTGTACATAACGTCCTGTCCTCTGCTTTCCTGTCCTGCCAAACTGCACGTTGAGTGACAATGAATCCAGCTGAAGTAAAAATAGGCCTATAGCCTAGGCCTATTCTACAAACGCAAAAAGCTACCGGCACAACCCTTCATTTACACAACATTGCCACACACAACACACGCAAACCTCCTAACGACAAGTCCGAAGTCGTCTGCTCACCACTGGCAGTTGAAGGGAACAACTTCGATCGACTGAAATGTGCGTGACACTCAAAACTGCTTTTGTGGAAACACACAACTGCAACCTCCACGTACCTTGCTTTTCACTGAATCTTTGACGATCTGTTGCCAAACTTTGAGTAATTTTCCAGGCTGGTTGTGTGAGTATACGTAGGTGTAGAGAGGTGAAGTTAAAAATAAACGGTGTTTATAAAACGGATCCAACGTCACTGTGGGAGTTGAGAGTGAGGCGAAGTGAACTGAGAAGTCGTCAGCGACTGGCTGAAAGCGGCACGGCTCTCCGAGACGGGGCGAGTTTGTGTCACGGCCAACCAGCCCACGACCGCTACTATACTCGCCCGCTCGCAGTTTCTCGCATCCGCGAGAAGCGGATTGAATAGGCCTTGCCTAAAAGCGGATGGGGGGGGGGGGGGGGGGTCAGAGCGTAGTAGTACAGTAGCATAGTAGGCCTAGGACTTGTATATAGTAGGCTAGCCTAGTACCAGTGGTAATTTTCGGTAATTTTGAGTTTGGGTTCTAGGACTACACTGGCTGCCTCTATCTGCTGCATGATCAATGCTTTTTTTGTTTGTTTGTTTGTCCTTTCAAACCGCGTAGCCTTCGTTCTTTGCCAAACTATTTTTCTCAATAAAACATAAAGGGTAGGTAGGGGCATCAAACTTGTGTATCTTGAAAGTAAACCATAGTACACACCAAGATCCTGCTAAAGCCAAGTCAGACGGATTTGAACAACCCAAATGTAAGATAAACGCACAAAAATAATCACATCCCTCCTCCCCCCCCCCCCCAAAAAAAAAGGAGACACCCCCGCCCAACCCAAAACAAAAAAAACCGCTGTTGCTACTCAGCACCCAACCCACCCTCAACGATTCCTCCAAAGAAAAAAACCCACTTTTGCTACCCTCACACCCTCCTTTTCCTAGGTTTAAAAAACAAAACATACAAAAAAATACCGAAGAGCAATCCACTAAACTTAATCATATTCTTTCTAGTAAAGAAAAAAGAAGAAGAAGAAGGAAGAAAGACTCCCCTACCGCCCATTAGTACAAAAGTACACTTCTCAGTACAGTATTAAGTACCCCCCCAAAAAAAAAAAAAAAAAAAAAAAACTCCCAACAAACAAAATACAAAACTTGGGTTAATTTTTTTTTATTTGAGTTTTCATACCCCCCTCCCTTAAAAAAAAGAAAGAAAAAAAAACAAAAAAAAAGAAAAACGACAATAAGTTCATTATGGACTCGCATTGACAGCAGCTAGATCTACATCAGCGCTGGGGTAGGTAGGTAAGCATACAGTCTATGTGGTGCGCCTTCCGTGCAGTACGGTCGGTACTCGTCACCATCAACAGACTTACGGTTTTCCTCAGTCAGTAAAACAGGCCATTAGTGTTAAGGGCTGAATTAGCGCATGGGTGCTTTTCAAAAGCGGATCCATCAACTTGGTTTGAGTCTGTTTTAGTAGCTAATGGCTTCGGTTAAATCTGAGTTTAAAAAAAAGTATTTGGACAAGGAAAGAAGTGGACTTATGTTGTTGATTTTTTGTTGTTGTTTTTGCATAGCGGCCTTGAGACTGCCTTTATTTGAAGCCTTTATGACAGGTCTATGGTCTGTTTAGCAAACCAATTGCAGAGAGAGAGAGAGAGAGAGAGAGGGAGAGAGAGAGGAGAGAGAGAGAGAGAGAGAGAGATCTCTGATGGACATGAGAAGCAAATTTTTACGATAGAGAGAGAGAGAGAGAGGAGAGAGAGAGAGAGAAGTAAATAGAGAGAGAAAAGTAGTAATATTAGTTGTCATTGCCTACACAGTCATTTGACAAAGGGGGTACACACTTTCCTCATGGCAATGGACCAGTTGATAATACATGTTTAAATTCTATCGTGTGAGAAGGAAAGTCATTGGAGTCATACAATTTGAGCATCAACCGAAACGTTTCTATACCAGTCGAATTCAGGCATTTAAAACATTACATGCACCCCCCTCCATCTCCAACTCACAAATACGGCTCCCATCCCTCCCATCAAGCACACACACACACACACACACATGCAAGTATGCACACACTCAGCACTCGCCCTCTCCTCCCTCCCACATCGCAAACATATACAGCTTTGGCACACACTTGGAGAGAGAGAGAGAGAGAGAGAGAAGAGAGAGAGAGAGAGAGAGAGAGAGAGAGAGAGAGAGAGAGAATGAGAGGAGAGGAGAGATTCTTTATTTCGGAGATTGATAGCAAGAACACTGACCCATAAGGTGGTGGGTTTGGTTGTTTTTTTCATCGTCACATCGCATATATTGGGGTTTGCAACAACGAGTTGCACACACACACACACACACACACACACACACACACACACACACAGTGTGCACAAACGTGGCCTCGTGTGCAAACGCAGGCAGAACACGTTAAAATCCTTTCCGCTTTTCGAAAGAGTAGGCCATTGTATGCTGGTGGGAACGGATGACAAAATTTACATAACTGCATTGACATGGGGATTGGATGTAAAATCGCACATGAGTGCTTATTCCTTTATTTTAGAAATAAAAGTACAAATAAATAATTTAATATAACACACACTCATTCCCAATGATAGAGAACAGTCGAATGTTTATTCGAAACACACTGGGGACTTACTTCTTACTTGTGTTTGCGACAAACACAAGGAAGTCCCCAGTGTGTTTCGTATGAACATAATATCGAGTCAAGCGGCTGTTGTAGACAATATGGCACTGACAATTTCAGTGGGTCGGTTAGTGTTGAATTTCCCTGTCGGCAGGTGTCGGAGCGCTGCAATACACAAACAGCGCTGGGACAACTGGGTCAATGGCCCCAGACGGCAAAGCATCAGTGAGCAGAGTGGTGCATTCAGCCTTCTGTTGTCATTCTGTCTCACTACAGGGTAGATAGCCGAATGGTAAAGCCTGCTAGTCCTAATGGGCTGGAAGCCACGGGTTCAATCTCGCAACTCTTATTCTGCTTGCTGGTGTACCTTCTGACTCTGTATAGCCAAGTTGTCAAAAATCAATGGATTTTTATTTAAAGTTTTAGCGGTCTTGAAATCCGGGTTCTAAATTTCCTGGTTCAAGGGGAGGTTTTTAAAATTATTCTTTTAACAGCCTTTTGGGTAAGTTTATGTGTATTGTCTTATTTCCCCGAGTGTATACACATGCAGAGAATTAAGTATGTAGGCTACGTTGAAGATCTTGCAATTCTGGCTGTGTTCAGTTAGTAGCAGAAACATCAAAACGCGCAGCAGCACCGAGCTGTCTGTCAGTATGCCGTAGACAGTGACGGAGTTTTGGTGCTTGGTTTATGCTTCAAGCATCCATCCGAGAGTTTTCCTTGCAGATGTGGTGCATCAGCTGTGGGATGTTCTGGCTACAGTTTTCGTTAATGAAGTACAGAAATAACAAACTGGACTTTCAAGATTGGATTTATCATCCCGTTTAACGTATAGTTGACACATTATGAGAGAGTTTAAGAAGGTGAACTTGTGGTCGATCAGCCCCGATATGGCCTGTGCGGTTGGCGGGGCTCTAAGCAACATCATTGGATTGGATTGGAGACAGAACTGAAGATGGTTTAAAGGTACCTTCTTTTTTTTTGGGGGGGAGGGGGGGTGTTAAAGTTATCGATTTGACACTGACTTCGAATGGCCTTGATCATCATCGACAACAACAACAACAAAAACAAAAGAAACAAGATAAAAGAAACCAAAAAAAACAGCAAAAGCAAGTGAAATTGGGGACTTTCTTTCTTATACTGGAAACATAAATAAGCCTACCAGAAATAAAAACGTACTTTCCAGCACGAAAGTCTCATGTTAACATACACCAGCTATCAACGTAAGAATAAACATTACCAGAAAGAGAGAGAGAGAGAGAGAGAGGGAGAGAGAGAGAGAGAGATGGAACTTTGTGGTCATTTTCGTCAGAAATTTTGTCCGTCGGACTTTTTTCGAAAAACTAGCTGAGGTAAGATTCAAAGTTAAAAAAAGAAAGTGAATACGTTGTGTGTGTGTGTGTATGTGTGTGTGTGTGTGTGTGTGTGTGTGTGTGTGTGTGTGTGCGTGTGCGTGCGTGTGTGTGTGTGTGTGTGGACCTGTCTCGTTTAGCCAACGCATTGTCGTTTCAAATATGCAGTTAAAAAGACCCAAACAACCCCAAAACAGAAAACAAAACAAACAAAAGAAGTGGGCTGAACCGCACAGTGCTGGCTAATAGTCGGGGTACATGTGTGTAATAAGCAGTTCTTTGTTGTTCCGCACTCCCCCTGCCACTAGAAATACCCTCGAGGAGCAAAAAAGAGAAAGAAGAGGAGGTCACTTTTTTTTCTTTTTCTTTCTTTCTGTCTTTCTTTCTTATTTTTTTAAGATAAGGAGGGGAGAGAGACACAAGGGGAGAGAGACACAAAGAGAACAAAGAAAGGGAGCGAGAACAAGATGCATACATGCACGTATGCTCACTTGTTCACACACGTGTGCATGTGTGCGTGTATGTGTGTGCGCGCAGAGTACTGGCATAGGTATTTATGCACAGTACTTAGACGCGCGAACACACACACACACACACACACACACACACACACACACACACACACACACACACACACACACACACACACACACGCACACACACACACACACACCACCACCACCACCACCACACAACAGAAATCTTTGTCGCTGCATCTGGCTCTGTGTGTGTGTGTGTGTGTGTGTGTGTGTGTACATATTTCCTTGAGCGTCTTCCGACGCGGCTGAGGATTGATGGCCATTAGAAGAAACCGTACCAGGCAGGATCTGTTAAAACGTTTCCGGGCTAGGCTAGATCTTTCGAAGGCCTTATTATTATTGTAGGCTAGTGTTCCTTTTGCCCTGAATAGGCCCCTTGAGGAGCGGAATAGCCCAGTGTACTGGAGATCTAACGGTATAGTAACTGAGGGTTCCGCTGAGATGTCCGCTCGAGTGGCCTTTTGCCCTTGGAGAACTTTAACATTGGTGCTGTTGTCTCCACTCCGCTGCTAGAGGCTCTTTGGATGAGACTTCACCAGACCCAGCAGACGAATGCGTGTAGAATAACTTGCTAGTTGCGCTCGCGTTCAAACCCATCTGCCTTTCAGAGAATAGCAGGTGACAAATGGTAAGGTAGACACCCTAGAAATTCGGAAGGAATGCCTCCGTGAGGTGACACGAACATAGCCACCATGCACCTTGGGTTTTTTTTTTTTATTTTTTTGTTTTTTTTTATAAAATAATGAAAAAAAACAAATTCAAGCAATTTTTCTGTGTACACTCAAGTTTTCACAGATAGGGTGTAGTAGGCCTTGGCTCTTTCCGTCTCTCTGTCTGTCTCACAGACTGTTTGTCTGCAATTTTCGTGTGAGAGTACCAAAGTCTACATGAAAAAATAGTTTGGTGGAGAGAGATGGTCTCTACCGGGTTGAACTTGCTCATGGTACACAGCCCGAAAAAAATCAGGGCGATGCTGCAACACAAGGACTCTTGAAGTAGTTGGAACAACGTCAGTCAGACCAGTTAGCATTGGAGGGGTTGTGCTACCGTTGGACACCACAGATCTTCAAGGTAGCGTTGTGCTACACAGATGCATTGAGAGATTAAGCCTCATTTTCTAGGTAGTCTAGTGCTATATTAATTGTCTGTGAATTTGAAATGTGTTTAAGATGATGAAGGGAAGAAGGGCGGGGGGGGGGGGGGGGGGGGGGGGGGGTAGTTTTGTGTGCTTGTTTTGAGAGTTCATAAAGCTGGAGTTACGTGTGCTAAATGCTAAATGTTGGCAGATTGAAATGATCACAACCAGTGGATTGCTTGTATTCCTTCATTGATGACCCAAGGCATGCGTATTAATTGCTGGATGAAGTGAGCAGAGGACAGAGAAATGAGGGGGGTAGTACATAGTCAGCTCCAGTACTAGATCTGTAGATTTTTTTTTCAAAGAAGGGAGAAAAAATCAATTCCAAGACTATGGTCCATAGCCTGCCCAAAGCTTTGTCTCTCATATTATTGATGCAAGAAAAGTGCCAAGGCCTTCATGAAAACGCTGTTGTGCTTTAACACTATCATGTGAGGATTCGTTGTCCTCGAGATGACCAGCTCCTAGTATAGCAATCTGTATCTTCCATTATTAATTAAAGGAAGAGAGAAATCCATTAAGCATACCCCCCCCCCCCCCCCCAGCCTCTCGTCCAGTATGTATTATCACAGTCATTCCCAGTACAGGCGTGGAGAGTGAGACCGCAGGATGCTTCAAGCTTACAAACCCTTAATAACGACAACTCCTAGGACTTTCTTTAGTTTTTCGAGAAATGTAATTCAGAGGCTGGTCTTTTACCAAAAAAGATGTATTGTTGGTTAAAATTGACAATGCCTTGTGAATGTAGTGGGATAAAAACCCCGAACTTAACTGTGGTGTTTGGCCTACGTCTACTTTTCTGTGTACACTCAAGTTTTCATAAAGAGGGTGTGAAAATGAAACGGGATACTGGGATACTGCGTGGGCTGGAAACGATAGTTTTCACAGAAAGGGTGTGAAAATGAAACGGGATACTGCGTGGGTTTGAAACAATCAAAACAGGAAAGTCAGATTCCTCCTGAACCGTCTATGTGTCATCGAAAAGGAATCCAAGGATGCTTGGTCCTGGTCAAGGGCACAATAGCCTGCAGTTGGTCTTTGTCCAGTCATTGT
>CM060321.1:26088930-26091430 GCA_030674155.1 Stramonita haemastoma
TTTGTTGTCAAGATTTGTTTTTTTTCTTCAATGTGCGGTGTTGTGTGTTTTGTTATAAGGGTGTTCTGGTGTGTGTGTGTGTGTGTGTGTGTGTGTGTGTGTGTGTGTGTGTGTGTGTGTGTGTGTGTGTGTGCGTGTACGTGCGCGTGTGCGTGTGCGTGCGTGCGTGTGTCTGTTGTGCCTGTCTGCTTGTCTCTGTATGTCTGTGTTGATGCGTGTTTGCGTGTGTGAAACGCATATGTATGTTATTAGTTTTGGTTTTAGCCTTCAAAAGCAAACAACACCAAAAGTTCTGTCTCTGTCTCTCTCTCTCTCTCTCTCTCTCTCTCTCTCTCTCTCTCTCCTCTCTCTCTCTCTCTCTCTCTCTCTCTCTCTCTCTCTCTCTCTCTCTCTCCATCTCCTATCGTGTTTGCCAGTGAAACAGAGCAGTAGCCGACACTGGTAGTGTGTGATGCTGTATCGATCACCCAGGCTGCTTCCCTGCTAATTGCATTGCTTCTTGTTCGCCCACACTTACGGTGAGAGAGAGAGAGAGAGAAGAGAGAGAGAGAGAGGAGAGAGAGAGAGAGAGAGAGAGAGAGAGAGAGAGAGTTAGCTGTAAGGTACAACAACCAACTGTTGCAAAGGAACGCACGTGTTCCGTGGCTCATAGGGGTGAACTAGCAGTTTTAAAGAATCCACTGGGAATTTCTTTGTCCGTGTTCCATGTAACGAGGAATTTTTGTTTGTTTATTTGTTTGTTTTGTAGAAGTTAAGTTGTATATTTCTGGAAGGTTTTCTACTTTTTGTCTTTCCCTCATATCACCCTACCCTTTATTCCACCCCCTCCTCAATTTCGTGAACCCCCCCTCCTCCCCCATACACCCCACCGCCCCCTCCCCTCCCACGAATTTTCCCCTCCTCCTATCTCGTGACACTCCTTCCCCCCTCCCCCTCCCTCCAACGCCCTCACCCCCCGCCCCCGTTTCTCGCAGAACAATACTGGTAAATGGGAATAGAGTTTATTGCACTAATTCAGTTAACTCGGCGTGTATCCACCGTGTATCCACCGTGTATCAGGTTCAGTATGAACATGAAAACTGTAGGTAATATACCATGCTCTGTTGCCACCATAATTATGTTGATGTCTTTTGTGACACACACTGATGAAATAATGCTTGAAAACCTTTCACCATCATCGACGAAGTGCTTGAGAAAGTGTTTTGAAGTTGGAAATAAATCCCATCTGGCAATCTCAGAGTATTATGCAATGTGAACACTGAACTTTGTGTATAAACAACACGTACGTGTGTAAAAGTTACCGTGACAAAACAAAGTTAAGGACATATTCTAATGGGCAATATCTGGGGATATCTTGAAAAGGGAGAGGGTGGAAAAGAAAGAGGAAAGGACCAAGACAGGAAAAAGACTGGGGGCGTGCGAGCGTGAGTGGCGATGTGCGTTGTGTGTTTGACAACAGTGTCATTTTGACAAAGTGCTTGAGAAAACTCCCGAACACGATCCTGACATTGACCAAAGTGAGGGATTGTTCCGAGACTAGTCTGTTCGAGATCATTAAAAAAAAACCCCCACACTTTTCTACAGATAAAATCTTACAAAGTTTGCATTGCAATATCCCCCCCCCCCCCATCCAACGTTTCTTTTCAGATTGTTGTTTGTGACTCGCTGTGACCCCACAATGGCGACACGGTTTCTCCATTTGTTGTGGCCTTACTTCCGCAGTTTTTGTTTTTTCTGTCTAATACTCTCCTGTCTCCTTACTTTCAACCTTTACAGTCGCTTCAGGCTTCTTTTTCTTTCTTTTCTTTTTTTTTTTATTATAGTTTTTCAACTGATAATTATTTGTCCAGTGAACTTCATCCCTTAGTTTCAGGTTGAGGGCAACGTGTGGGGGAGCCTTGTCTAAGGTTTTGTTGATTAATTAATTTTACCCCCCCCCCCCCAAAAGCGTCTCCTGTTCCATGGTAAAGCCAGAGTGGTGATGTGACACTTGCTTTGATGCTGGATCAGTACACCAGACTCTCTATCCATGCTCATTAACTTTCCTCTCTAGTTCGCCCACCATGGGCAGCCTCTGTCTGTCTGTCTATACTATCTGTGTGTGGGTAGCCTCTGTCTGTCTATACTATCTGTGTGTGGGCAGCAGCAGCAGCAGCTAGGCCTATTGCTTGCATGGTGGGCCTGGGGATAGTGTTCATGGACAAGGGCTTTGGAATCAGAAGGCGTTGTTCATTGGAGGAGAGAGGAGAGGGGGGGGGGGGGAGAGAGAGAGGGGGGGGAAAGAGAGAGAGGGGGGAAGAGAGAGAGGGGGGGAGAGAGAGAGAGAGAGAGAGAGAGAGAGAGGGGGGGGGGGGGGAGGGAGGGAGAGAGAGAAAGAGAGATTTGATTTGATTTGACATTCTTTTATATCGAGGATAATGGAATAAGCACTCTTGTGCTTTTTTGTTTCCAGTCCCCGTGTGTATGCAGTTTTGTAAATGTCATCTGTTCCCACCGGCAC
>CM060321.1:26101430-26106430 GCA_030674155.1 Stramonita haemastoma
TTGTTGTTGGTGGTGGTGATGTTTTTTGTTGTTGTTGTTGATGTTGTTGGTGGTGGTGGTGCTGCTGGTGTTGCATGTTCCCCAGCTGAACACTCTGGGGGTCACTCAGTATGCGTTCTGACTCACTCATCTCACCTGGGAATCATTGTGAGATTGAAAGTACTCACTGAAGTGTGTCTGTGTGTATGACCCTTTCCCTGTGCCTCGTCACGTAGGCAGCCGTACTTTGACATCTGACGATTTTTTTTTCTCCTTTAAAAGGTCACAGAAGGTTGTTATGCTAAGAGCTTGTCATGACTGAAGGCAATATCAACATAAGGTTTTACAGCATAACAACATTTTCATGTTGGCTTTGGCATTTATTTATTAGCTGACATCAATATCTGACCAAGTTTCTGTCCTGGGTGGAACAATAAATACATTTACAACTTGCCTTCGTTTGACGCTAACTGGGCCGGATAGCCCGGTGGTTAGAGTGATGCGCACTGCGCTCATGATCTGCTGACCCGGGTTCGAATCTCGTTCAAGAGGATTTTCCCCTTAGAGTTAACATCAGTACCGACTCCACTCCCCCCAAAAGCCCTTCGGATGAGACTATAAACCGAGATCCCGCATGCGAACGCACGCAGAACGTCTTCCGCACACGTTAAAACCCTTTCCGCTTTTCGGAAGAGTATGTCATTAACTGCTGTTATAAAATGTTTACAGCCTTCCTTCTTTCACACTGTTTTCTTTTTTTTTAATTTTTTTTATTTGTCTTTTTTTTTTTCTTTTATTGGTTGTTGCTGCTGGGAGGACGAGATAGTCTAGTGGTCAGAACATTGCGCTGGCAATTTGACAACCCGAGTTCGATTCCCGGTCGAAGGGGTTTTTCCCCTGGAGTTAACATCAGTGCTGACTCCACTCTCCCCAAAAGTCCTTCGGACGAGACTATAAACCGAGGCCCCGTGTGCGAACGCACGCAGATCATCTTGCGCACATGTTAAATCCTGTTCCTCTTTTCGTAAGAGTAGGCCATTGTGTGCCGGTGGGAACAGATGACACGATTTACAAAACTGCACACACACGGGTACTGGATGTAAAAAAAGCACATGAGTGCTTATTCCATTATCATCGATATAAAAGAATGAATAAAAAAAAGAAAAGAATAAATGTTATTCTATCGTTACTGTATGTTTACAACCTGGCTTCTTTGACTCTCTCTGTCTCTCCTCTTTCGCTGCGTTCCTTCTTTTATTTTTACAGTATATTTACAACACGATATTTTTTGTATATATCACTAGTGTTCTCCTTTGAGGTAGTACCTTTTTTTTTTACGGTGCGTTTACACCCTGCCTTCATTTTCCATAGTTTTCTCTTTTGTTGCCGTGCTTCTCTGGTTACAATATATGTACAACCCACCTTTCTTCTTCACTAGCATCTACTTCTACACTGCCCTTCTCTCTTTACGATACATGTGCAGCTAGCCCAGTACTGCATACTTTATCACTCTACCTTTTCCTTACTTATGATGTGTGAGATGCAGTCTTGCTACAGCCTGACTGATTATAAAAAGCATAGTGGGGGGGGGGGGGGGGGATACTTGTGATGTGTGAGATGCAGTCTTGCTACAGCCTGACTGATTGGAAAAGCATAATGGGGGGATACCTTTGATGCGTAGGCACAGTCTTGCTACAGCCTGACTTTCATTACGTTACAGAGGCATAGTGGGGAAGGGGGGGGGGGGGGTGACGTGTCATGTACAGTCTTTCTTGCTATACAGTCTCCCTGACTCTACAGCCTCCCTCCCTGACTATAGGGGGAGGGGGTAGCCTAGTGGTCAGAACATTGCGCTCGCAATTTGAAGACCCAGGTACGATTCCCGGTCGAGGAGATTTTTCTCCTGGAGTTAACATCAGTGCGGACTCCGCTCTCCCCCAAAGTCCTTCGGATGAGATTATAAACCGAGGCCCGCCCCCCCCCCCCCCCCCCCGTGAGCGAACGCACGTAGTACATCTTGCGCATACGTTAAATCCTGTTCCGCTTTCCGTAAGAGTAGGCCATCGTGTGCCGGTGGGAACAGATGGCATTTACAAAACTGCATACACACGGGGACTGGACGTAAAAAAGCACAAGGGTGCTTATTCCATTATCCTCGATATAAAAGAAAAGAATAGAAAATTTTAAAAAACCCACAAATATACACCCTCCCTCCCTGACTGTACAGCCTCCCTCCCTTTCTATACAGGCTCCCTCCCTGACTCTACAGCCTCCCTCCCTCCCTGACTGTAATGTGTGGTTGCAGGGGCGTGGTGGGGATTCTGCTGACGTGTGTGGCGGTGGCCTGGTGCAGCCTCTCTGCCTCCAAGCTGTTCGTGTCTGCCCTGGCCATGGACAGTCAGCAGCCCCTGGTGGCCTACCCCTGTGCCCTGGTCTATGGCGTCTTCGCCCTCATCACCGTCTTCTAGCCGACCAACCAACCAACCACCTGCCTGCCTGCCATTGTGGGATTGGATATTTTTCGCAGTCATCATGGCGTCCTCACAGTTTTGTTTTTTTTAAGTCCACCCTCGTATTCATTTTGTAATGTTTGGGTTTTTGAGAGGTTTTTGTCCTGGTTTTGTACTAACTCTGTATAATGTTGGTGGTATTTTGTTTTTTTTGTTTTTTTTTCATCAGGGTTTTTTGTTGTTGAAAGTGTTCTGTGTGGTTAGGATAGTCTATTGTATGGTGCGAAGGACTGTATTGAAGTGTATTGTGTTGAAGTGTACCGTATTGTATTGTTGTACTGTATTAGATAAAGTTGTATAGTTGTATTGTGTTGTATTTTGCATTGGTTATACTGTAGTGGTTTGTTTTGTGTTGTACTGTGCTGCATCGCATTGTATTGTATTTTATTGTATTGTATTGTATTGTATCGTATTGTATTGTATTGTATTGTATTGTATCGTATTGTATTGTGTTGTGTTGTATTGTATTGTATCGTATTGTGTTGTATTGTATTGTATTGTATTGTATTGTATTGTATTGTATACCACTCGCTATCACAACAGATTTCTGTGTGTGAAATTTGAGCGGCCCTCCCACACAGGTGTTGACGATAACTCCGCTCTCCACCCCTGCATGGTAGGTAGCCTTGTGACTTCTCCCAGCTCGCTGTAGTGTGTGAAAACTTTAACTGACTTGCGTGCATGGGCGCGCGCTTGCGTGCGTGCATGCATGTGTGCGTGCATGTGTGTGTGTGTGTGTGTGTTGTTTTGGGTTTGTCTGCTTGCTTTAAAAAAAAAATATATATATATACCTTTGTTCTTGGAAGTTTCAGGAGAACCCCCCCCCCCCCCACCAGAACAAAAATTAAAAACCCATCTGAGTATAGTCGGTATAATTATGAAAAAAAGAAAAAGAAAAAAAAACCCACCAACTGTTATCAAAGAGGGATGTGCGTTGTAGCAGCCACCAGCAGCATAAAAAAGGCTTTGTGTCAGAGCATGACTATCTGGCCATATGGCCATGATAAAAACTGTCTGCATCAAGCACTTCTGCTGTATAGCACAGAGCCTTCTGACTGAGACTGTGCAGTCCTTTGCAGGTCAGATTGGTATCTTAGCAAAAATAACGTAAGTAACAACAGCAACAACCCCCACCCCCTCAACACACGCACGTACTGCACGCATGCATGCACGCACGCATGCACGCACGCATGCACGCACACGCACACGCACGCACGCACGCACACACACACAAACACAAATGAAAGGGATAACAAAATGTACAAAACTGCATACTGACAGGGACATGGGTGCTTATGTGGGTGCTTATTCCATTGTCCTCGATGTAAAAGAATAAATAAATAGATAGATAAATAGATAAATAAATAGATCCTAAAAAAACAAAACAATGATTTTTTTTTAATCACACACACACGCACGCACACGCACAAACACACACACACGCACACACACACGCACAAACACACACACACATGCACAAACACGCGCGCGCACACACACACACGCACGCACACACACACACACACACACACACACACACACACACACACACACACACACACACACACACACACACCACACACACACACACACACACACACAGAAAAACCAGAAAAATAGAAGCATAAACTGCCTGAGATATGGTGGAATGAAGATGTTACAGGCAATAGAGTTTCCTTGACATTTTGTGTTGGGTCTGGCGTTCAGTTTAGGATGTTTGTGAGGGAAGGAGAAATAACAGAATTTGTCAGCAGCAGCAGCAGCAGAAAACAGCAGAGGGCAGCTTGTTTTACGCTGCGATGCCTGCATTGTTTGGACTGTGTGTTGTTATTGCCTTTGTAGTTCAGTATCTCAAACTTTGTGGTTTGGGGTTGTTTGTCTTTGTGTTTAGTGTCTCAAACTTTGTGGTTTGATTGTTTGTCTTGTGTTCAAGTGTCTCAAACTTTTGTGTTCAGTGTCTCAAACTTTGTGTTTGAAATGTTTGTCTTTGTGTTTTAGTGTCTCAAACTTTGTGTTTAAGGCGTTTTGTCTTTGTGTTCAGTGTCTCAAACTTTGTGTTTGGGTTGTTTGTCTCTCTGTTCAGTATCTCAAACTTTGTTTGGGTTGTTAGTCTCTGTGTTCAGTGTCTCAAACTTTGTTTGGGTTGTTAGTCTCTGTGTTTAGTGTCTCAAAACTTTGTGTTTGGGTTGTTAGTCTCTGTGTTTAGTGTCTCAAAACTTTGTGTTTGGGTTGTTAGTCTCTGTGTTCAGTGTCTCAAAACTTTGTGTTTGGGTTGTTAGTCTCTGTGTTTAGTGTCTCAAAACTTTGTGTTTGGGTTGTTAGTCTCTGTTTAGTGTCTCAAAACTTTGTGTTTGGGTTGTTAGTCTCTGTGTTTAGTGTCTCAAAACTTTGTGTTTGGGATGTTAGTCTCTGTTTTAGTGTCTCAAACTTTGTGTTTGGGTTGTTTGTCTTTGTGTTCAATATCTCAAACTGTGTGTTTGGGTGGTTTGTCTTTGTGTTTAGTGTCTCGAA
>CM060321.1:26111430-26113930 GCA_030674155.1 Stramonita haemastoma
TTTGAACATTTCTACAAGTAAAGCACTCACCACTTTTATGAAACAACTAAAACAAAACCAACCAAAAAAAACCCAAAAAAACAGAGTACAGAAACATCTTTTTTAAAGTCTATTTTAATTTCTACATTTTCTAACAAAACCAACATATTTTCTTCTGGATTCTGCTATCCTAGTTATTTTCCTTTGCAAATTTCAAGGGTATGTACAATTTTTTGACAGGTGTAAGCTGTGGAAAACATCATTTACTTGCAAGGAGTGGACGTCTATATGCATGCAATGACCTTGACATACAGAAAGTGCATAGCCTCTTCACCACGTTCCAATGGCCTTTATTTTGATGGCAAGAAGACAGCTGCTAACCATTGTAAAACCTCCTTAAATGTGGGATTTCTTCACCACTATTCATCACACTTTTCCAAAAAATATGGGCTTTTAAAGTGGGGAATAGATGCTTAAAAAAAAAATACACACCAAAAAATAAGAAAACCCCCCATTTCTGATTCTTCTAACACAACTGAAGGGAGCAAACCTGGCAAATATCTGCATCACTGAATTATTACTTCCCTTGCAACATTGTTACAAGTGAAAACTGGCCCGTACTAAAGATGAACAGAATGGTTCTTCTATAGATAACAAAGCTAGATCTTGTCAACAAAAATTATCCCAACACTATGTTCTACACAGCACAAAAGAAAATAAATTTTGGCACTGGCAAGAAGTCCTTGAAAAAAAAAATTCAACAAAAGAAATAAATTATTGTAACTATTTCAATCTGTAGTTGATAATTTCTTTTACTGACAACCTCCAATCCAATCCAATCATGCTGTTTATACCCCACTGACCACACAGAACATATCAGGGAATGTCACCTCGTCAAAATTAAAACTCATATTGACGCCCTCAACAAGGAACATGGCAATGAAAACAAAGGCAGCATCATTCCTTCTATCTAGGAATGTGTGTGAGAGATGATGAGCCAGCTGATGACGAAGTAGAAGAGGAAGAGGGGGTACATCGCCAGCAGCTTTCGCCCCTTCGGCTGGCTGTCTGCCAGAAAGGCTGTGGATGCTGGACACCAAAGAAAGAACAGAGGACACAATCATGAAACGCAAAGAAACTGAAAGAACCATGTCCTTCTCTTACACACACACACACACACAGACGGAAGACAAAAACCCTTACAACTAATAAGATGATCAGAAACTTGTTAAAGCTTAGTATTTAGTGCTACACACACACACACACACACCCCCCAAAGTCCTTCAGATGAGACTTTAAACCGAGGCCCCGTGTGTGAACGCACGCAGAACATCTTGCGCACATGTTAAATCCTGTTCCGCTTTTCGTAAGAGTAGGCCATCGTGTGCCGGTGGGAACAGATGACAAGATTTACAAAACTGCATACACACGGGGACCGGATGAAAAAAAGCACATGATTGCTTATTCTGTTATCCTCAATATAAAAGAATAAATAAATAAATAAATAATTAATACACACACACACACACACACACACACAAAAACCTACAACTAATAAGATGATCAAAACTTGTTAAAGCTAAGTATTTAGAGCGACACACACACACACACGGAAAAAAACCTACAACTAATTAAACCTTGTTAAAGCTTAGTCATATTTACTTGCTTTTCATTCAACAACAACAAAACCATAACCTATAAAACACAAGGCCTTGAGTGTAAATGCTTTTTGACTGCTGCAGAGCTTTTCCCATGTGGGTGGGCTCGATAGGGTGTGTGTGTGTGTGTGTGTGTGTGTGTGTGTGTGTGTGTGTGTGTGTGTGTGTGTGTGTGTGTGTTTGAGCTAAAAAGTAAAGCTAAAAACAAACTTCAATACAGTTACTTATGTCGACATACATATACCTTTCATTATCTTTCTGCTGATAAAAGGAACAAATCTTGAACAATAACATCAACAACAAAACACCATCCCTTTTTTTTATTTTGGACCCCCCCCCCCCCCCCCCCCCTTCCCGCTCTCTCCTCTCTCTCCCAGAGTCTCTGTCTCTCTCTCTGTGTGTCTCTCTCCTCTGTGTCTCTCTGTGTGTGTGTCTCTCTCTCCCAGAGTCTCTCTCTCTCTCCCTCTCTCTCCCAGAGTCTCTCTCTCTCTCCCTCTCTCTCCCTCTCTCTCTGTCTCTCTCCCTCTCTCTCTCGTCTCTCTCTCTTCTCTCTGTCTCTCTCTCTGTCTCTCTCTGTCTCCAGTTTCAAAAGCCCATGGTTACAACACAGGCAGGGGTTGCTTGCTGGCAGCCTTACCAAAGGTGGACCAGGCGAAGGCGAGGGTGACGAAGACGAAGCGGATGATGAAGAGGAGGACGTTCTGCGTGGCCACAGCCAGGATGATGCGACACAGGATGAGGGCCACGGCCAACGGGCACACACAGTACCCCAGCACACACACACTTTGGAAAAATGAACTGCACAGAAGACCAAAAGAATCGAACCTTATAATCACATTACTCAATTATATTGCATTATTGGC
>CM060321.1:26123930-26136430 GCA_030674155.1 Stramonita haemastoma
GCATCACTGCAGTTAAAGTCATGCTGAACAACCTGGTTCTTTTCTGCAATACCTACCTGTCTACCCACACTGCATCCATACTGGTGGTTGCTTTGTAAAGAACCCATGGTGTAGCTATGGGTAAAAGCCTGTCTGAATGTGTAGGAGAGATGGGCAAGAGAGAGAGAGAGAGAGAGAGAGAGAGAGAGGGTGTGTGTGTGTGGTGTGTGTGTGTGTGTGTGTGTGTGTGTGTGTGTGGTGTGTGTGTGTGTGTGAGGGGAATGGACCAAAATAAAATCTTTTTCAAAATCCAGGTACTGGCACAGACCTGTCACATAATGACAGAGCTGCCCTTTTGTTTGTGCAGTGCCTCTACAGCCACTCTTGAGAAAGTGAAATGTGTATGTTGTAAATGCCCTGAATTCTTACACAAGAAAGCTTTAACCCTCTTAGTCACAATCTGGGATTTGCCGGGATTGCATAATTACCCCCCTAAGTACCGAACCAGGATTTGCCGGGATTTACACACTGTAGACTTCCATCACGCTGTGACCATCACTAATCGCCACCACATGTCAAAGCTCTATCAGGCTTGAAGGAGAAAACCTGTTGAGTGTCTGGAAGTAATTATAGCTGCTGGTATTAATTAGAAGGAGGAAAAGGCCTTCAAGCATTTGTGCCTGACCTGATTTCATGATGGAATGCGAAATCTAGGGGCAGTTTGGTTCAGAGAATCCGAATAAAGAGGGTTAAGGGATGGCTGGAATTCTAGGCTTTGACTGGCTGGTTGACCCAGACTTTGACTTTCACCACAGTATACAAGAAAAAGAGATATATTATCTCACATCAGTTTTGAGTCGCCGCCACTGCATTTTTGAAGGAAATATTGTATAATATTGCAGATTATGATTTTTTCCTATTAATAGTCTAATATTTTTATTCAGGTTTTGAGGGGAGTGGGGTGGGGGTGTTTATTTTTCATATCAATATTTTCTATTGTTCTCTGTAAAGTCAGATTCATTTCTTTACTCCTTTTTGAAAGAGATGGTGCTGAAAATCCAGGCCAAGAACATATATACCTTAGTTATTTGCATTACACAGCTGTCAGTTTTCCCCTTCTTTCAGCTCCTCTCAGCTGCTATCCACCCCATCCCAGCTGGTGCTAACTATAGCAGGAACTGACCACACTTGGACTTGGCAAAAGAAGGAGCTAATTTTAGCCCTGGACCCTTGACTGAGTTATGCTGGATTTTGCCTGCTGTGATTAATGAAATGCTGGTGTACCTGTTGTTTTTTTCTCTCTCCAGTTTTTTGTCTTTTTTTTTACTTCTTGATCTTTGTTTTTTTATGCTTTGGGAAAGCTGGAAGAGTTCTTTGACATAAAGTGGCAGGGCATAAGTTGTGTTCTACTTGTACATAGTTTAGGAATTGTGTGGCGTTCTGTACATTGGTTAAAGTTGTGCAATGTGTCAGTCAGCTTTTCTTGCCCTCTCAGATCTAGGTTTTTAAAAGCTTCTCTGTGTTCCTTAGCCCCAATTCAAATCATTATTCAACGATTCTTCATGAACTTAGAAGGAGAGAGAGAGAGATAGGAAGAAGAGAGAGAGAGAAAGAAAGAAAGAGAGAGAGAGAGGAGAGAGAGAGAGAGAGAGAGAGAGATCCTCTTTACTCCATATTGTTGTTGTATGTATAATTTCATGATATTGAATCTAATGTTTGGTTATATATGGACTGAATGTATGTCGGCTGTGAAACAAAACCAGATTTTTTGTCACAAGTACTTATCACAAATCTGAAATGTACAAGTGTTTAAAATTTGTTTTTTCCAAAGCAAAACTCAAGTGTTATGTCACCTTCATTAGAATTGCATTATTGTCGGTGTTGTTTGTGTGAAAAGCAACAGATTTTGTGTGTTGTGTGTGTTTTTTTTGTGTTTGTTTTTTTTACCGTGACTGCTCAAAAGTGAAATGAGTAGTTGTGGTTGATGGTTATGTTGTTGTCAAGTGCTTTTTTGTATTGGCCATATATGTGTGTGTGTATCTTACTCTCTGTGTGTGTGTGTGTGTGTGGCGTGTATGTGTGTGTGTGTGTGTGTGTGTGTGTGTGTGTGTGTGCACGTGTGCGTGGGGTTGTGCTGTGTGTGTGTGTGTGCATGGACATGTGTGTGTGTGTGTTGTGTGTGTGGATGTGTGTGTGTGTGTGTGTTTGCATGCACGTGTGTGTGTGTGTGTGTGTGTGTGTGTGTGTGTGTGTGTGTGTGTGCGTGTGTGTGTGTGTGTGTTGTGTGTGTGTGTGTGTGTGTGTGTGGTTGGGGTTGTGTGTATGTGTGTGTGATATTTGTATCTACCTTATGTTTAAAATTGTTCTGCTTCTTAGTGAAGGCCCATCTATTCCATCTGCTTTTTTGTTGAGTCAACCAGCCACTGTGGTGCAATAATTAATACACTAGATTTCTGGCTGGAATTTAGTGAATTAAAATCCCATCAGAGGTTTTTCAGTCTGAGTGAGTGTGCCCCAGGCTCAGGGAGAAGGCATGGATCACACAGTCAGGGAAAATCCGTTCAATAGATGTGTGACTTTGAGAGAGTTGTTCAGATTTCTTGACCAGCACTGCACATGTGTTTTCTTTATGGCCAGGTTGATGCCAAAGTATTTTTTTAAGAAGCAGGAGAGAGAGAGATCCTTATCATGTGGTCTCCAGCCAAAGTTGACTTGTCTTTTCGTGGTTATCATCCAAAGTGGACTAACTACCATTGCTCTGTTTTCATCCTTATCACTACTGATCATCCTACTGTAAAAAGAAACAATCTCTTGATTTTGTGACCCATGTTGCCCTTGTCTTATGATGCCTCGCTGTTAATTTCTCCTATGTTTCCATTCCTTGTGATGGGGTGGTAAGTAGATTATCTCCCATGCGATCAGAGCCCTGTCGCAGCGTTGTGTTACTAAATCTGGACACACCTGCAAATTTTGCGATGCTCTGTTTCCTTGGGTGGTGGTCGAAAGCCCTCCATTGCATACTCTTTTCCTTCATGGCAAATGGTAGAATTTAAGCAACCTCTTTTTAGAGGTCACATCCTAACTGGCTAGCTGTACCCACCCAAGAAGCTGTGCAGAGAGGAGACATCACATGGGCTAATGTCCACTCTTTTACACCTGTATTGTGTCAGGTGTCAGATCCTCTGGAGTGTGGGGATTCAAGGGGTCTTTTGTTGGAGGTCAGGTTAGGAGATGGTTACAGTCACCCCCTGAGGGTGGGTGGGTGTCTCACTCCCTGAGGCTTTACCACTACCTAACTGACACTGACAGGCTTGGCAGGACTAGGGGTGTCCTACTCAGGTTGAATCAGAGCATGCACCACTGGAAACATCAGCAGCTAGGAGCAGCTCAGGGTCTCCTCTTGCTGGTGGCCTTACAGTTGCAGTTGCCCCATGTGCTCATAACATCTTGTGCACACGTGAAATCCTGTTACGTTTTTCATAAGAGTAGGCCATTGTGTGCCGGTGGGACAGATGACAGGATTTACAAAAACTGCATACACACGGGGACTGGACGAAAAAAAGCACATGAGTGCTTATTCCATTATCCTCAATATAAAAGAAGAAAAAAAGAAAAGAAAAAAAGAATAAAAACATTGATAGTCCTGCAGGCTTCTCACTCAAAAGACACGACAGAGCAAGCCAAGGGATGGAAATGAGCACCGTGAGAACTAAAGAACTGAAAAGAGGCAGCAACAGAAAGAAAGAAAGAAAGAACTGTTGGTTGGTGTTGACGGTACTCCAGTCAGATCCACACCATCTCCTTGTAACAAAGTCTTGTGCAGTAGTTTTCATTGTTCCTATTGAGGCATGACCCTCACAGTGGCTGAATTATCACGGGCTGAGGGTGACTTATTTACAGAAGAAGAAAAGGCAGATTGTCAGCATGGAGTTTTGACTGGTGTGGAAGACATGCGTAAGGTGTTAAGTGACATTCTGCTGTTAGCTGAGATTTGCATCAAAGAATATTCTAAGTGCCCATGTTTCATGTTTTTTTTTGGGAGGGTTTTTTTTTTTTGGGGGGGGGAGGGGGTTGTATATGAAAGAGGAAAAATGAAAAATTGAACTTTCTACATAGAATCAAGGAGTGTGTTCAGCATCTGTGTACATATAAAATGAAAAATTGAACTTTTTACATAGTATCAAGGAGTGTGTTCAGCATCTGTGTACATATGCATGTTTTGGAAATAAGTTACCTGCATGGTTATATTGGAAGCTGAATGCAATATTTCAGGATATGAAACTTCAAATGTTACATAGCATGTATGTTGGGTTCAGTTAAGTGGTCAGTGTGGATTTTGACCTCCAAGTGTGCCTTTGACTTTCCTGCATTCACCAGTTACTGCAAAAACTCTTTTCAGTATTCAGAGTGTTTCGTTTATTTTCATGACAATCGTGTCTCATTATTTATTGATTTATACCACTTTATGTCACAGCAGATTTCTCTGCGTGAAATTCGGGCCGCTCTCCCTGAGGAGAGCGAGTCGCCACAAGTGCAGCGCTTACCCTTTTTTTTTGTTTTGTTTTTCCTGTCTGCAGTTGTATTTGTTTCCCTATCAGAGTGGATTTTTTCTACAGAATTTTGCAAGGGACAACCCTCTTGTTGCCGGTTTTTTTATGTGCGCTAAATAATGATGTGTAACACACAGGACCTCGGTTTATCGTCTCATCCAAAAGACATTAGGCAAACACAACCCTATAGGTACTATCACACTCTCTACCAAGGGTGAAGGATCACACTGTGAGTATGTATACCAAGGCAGAGCTTGTTGCTTAATTTAACAGAAGTGCCCTCAGGCCTTATTCAGAGGGGAGTGGGCTATGGCCATGGCCAGAATTGGCTGGATTGAATACTGGGTAACTGTGACTGTATTGATGTGGTTTGTTATAATATTGTCATGAGTCCTTTTTTTGTTGTAAATATGATGGTGACCAAGTGGCGTGTGAAGAGACAACTGTTAATAGCAGACTTTTTTTGATATGGTTCATTATGAAAGACAGATCATGCCTGTCAGAATGGGTGTGATGCTGAGTGTCATGAAATTGTTTTCTTGTGGCAATGTGATAGATCCAATGTCAGTGACTGTCCTGATTGTTGAGATATGGTTGTTGTAAAAAAACAAACAAACCATACCTGTCAATGTAACTGGTTTTGACACACACAACACACTTGGACCATAACATTGTCATGATAATCATTTATTTACCATTTTTCTCTTGTTTTGTTTCATGTGTACGCCAGGATCCACAAAAAAATGTTCATAGCTGCCAACTGTTTTCTTTTTCCAGATTTTTTTTGTGTTTTTAGGCATGATATCAGTTTCTATGAAAAATTTTCAGTTTCCAAAATTTCTACAAAATTGATGAAGACCTGTGATTTCTGTACAGCAGCTCTGATTCCAGTTCTTGATACGTTTCTATGCTAGTTGCTCAAAATTTCTGGGGGGTTTTGTGTTAGTTTATTGCACTGCTTCACAAATGAATGTGAATGTGTGGACAAAACTAACAAGCAGCAGTCGACAATGTCCATGGGAGGTGCATTAATTAACCCTCTTAGTCCTGAACTGGGATTTGCTGGGATTTACACACAGTAGACATCCATCATGCTGTGACCATCACTAATTGGTACCACATGTCGAAGCTCTATCAGACTAGAGGTACAAAGCTTGCTGAGAGTCGGGAAGTAATTATAGCTGCAGGTATGTACTTAGAAGGAGGAAAAGGCGAGCGAGCATGTGTGCCTGGCCTGATTTCGTGATGGAATGCGAAATCTATGGGCAGTTTGTGTTCAGAGAATCTGAATGCAAGAGAGTTAAGTTTAGGAGGTCATGTATTGATCACATTATAGCTAATAATAGTATAGATTTGTGTCTGTTGAAGTTCAAAACAAAAAAGCAAGGCTGAAACTGCGCATTAAATGCTGTGTAACTGATGAATTTAGAGATCAGATTTCTGAAGTTGCAACAAACAAACAAGCGTTTTTTCAGAGCATGTGATAAACAGCATTGACCTGCAGGCAGTAGTGAACAGATGTGAAGCCAAAGCCAGCTGTGAAGAGCTGATGTTGTCCAACCCAGATTAAGTGCTCTGTTGGCACTTCAGTCGCAATAAAACAAATAAAAAGCAACAAAAGTCGATGCATCTGGTAAGCAACAGCTGTCTGTATACAATTCTGTCTGCTGATTTTGTTCTTTATCAAAGCAGACACAGTAAGTGATCGTTGTACTTTCAGTTTCCACCTGCGGCCATTTCGTTTTTAAGCGCAGCACTCTATTTTTTCTGAGTTCATCATCTTGTCAGGAGATGGACAGTTTGCTCCTTCAACCATAAAAATACTTCAGCTTTACGGGGGTATGCCCTCTAATCCTGACTTTTTCAGGAGGGGGGCTGTGCCCCCCTGCCACTCCCCCCCCCCCCCCCCCCCCCCCCCCACAAATTCTGTTTTTGGATTCTTGAAGGTTGGCAGCTATTATTTTCCATTGAAATAGCCCAAACTGAGATTGTTTCTCAAAGGAAATTCGAACAGCACAACTCTTTTGTTCACTGTAACAAAAAAGTTGACTGTCTTGTCAGAATTGGGCCGCCATACTGGCTTTGATAATCTTGGTCCAAGTGTTCAGTAATTTGAGGTGTGTGTTTTTGGTGGTTTTCATATGACCTGTAATGAAAGCATACTTTTATTGAAGAATTTTTTTGTGTGTGTTGATCATGCAACGATGAATATGTCTGTCACAGTGAAACGAATGTGTGCTCATGATATTGTTGCTCCAAAGAAACAAGAATGTTCGTTCGCTACGACTTCATTCAGTATTCATGCTGAGTGATGTGTATTGTAAATTTGTTTTCAGATGTGTGTTGTTACATAACCTAAATGCCTGTCCGTGTTTGTTTATACATCATTTTCTTTGTTATGGCAATTTCTTTGTTATAGTGTTTTCTTGCAAAATAATTATATAAAAAAACCTTGAGTCAAAAGTTTACACTTTTACACAGTGTATTGATCTATGTCTGTATGGAAGTATGTATGTGTGTGATTTAAAGGATAATATTGTAAAGTCATTGTTAGAAGAGCTGCAAAGAAGAAATAACTGCATATATCATCGCAAGTACAAAAAAAATATTTTGAGAGAGAAAAGTACATTATTGAATTGCCATAATTATAACAATATGATTTCATTATTTAGGTTCAGTTGTATAAATCATTCATTGTCAATTGAAATAGGACAAGTGAACGGCATTCAATGTGAAAATCGTCTTTGTAAACAATGTAACATGAAAACGATAGGAGATGAGTTTCACTTTATAATGGAATGTCCAAAGTTTTCTAAGCTTTGGAAGAATGTCCAACCTCATGATCCAAGATCCATGTTCACAGTCTGTAATTTGTTCTCTTCTGACAATAAGACGTCATTAAAACTTAGCAAATTTCTAGTTAAGAGTAAAGTTGCATGACACTGATGAAAAGGTTGACTGCATGGTTGACTGTCTTTCTATTTCTGTCACGTGCAGTGTTGTAAACGTTTTTGTTAATGTCAATAATATTTGTTACAGTTGATTTTGTTTCCTGAAATCCTTCATGCCCCAAGAGGGGTCAGAGGTGACAAAAATGACTAAATTTTTAATCCTGACATCAATATCACCTGCATGATGTCAAGGATGAAATGATAATTACAGGGTTCATACAGATCTTTGGGAAGAAAATTCAAGGACTTTTCAAGGACTTTCAAGGACCTCACTCTCAATTTTCAAAGACCTCCATCGACAAATAGTGCTTACATTTTAACAATGTCTACACACTTTACAGCTGAAAAGAAAATATCTATAGCCATTTGGTCCAAATTTTCTTCATAACAAGAAATATTTCTACAGCAGTTAACTGGGCTAAATCAAAAACAATCGTTGGCCTAAAGTGTGCACTTCGCTTAAAACAATTTCAATCTAAGTGATCACCCCATTTGTTCATTCATAATTTCTCTGCATGCTGGTTCTCAAAGTCTAAATATGTGTAAAGCTCCCTGTGAGTTACTTTACCCAGGAGACTAATAGTTTACAATAGTAAACATTCATCCTCCTGGATAACAGGTTGGAAGGGAGGGGGGAGGGGCTGGAAAGGGGGAATAGCTTATGGTATTGCTGTGGACAGATTTTCACATCACAACACATTGACATGGGTGAAAGTGAAAAAAATCTCTCAATCCACATTTTTTTGTCCTCTGGACATTCCAAATCCTGAAGAAAAAAAATCAATCCTGAAGCAATTTAAATATAATTCTCCCCTTATATTACTGTATGCACATCCCGCGCGTGTCTCTGATGCCCCATCAAGTTTCAGTGTTGGGGGGGGGGGGGGGGGGGGGGGGGGGGGGGGGGGGGGGGGTTCCAGGGGGCATTGCCCCCTGGCGGGGTGAAGGGGCAGAGTTCCTTGTGGGGGTCCGGGGGCAACGCCCCCTGAAGCTGAAGATTTTTCAACAATTCTAGCCTGTTTAACGGCTCTCCTTGAACTAATTTCAGTTCTTGATACTAAGCAATTTCTGCCCTGAAATAAGCTCTCCAAGTATGACTTTTTCTGTCATTTCTTCAATCTAAAGGAGGTTCTATTCCAAGTAATCACATAGCAAAAATGAGTATATTTCTAGACAAATGTGCGCTAACGCAGTTAAAGTTAAAGTCTGTCCCGAGCCTAAGGCTCATCAGGCCGGTGCTTATCCCGGTTTCTGTGGCGTTAAGCGACTGAGAGTCGTAGACTCCCCCCTGGATAGGACGCCAGTCTATCGCAGGGTTAACCCCAACACAAGGTTGGTACCCCTTTTACACCTGGGTGGGGTGAGAAAATAGCCGTAAAGTGCCTTTTCCAAGGGCACAACACCCATAGCTGAAAGCTGGGATCGAACCCGCAACCTTTAGATTACGAGTCCAACACCCTAACCACTAGACTATAGCGGCGGCTGCACTAACGCAGATAGAGGAAGAAAGAGAAAGAAAGGACAGACACACATAGACAGAGAAACAGAGAGAGAGAGAGAGGGGGGGGGGAAGAGGTGTGTGTGTCTGGTGTAAAGCAAGAACTAAGAGATACCAATGATGCGAAGTCAGATTTATGCATGACGGTTCTCAAAGTGTAAATTGTGTGTTAGTGTTGTGATGTTGACTGTTACTGGAGTTGTGATAGTGTTCATAGTAATTGCTCCTTGGATAGTGTTGGAAAGTCAGATTGGAATGTTTATTGCCATTAAGAATAGCTTTGTTATAGCTGATGGAAAAGATTTCACATAAACATCATTGTAATGGTGCAAAAGTGAAAAAAATTTCAATCATTTTTTTCTCTTTTTCCAATCCTAAAAAAAATAATCAATCTGAAGCAATTTATATATAATATTCACCTGATTATCTGTTACATCCACTAGTGTTTTACGTGTGCCATTAAGTTTTCAGCTGTTGATGAGAGGCAAGTGGTTTCTGGTTCGAGTATACACACTTCATCGGTACAAGGGTCATTTCCTTTTGTCGAGTTGAACATTTTGCTGGTGCTTTTGGGGTGTCTCGGCACGCCTCCTGATGCATGAATTATTCTAACAATTTAACCATTTGACAACGGCCCCAACCTCGACTATTTCTTCGGATAAAAGCCAAACGCCCTGGAAATAAGCTCCCCAAATGACTTTATTCTGGCGATTAATTCAATTCCCTCAATCTGCTAAATCTCTATTCAAGTAAGCCACAGAAATGCGGTAACTTCTAGAAAATGTGTTTCATAAGCGGCGTTAAAAGTGAGTTGTTGCCCAAGCTTTTGGAGCAAAAGTGCTAATGTTTCTAGGTATGCGATGAATCGTAACCACATTCCGATCGTTTATAGAGCATTCTCGCAATTACCCGTAGCAAGGTTGGTACGCCTATTTATCACCTGGGTGGTGTGACATCAGTCGTGAAAGTGCCTTTAAGGGACAGACCTATACTGGCAGAAGTGCGAGCGAAACGACTTGATTACAGTCCAACACCTAACCCGTAGCTATTGAGCGCGCTGACTTAGATTGAGGGAAAATAAGAGGGAAGGTCAAATCCAAGAGGTACAGAGAATGAGTAAGTGTGTGGGGGTTGCATGGGATTTTGATCGGTTGTCGGCTCAAAAACGGTTAAGTGGAGATGAGACGGAGACAAGAATAGAGAGGACGAGAGGAAGTTGTGATGTGTTTCGTGTGCTTGTTGCAAAAAAGTGATTGAAATGATTAAGGTTCAAAATTCTTTTCAATAATTTTTTTATGTTAGATTTTATTTAATCAATCCATGCATGATACTAAATTTGACCAACGAAACAAACACATTTTAATATCATTCTGCCCTAAATGTTGTCATAAATAAAGTTCTTACTTCAAATAAACTTTTATGACTCAAAATGCATTATACACATTTATTGTATATTCTGATATATCATCTGCTGTTATTTCCATACCTATCTACAGTTGTTGACGTTCTTTCTTTGGTTATTACATTAAACTCACAACAGTTTCAGTTCATCTACCACATTCATCTACATGCCAATTCAGATAGTTGTTACAGTATTTATCTTTCTGTCCTGTTGGCATTTTTGTTTCAAATATTTTTATGATTTATGTGTACTTAGAATTAAATAAGGTATTCTAGTCGTATTCTTTGGTTAAAAATAAAAATTTTAGTTCTGTAATCCTGTTTATATCATTTTTATTTGCAAACTGTTTTTCACTGTTTTATTACAATGTTTGATCATGTCTGAACTTCTTTGAACAGCATAACTTAACTGATGAACATCAAAAGTACCTTGGTTTTACCATACACGTTTAAACCCAATTGTGTAAAGGATATTTTTTACTGTATTGATCCATTTATCACATGTATTCGTCTGATACAAATAATCGTATACTATTCTAATATAAGAGTTTGGTTTTGATTCTGTTAAATGAATCCAAAAGGATATTATCTGGCATATGATTTTAAGAGTCAGTGGAAATCTTCCTAATTCACCCAGAGTGGGTAGTACCAATGCTTTTTTATGAACTCCCAGTATTTGTTTACAAAATTTTATATGAAAAGTTTCATACAGAAACTGATTTGATAAGCATGTCTTGAACAATTCATCAATATGAAATTCTGTCTCCCCATGAAAACAAAAAGGAAACCAAACTTCTGCTCCATAAGTTAAAACAGGAGTTATTAATGAGTCAAATAAACGCATTATTATAGTAGTCTTTAAAATTTTGTCCATGAACTGCTCTTTTAAAGGCGTACAATGCTTTATTACTTTGTTTTACTAAATGTTCTTGTGTTGCTTGAAACTTACCATTCTGATGAAAGATGACACCTAGATATTTGTAAGTTTCTACTGTTTCAATTAAATGCTCTCCACACTTAAAATGTATGGGAATTTTAGGTGGTGATCTCGTAAAGACTATTACCTTTGTTTTGGTTTTGTTTATCTTTAAGCCCCAGTTTGAACTGTATTCTTGAAGTTTATTCAATTTAGTTTGAAGACCTACTTTGGTTGTTGATAGTAATGCTAGGTCATCAGCATATAGTAAACAAGGAATTCGGTCTCTCAAAGTTATATATGGTGAATCTTTCTCGTCAATATACTGAACTATATCATTGACATATATATTAAATAATGTAGGGCTTAATGTATTTCCCTGATGCACCCCTCTTTTCACTCTGATTTCACCAGTGTGTTTTCCTTGCCTGTTTGTAATTACTGTTGCATTCCAATACATGTTTTTAATAACATTATAGGTTTTACCTGTTATCCCTATTTCGTTTAGCTTTATTAGAAGACCCTCATGCCACACATTATCGAAAGCTTTCTGAAAATCTGCAAAGCAGCAATAAAGTCTTTTACTTTTTACTTTTAGCACTTTATCTATTAAATTGTTAAGTAGAAAGATATGGTCCGTTGTTCTGCATGTTTTCCTGAATCCAGCTTGTTCTCTGACAATACTATTGTTATTTTCTAAATATTCAGATATTCTTTGATTTAGTATTTGACAAAATAGTTTTCCAATAGTGTTTGTTAACGTAATTCCTCTGTAGTTTTCCGGATTATATGTGCATCCACTTTTATAGATCGGGACATTCACTCCCACTTTCCAGTCAGAGGGATATATACCCGTTTCTAACACTAAATTGAAAATATCCCGCATTGTCTCTATAAGACTAGGTGAAACTGATTTAATCATTTCATTTGTTATTCCATCTTTTCCTGTAGTGTAATCAATCCTTGCATTTCGCAAAGAACTAATTGCAATAGTTTTCAAACTTGGTGCAATGGGTAGATAAAAATACCATAAACAACATATCTAAAAAGTAGGAAAAAGTAGGTGTCGGAAGATGCCGAAAATCAGTAAACAAACACACTAATAAACGATATTTCACACTCTGAGACTGATCGTTTGCTAAAGCTGGCCTGCTTCTGGTGCCGCGGCATCCTCCCTTTTTTGGTCAGGCTCCACCCAGTTTTGA
>CM060321.1:26141430-26158930 GCA_030674155.1 Stramonita haemastoma
GGGCAGTCAAGTGAAGAGAAAGGAGGAGGGCAGTCAAGTGAAGAGATTGGAGGAGGGCAGTCAAGTGTAAGAGATTGGAGGAGGGCAGTCAAGTGAAGAGATTGGAGGAGGGCAGTCAAGTGAAGAGATTGGAGGAGGGCAGTCAAGTGAAGAGATTGGAGGAGGGCAGTCAAGTGAAGAGATTGGAGGAGGGCAGTCAAGTGAAGAGATTGGAGGAGGGCAGTCAAGTGAAGAGATTGGAGGAGGGCAGTCAAGTGAAGAGATTGGAGGAGGGCAGTCAAGTGAAGAGATTGGAGGAGGGCAGTCAAGTGAAGAGATTGGAGGAGGGCAGTCAAGTGAAGAGATTGGAGGAGGGCAGTCAAAGAAGAGATTGGAGGAGGGCAGTCAAGTGAAGAGATTGGAGGAGGGCAGTCAAGTGAAGAGATTGGAGGAGGGCAGTCAAGTGAAGAGATTGGAGGAGGGCAGTCAAGTGAAGAGATAGGAGGAGGGCAGTCAAAAGAAGAGATTGGAGGAGGGCAGTCAAGTGAAGAGAAAGGAGGAGGGCAGTCAAGTGAAGAGATTGGAGGAGGGCAGTCAAGTGAAGAGATTGGAGGAGGGCAGTCAAGTGAAGAGAAAGGAGGAGGGCAGTCAAGTGAAGAGATTGGAGGAGGGCAGTCAAGTGAAGAGATTGGAGGAGGGCAGTCAAGTGAAGAGATTGGAGGAGGGCAGTCAAGTGAAGAGATTGGAGGAGGGCAGTCAAGTGAAGAGATTGGAGGAGGGCAGTCAAGTGAAGAGATTGGAGGAGGGCAGTCAAGTGAAGAGATGGGGTCAGGAAGGGAGGGGCAGTCAAGTGAAGAGATTGGAGGAGGGCAGTCAAGTGAAGAGATTGGAGGAGGGCAGTCAAGTGAAGAGATTGGAGGAGGGCAGTCAAGTGAAGAGATTGGAGGAGGGCAGTCAATAGAAGAGATTGGAGGAGGGCAGTCAATGAAGAGAGATAGGAGGAGGGCAGTCAAGTGAAGAGATTGGAGGAGGGCAGTCAAGTGAAGAGATTGGAGGAGGGCAGTCAAAGAAGAGATTGGAGGAGGGCAGTCAAGTGAAGAGATTAGAGGAGGGCAGTCAAGAGAGGAGAAAGGAGGAGGGCAGTCAAGAGAGGAGAAGAATGTTTTATTTTATTATATTATTATTTATTTTTATTTTATTCTTTTATGTGTATCAGTGTATATGTGAGTGTCACATCATCCCTTTCTCTTTCTCTCTTCTTCTTTCTTTCTCTGTATGTGTTTTTTCTTTAAAGCTTCAGGAAGTGAATGAATTTGACTCACTGGGTGTGCCTGATTTTGATTGATTCTGCTGCTTCATTTCATCCCAGCAAGAGTACCCTAGATAAACTGAGCTTTCAATAACTATCAGATGTGTACTGATTCTTCGTTGGGAATTATGTTCTGATTATGCCGACTGAAGTGACTTGCCACAGTGATTATTTGAACTAACTCTGATGCTGTTTTCCTGTACCTGCACTGTTTTATTTTATACTCATTGTAAAGTTCTGACCTTCAAGGAGAGACTATCACTTTACTCAGCCGTGGGGACTATACAGTGGTCGTAAACTCGGTTTAATCCTGGTAAAATGCAGGAAAGCATACATGATTTTGCATGCTTATGGGCTGCAAATGCTTAATTTAGCATCATGTGCAGTATACTTTCATTGCTTTTTGCTTTATCTTGCGTTTAATAGTGATTCTATTGTCAAATTCGTAATCAGCATGTCGAAAGCTTTCCAACGATATGCCACAAGACCATATTACAAACTGTTTAAAAAATATGGTAAAATCCAAATTTTATGACGTCATAAAATCTTTCAAAAAGTGACCTTCCGACACTTAGATTCCCCTACTTTTTGAATATGTTAATAGCTAGCTACTTTTCTATCCAATCATCGCAAAAGCATTACTATTACAATTAATTCTTTTCTCGGCACTTTTTTTTGCAAATATTGACTAGACTACTGGTGATTTTTTATTTTTCAGTCTTTTGATTGTTTTTGTAATTTCCTCCGTTGTAATTTCTTTATCTAGGAGTGGATTATCAGTTATTTTCAATTCATCGAACATTATTTGTATTTGCTTTTTGCGGTCTGGATCTATTTGCGGTTCTTTTCCAACAAGTGTTTTTAAGTGTTCAGTCCACTTACTGCTACTAATGTGATTTTGATGTTTCAATTCATCATCTACACTTTCTTTTAATTTTTGTAAAGTTTTCCACAATATACTCGGATCTTCTTCAATGGCATCATGTACTGCGATACTAACTTATTTTTGTAGAATTTATTTTTATTTTTTATCAAAGTATTATACTGTTTTCTTTTTGAAAAGTATTTTTGTCGAAGTTCAATTTTATATGGGGTTCTGTTCATTGCATTTAGTAAAGATTTTACATCTTTTCTCGTACTTGTACATTCTGAGTCAAACCATTTTTTTTTTTTTTTACTGCGTTTAATTCTTCTTAAAGGTTTTGACTTTCTGGTCTTCAAGCTTAATTTCGCCACTTTGATAAAGATACCAGATAGTTGCTTGGAACATTCATTCACTACATTTGTTGAATCATACTGCCTTGTATTTTGATTTATTTGTTCTAAAACTGCATGTGTTTTAGTTTTTATTTGTGTTATATGTAATTGCATTGATGGTAGTAAAAGAGACTTTTGAAATTGTTCCTTGGAATTTTTATCCCATACAAAACGTATTTGTTCTGGTGAATCTTTAGTAATACAATCTGCCTGTGTATCTCTTATTATTTTGACGGACTTCTGACTTATGTCTACGCTTGGTATATTTATATCTAAATCAAGTGGACAATGATCAGAATAATCCATTAAATCTTTAACTTTCATATGTTTTACCTGTTTCATAAATGATTTTGAACAAATAAAATAATCCACAATACTACACCCTTGGGGCTGAAAGCAAGTAAACCTACCTTGTGTGTGTGTGTGTGTGTGTGTGTGTGTGTGTGTGTGTGTGTGTGTGTGTGTGTGTGTGTGTGTGTGTGTGTGTTTTGCGCGCGCGCCTGTGTAAATCAGTCATTTACTTCCAGTGTGTGTGTGTGTGTGTGTGTCAGAGAGAGAGAGAGAGAGAGAGAGAGGAGAGAGAGAGAGAGAGAGAGAGAGGAGAGAGAGAGAGAGAGAGAGAGAGAGAGAGGAGAGAGAGAGACTATAGAGAGAGAGGGGGGGGGGGAACTATCCATGAAAAAGGGAAGGCCAGTGGCCTGCTGACTGTTGTATTTAATTTAATATAACCATTGCTCTCTGACCCCACGTGGAACAGCCAGTGAAAGCCTTATATTAGAGCTGCTAGTCCATCCCTATCATGAAACTTGACACCCATTGTTGGTACACATGGTCTTTCAACAGAAAAAGTGGTCTTGTTAGGCCTACCTAGGCTTGAATTGCCTTGTGACATAAAGCAGAGAAAGGGAGTAATTACTAACCGGCATGGAAGAGTTAGTTCCCTTGGCCTGCTTTCGTAGATTTCTTTTTTCTCCTATTTTTTCTTCTTCTCTTTTTTTACTTTTATAAAAATTCCACGAATTTACAGTCAGTACCATATCTGATCTCACCATGCCAATCTCTCTCTCTTTCTCTTTTCCTTCTTTTTTTCTTTGGTAACAGTAAAATTCAAGGACTTTTCAAGCACCTGGAGGCATATGCCTGATTTTCAAGAACTTTCAAGGCCTTGAAAAGGGAGGTCCAAAATTCAAGGACTTTCAAGGACTTTCAAGAACCGTAGGAAGCCCTGTAATTATGATACCTGCATTTACCAGCTACCTGTTTCAAATTTTACTTTATTTCATTCGCACAGTGTGGGAAGTAAATTGCAATCTAAATTGAAATAATGGAGGAGGGAGAAACTGGAGAAGTCTGTTTGAAAATTCTTGAACTATTGAAAACTTCTAATTTAAATATGCAGATCTGAGAAGTGTAGAAAACACACATGCACATGTTGCCCCCCTTCCCATCTAATACACAAGCGTGCCACACACACACACACACACACACACACCACAACTTCACATACTATGGCAATTTGCCATTTCTGTGAAAACAAACATCTTCACTTGCAATTGAGAGACAAAAGACCACCCATTTTGATTGATACAACTTTACTGAAGTCACTAGCTTGGTACAAAGTACAAAATCATTACATTATTGGGCACAGTGGTAAAGACAAATTGCATAAAAAATTGAGTGTTTTCATAAATTATTGCTTGTTCAAAAATACAAGCACAAGGTGCAAAATTGTGTGCATAAAGAAGGCACTATTGTATATACACCTGAATTTACCAAAAATGTTTTGAGTTAATACTGATGACTATTTTCATTTGACAGGTGAATATAATGAATTGGAAAGGGCTTTTATTTCTATTTAAAGAAAAAAAAAAGATAATACTTAACAGAATACCACCACATAGCCATGAATTTCTGTTCCTGTCTGAATGAAAAAAATATGAGGATAAGCATATCACTAGCACAATCCTTTCAGTTTCAAGACATTTCCATCACTTAACGTTTTGCCAATTCCTAGGTGTATTATACACTCTCCCTAGATTGAACTGTTTTACATGAACACAGGGTTTGACCCAAATCTTTTTCTGTCACACATTCCAAGAGCACATGTTCAAATGACGTGTTTGTTTTTTTTTTTCTTCTCTCATTCCTTGGCTACAGCTCTGAGGTGCATCAATGGTGCGATTTTGTGTATGTATGTTTTCATTCAGCATTAAGGCATTCGCATTCTGACTTCAGAGATGGTGGCTAAAAACAACATCTTGTGTTTATGCAGTTTAAAAAAAAAAAAAAGTCATTTGTTCCTACCAGCATGAAATGGCCTACTCTTCAAAAGGCGGAACATGTTTTTAACTTATGTGCAAGGTGTTCTGGGTGTTACAGGGCTGGGTCGGTTTATAGTCTTACCCAAGGCTTGAATAATCCCTTACCTTCTCTCTCAGCCCCATGTGGAGATGTTGGGACACTGCACTGATTTTTTCAGTGTGTCACAGGCACCAGGAACCTGGCTGAGCCCATCCCTCTCCAGGTAGCAGAGAGCATGCTGGGTTTACAAGTAGACTTGTTACCATTCTTTTCATGCAGTCAAACTCAGACCACAAAACTGAATCATTCTTTTCTTGCAGTCAAACTCAGACCACAAAACTGAATCTTTTTTTTTATTTGCAGTCAAACTCAGACCACAAAATTTGACAAGTGAAAACCTTGTGGTTAGCTTACATACTTTGCTCTTTCGTTTCAGTTTGGTATTACTTAGAGCCAGTCTGACCAGTACACAGGTTGGTTGTGTGAGGGCTGTCACAGTGTTTTCTCTCATTGTGAATCCAATAATATGTATCCTTCAACTTCAGAACGACTCTTGTCACATGTACAACCTTCTCAAACTTCATCAAACTGTAAGAGAACACAATTCATGACTTACCATCATGCTGGTTAAGCTACATGTTCCTATACATGGTTGTATTTTAATATTGTTAAACAAAAACAAATTTAAAATATCGTAATAATGAAAATGAGATGTACTTTTCAGTGTGAACAACACACATTCCTGCCCCAGTTTAGAATTGGTGACAATGCATCTCCATCATGAAAACTGTTAGAAAACTTGTGTTTTTTTTTTTGAAAAGTAAAAGTGAAGTTTTTGTTCCCTCATCTTCATGGAATACATTTCTCGTAGAAAAAAAAACAAAACAAACTGACTGCCATGGTCGTCTATGCAGGTTAAAAAGATAAAGTTTGATGTTACACAAAAAATGTATGCTGTTTTTATTTACAATGATCAAACACTTAACATGAAATAGTCACTGATGAGTGAAAGCAGCACATTTTCATTGTGAAAGTCACTATTCACTACGCGTCTGTTTAAAAAAATTTTTTTAAAATAAAATTGGTACACATTGAAATACTTAAGAAAAAAGGTTGAGCAAAAAGGTGCTGTAAAGTTCACAAGAAATGCATAGTTTTGGATGTTGCAAGTTTGTTATATAATTATGTATATCATTTTAAAATCATGCTGAAAGTTTAACTTGGATCATACATTTTGTTATGGTATTTGTTTTCTAAAAAGCTGATGAAATTCCAAAGGATGAGGGTGAAGTTGTAGGCACTAACATTGGCATCTACCATAGCAGAGCATAAGGCAATGGACATTAAACTGCTAGACAACTACAAAACGCATGCACAAATGATTTCCTTTTTACAATGACACACAATTCATATTTGCAAAACAGCTCACAAAAACTCACATAATAGAGTAATATGAGTTACAAAACTGCTTTATGGAGACATGAACAAGAGTTTACAAAAATCATTTACAGAGTAACACACAAACACTCTGGTGATATTTACTATGAAGACATGTTTATACAATGACATTCAATGATTATTATCAAATGTAAAAAAAATACTCAATAAATAACATACAAAGACCACTTGCATAAAGCAAACACCATTTTTTTTAAACAAGTGGAACACAAATGGATATTACGTGTGAAAATGAGTTCATGAAAACATAAATGATGTGCATTAGTTCATGGCTGAAGACCCACCTACACACCTCTTGTAATGTATGACTGCATGAAGCAAAAAGAGGTATTGTCCACCAAATGACAGGGAAAAAAAACCCAAAATGATGCCAAAAATAGTTTTCAAAGTGTAAAATCATCCAACACTGAGAGATAGCTGGAGCATAATTGAATGGTGTGACAATGCCATCCTCTGCTCAAAACAAAAAGACCGAGATGATAGCAAAATATGGTTAGAAAATTTGATAGTTGTACCAACATTTGCAATGTGTAATAATATCCTCAATATTGGCATCAATGAAGGAGGGTGTCAGACAGCTATTAATGTATGGTCTCTTTGAGTTGTCAAAAGATGCACAAAAATAGCATTGTGAAGCCCATTAAATTTTGAGTCATGCAGGCACCATTTTTTGGTTTTCTTTCTCAGTTCAGCACAACATGACATGTGTAGAGAGAAGTTCATACAAGGTCAGTGGAATACATTCAGAACTTTGCATTTTGCATTTGCTGTGTTGCAAGCCCCAATAGGTGCCTGGACAAAACGCAGTTGTGAGCAAAATGCACGCTGCTACTTTTCCTGTGTGTTGAATGAGTCTCTGTCAGCTTGCAGAGGTATTAACCAGCACAGGTAAACATGGACAGAGCCTGAGACTGCTGGAAAACAACCCTCCATCCTTCTCCCCTGAGAAAGACCCACCTTCCATCCCCATTAAAAAGAACCCCACCATTTTTTTTTTAACCCTTTGCTGGGCACAGCAAAATCATTTGTCACCTTCCTGCCGGGCAGAGAAAATGGAGGTGGATGGCTTGTGAGTGGGTGTATGTATTTAACATGCAATAACTCTACAATGGTCAGGTGGATTTTGATGAAATAAAAACAGCAAGATGCAGAAATGAATAAAGAAATTGCTAATACCCAATTTTTGTCATTATTTTTATTTTCTTTTAGAATTATAATGCATAAACATACAAAGTCATTGATTGGTTTGTGTGTGTTACAGTTAGCGTTGCAATAACATTAGAATGCGTGCATGGATTTTGATTAAATAAAAACTAAAACATTAAGAAACAATTATAGAAAAGATATTTTCAACCTACTGTTGGTTTTTTAGTGTTTTTGATAAATGGTGCACGAACACATCGAACATTCCGACGATCGCCATTTTTGTTTACCGATGATCGCGATCAGCTTAATGTTTAAATTTGAGCCGCTAACGTATCAAAATCCCGAATAGCAACCAAATAACACAATATATCAAGTTCTGAACCATTGCTGAACTTGAAATCCACGATAATTTCCCAAAATCTAAGAGTAGAATTCAAAACGCGTATCGGCCGTGTTAGATTTGACGATCGATTTTCGTCTCGAACTTCGCCGTTGTCAAAGTCGTCTCTCTCACTTCAGTCAACAAACTCAGAAGTGCACACACTACTAGGATCGATTACATCGATATTTGAGCCTAGATACACATCTCACAGCGTCATATTTTCGGCATGGAAGCTGTAAAAACGATCGTAAATGTCAGGTTCGAAGATAGCATCCATCTTGGAAAAATTTGCGATTTTTTTCCTCCAAAACTTGCAACAAACTCACTCCAATCGCCGCCATTTGTAATAAACATGCGGAAGTCTCGCGGGCAGTCTCGTGGCTTCTATATTCACGAGATTTGAAGCGAGATTGGCGGGAATTTCGACTGTATGATCGCTCTGAAGTGACGGTTATGTCGCCGGGCGCTTTGGGGCGTTTTGCCCAAGGACAGGGTCGGGCGCTTTGGGGCGTTGTGCCCAGCAAAGGGTTAAAGGTACCTTTGATTTTTACTCATACAAAAATTTTCAACCATAAAATGGTACCTTTACCTTTTTACCCATCATCATTAAAAAGAACCCCACAAATAAACAAAGACAAAACAAAACCCATCAAAGCCAAAATGTCTTTCAGTCACAACTTTTCCACATAATAACAAAGCACAGAAAAATGATAGATGTCTTCAAAGAAATTAAAAAAACAAACAACTGTATACATGAATTATAAAAGAGGTTTTCATTTCAGATACCTGAAGCAATGTACATAATACAAACCAACCATCAAAATGATGACTTTAAAAAAAGATTTGCCAATAGATCTCTTTCCTAACCTCTGTGGTTGGAAAGATAAAAGCGAAAGAGAGTAATAACAGGAAAGACATTCTGGAAAGATCAGTTTCTGTTAAACATTTGCATAGCTTTGCAAAAACAATGACTTCACTGCTGCCCAGAAAATTGAAAACAAAGTAAAAGTAACAAATCGCCATTTGATTTTCCCTGACACATAGAAAAAAAGTAAAAATTAATTATAGCCCCAAAAGGTTTGTATTATAACAAAACCTGTTAAACAGACAAATCCACTAGACGTAAACAAAATCATCATTAGTCTGATCAAAATGTTCTTTTGGTTAAATCGTCTCCACACTTAATTAGTATTCTAATGCACAGAATTTCACACTTTTTAAAAAAACCCACAATTTTAACATTAAAGAACCAAACAGTATTAGATTGTTCACAATTGGGAAGAAAGAAAAAAAATCAATTCACAACATAATCATGTTTGACATAGTTTCAATACAAACAACTTGTGATAGCAAATGAAAAACATTCATGCAATAGTAAGAAACTATCAATAAAAACTTGTGTAAAATTAGATATATAAATAGCAATGCTGATGTCACATACAAAAATACCCTTTCACGGCCACAAACAATAGGAAAAACAATCACTTATGGTGGGGTAACCTAGCTGTACCATGTCAACTGAACCAGAATCTTAAATGATGTATCAGCCATCATGATTTTTTCTCTCCAAACACTTAAAATATATGGTACAGAATTTAAGCGATTCTGCTTATACTGAATGCTGTGGATGACAATATGATACTGAAATGGATAATACAGTTGATATCTTTAGCCTCTGTCATTGTAGATACTCTGTATCTGTTTGTGACATTTTGGTCCAGTACAATGATTACCAATACATGGAGATATCTCATATACCCTTATGTTAATCACACTCATAATGCTGTGATTGCTTCAATATACTGCACCCCTTAGGCCAAAAAACCCAAACAAACAAAATGCAGCAAACAAATAAACAAAACCAAAAAACTCTAACAAAACTACCCACATAAATTGAAACAAATGATTAAAAGAGGCAATAACACCTCTCGGAGATAAACAACTCTTACAAAGAGCAGTAGTGGGGTCTTTTCAAATTCTAGGGAAACCTGTGATTTTAAAACAACTACAATGGCTTGGATATACATACCTAAACACATCCTGCACTTTTTTCAGATTCTTAAAAAAAAAAAAAACCAGGATTGCATAAAATGGCTGTAGCCATTAACAGAAAAAAGAGAGCTGTTGTGAACAATCACCAATCAGACTGATAGCAGAGGGGCAGTAACTCTGCAAGTCAGCACTCCTTCACTTGATTCAGCTTATTTTGTGAACAAACGATCTTCATCTCTCAATCACCATCTCTCAAGGTTAAAAAAAAAAAAATCATTTGTTTGCTTCATTGGCTTTCAAAACTAATACAAAACCAAACAAAATGAAATTCACCTTATTTTTTATCCTAGTTCAAAGATAGAAAATGACTCAATTAAAGACATAAAACTAACCGTGACCATTTTCGGTTCTTCTGCTGTCGTTTTATATTGCAGTGTAGGAAAGGCAGTTTTAATGAAAGGAAACATTAATCTTTTACTTTCCTATTGTAAATGAATTTCATAATATGAAATTATCTTTGTATGATACATGCTAACTGAATTTCAAATCTTTCTAATAATTAAAATACAAACAAAAAAACTTCATTGCCAACACAAATTCATAATCATCTTTCTGATTAAGATGGTTGCAAAAATCTTCAGAGGAATGTTATATTGATGAGTGAAAAAGACTGCAAGACCCATGGAAAGTTCCTTTTCTGCTATTGTTTTTCTCTAACTTAGAAACCACAGCTGTACTCTTTTGTGTTTACTTAGTTCAACTTTGATCGATAAAAATAAACTATCCATTGAGTGCGTATAATCAGACACAAGATTCTTAGTGGCATGGGTAAATCAGTACGTACTTGCAATGTGATAATTTTTGTTTTCCATAATGTACTACGTAGACAACGAAAATGTCGGAAAACCAACAGCAACAAAAAATTACTATATTTTCATTTGACACTGTTTTCTTCTTCTTCTTGTTTTTTGTTTCTTTTAACATATTTTTTTCCATACAAACAAACATCTTACTTTTTTCTCTTAAATCAAGTTGGCTTAAATACTTAAGCCAAAAGAACCATAACTAAAATGAAAGCATATAACCCCCACCCCCCAAAAAAAAGAAAGAAAGAAAAAAAAAAGAAAAGAAACAATCGACAAAAAATATTTTTGAAAATATCTGAGAATATCTGGGAACAGCCCACTGCTCAAAACTGCCCCTGACACTCAGACAGCCACCACTCGCCATTAAGTACCAGCACCATCATCAACACATTTCTCTTCAAGACTTTGATGACCAAACCAGCAAATAGCAGTAATAGATCAGCTTCCATTTCATATTAAAAAAAACAGACACAGCAAAAAAAACACAAAAAAACTGTTGCCAAAACAGCAAATCTCTTGCCAAAAACTGCAAATTTCTCGCAAAAAACCTGCAAATTTCTTTCCAAAACCCTGCAAAATTTCTTGCCAAAAAAACCTGCAAAATTTCTTGTCTCCCCACCTAAGCACACTTCTCTCCCCTCTCTAGGCGTACTTGTCTCCCTTCTGATAGGCGTTGAACCAGATCTTGGAGAGGCAGATGGCGCTGTGGAAGCGGAAGTAGATGTAGAGGGGGACCAGAGGTGGAGGATGATGTTCCAGGGCAGGATGCCGTAGAAGGAGCGGTGGAAGGGCACCACGATGGTCTTGCGGATCTCAAACAGCGTCACCACCCACAGCGCCAGGTTACACACCAGCACAGAACGTCACCACCGCCCGCCCGGGCTTGTTCTCCACCTGCACACACACACACACACACACCACACCTGTCTGTCAGTTTCCCTGTCCTCTTTCACCTGTCAGTTTTCCCTGCCTCTTTCACCTGTCAGTTTCTCCCTCTTTCAGCTGTCAGTTTCTCCCTCTTTCACCTGTCAGTTTCCCTGCCCTCTTTCACCTGTCAGTTTCCATGCCCTCTTTCACCTGTCAGTTTCCCTGTCCTCTTTCACCTTTTCAGTTTCTACCCTCTTTCACCTGCAGTTCCCTCTTTCACCTGTCAGTTTCCCTGCCCTCTTTCACCTGTCAGTTTCCCTGCCCTCTTTCACCTGTCAGTTTCCCTGCCCTCTTTCACCTGTCAGTTTCCCTGCCCTCTTTCACCTGTCAGTTTCCCTGCCCTCTTTCACCTGTCAGTTTCCCTGCCCTCTTTCACCTGTCAGTTTCCCTGCCCTCTTTCACCTGTCAGTTTCCCTGCCCTCTTTCACCTGTCAGTTTCTCCCTCTTTCACCTGTCAGTTTCCCTGCCCTCTTTCACCTGTCAGTTTCCCTGCCCTCTTTCACCTGTCAGTTTCCCAGCCCTCTTTCACCTGTCAGTTTCCCTGCCCTCTTTCACCTGTCAGTTTCCCTGCCCTCTTTCACCTGTCAGTTTCCCTGCCCTCTTTCACCTGTCAGTTTCCCTGCCCTCTTTCACCTGTCAGTTTCCCTGCCCTCTTTCACCTGTCAGTTTCCCTGCCCTCTTTCACCTGTCAGTTTCCCCCTGAGTTTCCCCCTGAGCTGAGGTCTCTGACACCTTGCTCCCTTACGACCACATAGGTTATGAGACACCTTTACCTTAAGGCCACTGTATGCTGTGGGAACAGATGACAACTAAAAAACCATTCATGTGGGCCTGACCAATGGTGATAGGTACTTGTCAGGCTTCCCCAAGTCTTTTCATAATAATGAGTCACACAAGTAGTATTGTGCATTCCCCAGGATCAAGTATTTTCAAAACAGTCTTTTGAATTCTTGTTCCAGAAACTGCCTAACATGACGATTGTTCTTAACAAGCATCGACCAAATCCGGTTTTACCCACCCCAAAGGAGCATTCCCCAGAATCAAGCATTTTATAAACAGTCTTTAGCAGCATCGATGGGCGACTGTTTACACACCTTGGCTTCAGAACAGTCCCCCCAGTTCACCCAGCTGTAAATGGGTACCTGCCCTCTTTAGGGTCAAGGAAAGTAAAGCAGCGAGGGAGAGGAGATGGGCGCCGCCTCAACATGCTGGCCGCTAGAAAGCTGAGGTCTCTGATGCCTCACTCCCCTGTGACCACATAGGTTAGGAGACACCTTTACCTTTACTAAAAAAAACCATCAATTCATCCAGTCTCCACAAACACAAATACTAAAATATCTAAACCAATGTGAACATTTTTTTTTAATAATATAGGGGAGTGGAGGGGGAGGTTATCTTTTTGTTGTTGATGATATTGTTGTTCTTCAGCAGTTTACTTTTACCAAGGAGCCACGATTCTGACTACCGGGAAAAATAGCATTTCAAAATGGATACCCAGTAACTGCTTAACATCACACCTAAATACAAATATATACCATAACTCTAACATCACACCTGAATACTCACAACAAAACTGACCAACCACTCCTCCTCACACAAACACTGGACGACCCCCCACACCCACCTGAACGTCATTCTCCGCGCGGCGGCAAAGTCCGTCCAGGATGAAGATGGACTGGAGGGTGGACTGCACGAGCCCCACGGCGATGGTGACGAGGCTGAGGACAGCTGACAACGCCGTACTGCTGCAGCATGGAGGCGGAGGAGATGAGCATGAAGCACAGGTAGATGTAGGCCCCCGCCAGCGACACCAGCAGCAGCACTGAGTCCAGGGACAGGTATTCTCCAGGAACCGCAGCTTCTGAAACCGCAGGTTGCCCACCACGATGCAGCCTCCAGTCAGCATCAACAGGGAGATCTCCATGATGAAGAACACCTGGATGGACAGACAGCAGGTGTGAAAACTATTATAAACAGTCTTTAGCAGCATCGATGGGTGACTGTTTTGCACCTTGGCTTCAGTTCAGTTCCCTCCAGTTCACCCAGCTGTAAATGGGTACCTGCCCTCACTAGGGTCAGGGAAGGTAAAGCAGCGAGGGAGAGGAGATGGGCACTGCCCTCAATATGCTGGCTGCTAGAGAAGCTGAGGTCTCTGATGCCTCGCTCCCCTATGACCACCTAGGTTATCCTTACATTACTACCTGAGTTGTGATTTTGAAGGTTGAACAGGAGTCGTGACAAAGCCAAGTACAATGACTGTGATGATGAGCTGTGCTACTGATGATGACAATTGTTGTAAATTTTATGTTGAAGCTGATTTAAAAAATTGATTTGCTGGATTTGTAGGAGTGGAGGGGGAGGGAGGATGAGAAGATCGAGTCTGATGTCATCCCTGAAAATGGTGCTTAATGTAAGTGTTGAATCAAAATGATAATTTCTTGTATAATGATGATGAGAATGATAACAAAAAACAAAGATGATAGCAATGATAAATCAATGATCACACACTGTAACATTTAATACTTGCACTGTTTTACTTGACTGGATAATAATTATATCTTTTTAACATTACTGGAGAGGGATGGGGTCAGCTAGGTTTAAAGTGCTCATGACACACTGCCTGGAAAATTCAGTGCAGTGTGACAATACCATTCCTCAAGGTGTTCAGAAAGAGGTAAGGCCAAATCATCATGCATGAAATCTTGCAATGCTGAAAACAGATCAATGTTTCCATGCAGACATACAGTCACACACAGACACACACACACACACACACATGTAAGTGTGCTGTCCTTATTTTTTTTTCTAATCTGATGTGAATAGACGTAATTATTTAATTCAAGAAAGAGCACACACACAAACACACAGATACACAGACAGAAAGACAAGCACAGACAGACAGACAGACAGACAGACAGACAGACAGACAGACAGACAGACAGACAGACAGACAGACACACACACCATCTCTCTCTCTCTCTCTCTCTCTCTCTCTCTCTCTCTCTCTATATATATATAAATATACACATACACGTATAAACACACATCAGTTATTTCTCCCATTTCCCACTTCTTCACACTTCAATCAAAGCACAACAAACGAGGACTACCTTGGTGGCAGTGACAGGGTTGTTCAGACGAGAATCGAAGACGAAGAACGTGGCGATGGCGATGAGGGTGACGACAGCAATGAGCAATCCAGAGAACAGACCTTTGTTGGCTTTCTCACAGTCCATAGACACCACACCCTGTGACACCATGCAACACTTCACACTGATAACAACCATTACATCTACATGGACACCACACCCTGTGACACCATGCAACACTTCACACTGATAACAACCATTACATCTACAGTCATATACCACGCCCTATGACACCATCAACACTTCACAGTGATAACAGCCATTACATCTACATGAACACCACGCCCTGTGACACCATCAACACTTCACACTGATAACAGCCATTACATCTACATGAACACTATGCCCTGTGACACCATCCCACACTTCACACTGATAACATCCATTATCTACAGGACACCACACCCTGTGACACCATGAACACCACACTGATAACAACCATTACATCTACAGTCATATACCACACCCTGTGACACCATGAATATTTCACACTTATAACAACCATTACATCTACATGAACACCACACCCTGTGACACCATCCAACACTTCACACTGATAACAACCATTTCATCTACAGTCATATACCACACCATGTGACACCATCCAACACTTCACACTGATAACAACCATTACATCTACAGTCATATGCCACACCCTGTAACACCATACAACACTTCACACTGATAACAACCATTACATCTACAGTCATATACCACACCCTGTGACACCATCCCACACTTCACACTGATAACAACCATTACATCTACAGTCATATACCACACCCTGTGACACCATGCACATTTAACACTGATAACAACCATTACATCTACAGTCATATACCACACCCTGTGACACCACGCAACACTTCACACTGATAACAACCATTACATCTAGTCATATACCACACCCTGTGACACCATACAACACTTCACACTGATAACAACCATTACATCTACAGTCATATATCACACCCTGTGACACCATCAACACTTCACACTGATAACAACCACTACATCTACAGTCATACATCACACCCTGTGACACCATGCAGCACTTCACTGATAACAACCATTACATCTACATGGACACCACATACTGTGACAACATCCAACCCTTCACACTGATAACAACCACTACATCTACATGGACCAACCCTTCACACTGATAACAACCACTACATCTACATGGACACTACGCCCTGTGACACCATCAACACTTCACACTGATAACAACCATTACATCTACATGGACACTACGCCCTGTGACACCATCAACACTTCACACTGATAACAACCCCTACATCTACATGGACACTATGCCCTGTGACACCATCAACACTTCACACTGATAACAACCACTACATCTACATGGACACTACGCCCTGTGACACCATCAACACTTCACACTGATAACAACCACTACATCTACATGGACACTACGCCCTGTGACACCATCAACACTTCACACTGATAACAACCACTACATCTACATGGACACTACGCCCTGTGACACCATCAACACTTCACACTGATAACAACCCCTACATCTACATGGACACTATGCCCTGTGACACCATCAACACTTCACACTGATAACAACCACTACATCTACATGGACACTACGCCCTGTGACACCATCAAGACTTCACACTGATAACAACCACTACATCTACATGGACACTACGCCCTGTGACACCAACAACCATTACATCTACATGGACACTACGCCCTGTGACACCATCAACACTTCACACTGATAACAACCACTACATCTACATGGACACTACGCCCTGTGACACCATCAACACTTCACACTGATAACAACCCCTACATCTACATGGACACTACGCCCTGTGACACCATCAACACTTCACACTGATAACAACCATTACATCTACATGGACACTACGCCCTGTGACACCATCAACACTTCACACTGATAACAACCACTACATCTACAAGGACACTACGCCCTGTGACACCATCAACACTTCACACTGATAACAACCACTACATCTACATGGACACTACACCCTGTGACACCATCAACACTTCACACTGATAACAACCCCTACATCTACATGGACACTACGCCCTGTGACACCATCAACACTTCACACTGATAACAACCATTACATCTACATGGACACTACGCCCTGTGACACCATCCAACACTTCACACTCATAACAATCATTATATCTACAGTCCTATACCACAGTGTAACTTACTTGGTACTTCATTATTTCATGTTCTCCCTTGACTCTTACCTTATCCTGTGTATCATTAATCAAGGTTAATTGCGACAAGAGCAACAGAAAATTCCAAAACAACCACCACTGCCCCCCGCCCCTCCTAAAAAAAAAACCCAAACCACAAAAAACAAAAACAAAAATGACAAAAAAATTACAAGTTTGATAATGAAAACTTACCCCCCCCCCTCGCCTGGTTGATAACACACTAACTAGGTTCATGTCAAAGAATAAAGCTGCTTTGTATCCTTTCAATTTCATTTTGTGGAGATGGGCAAAATCTTAAGAAAAGCGGAACAGGATTTAACATATGCGCAAGAAGTTCTGCGTGCATTCGCACACTGAACCTCAGTTTATAGTCTCATCCGAAGGGACTTTTCAGGGGAGTGGAGTCAGCACTGATGTTAAGTCCAGGAGAAAAATCCACCTACCAACCCTGAGAAGAAGAAGAAAAAAAACTCCCTGACAAGTTTCAGAAGACATT
>CM060321.1:26166430-26171430 GCA_030674155.1 Stramonita haemastoma
CTTCATTGCTGTACTTACTTATCCACAAAGAAAACTGTTGAGGACAGCTTATTTTATTAATTATTATATTATTATTATTAGATTATTATTATTACTAATATCATTATTATTACATCTCATTATTATCATTGTTGTTGTTATTATTATCATCATATTATTTACCATTATTAGTCATTATACTATATCTTTTATAAGACATGGGGGGGGGGGGGGGGGTTAAGTTATGTATGATTCCTAATGTAAATTTGGTTTCGTTGTCACGCTGTCTTCTATATTTGGTTTTGATTTTCAGTGTTTATTTGGGGTGGGGGTGGGAGTTATGTACCTGTTACCTTTATTTTCAATATTGATTTTGTTTGTCACTTTGTCTTTTGTATATGGCTTTTATTTTGTTTGTTTATTTTTTCTTGGGGGGGGAGGGAGGGTGTTGTTTTGTGTGGGTATTTTGTTTCTTCTTCTTAAGTCTCCTTCGACGACGACGACGACAATATAAATGACGATGATGATGATGATGATGATAATAATGATGACAATAACAATTAATGATGATGATAATGATGATAATGACAAAAGTACAACACTATTGCTATGACAGCAATCAACAGACAAACAACCAGCTGACCTCCAGGTAGTACAGGTGTTGCCTCTCCTTCACAGTGAGGGAGTTGGCCACGGCGAAGACCACGCCAAACACCACCAGCATCAGCGCGTACAGCCCACACAGCAGCTTGGTCAGGGCAGACCTGGCCAACACCACATAGTAAACACCACATAGTAAACACCACATAGTAAACACCACCAGCATCAGCGCGTACAGCCCACACAGCAGCTTGGTCAGGGCAGACCTGGCCAACACCACATAATAAACACCACATAGTAAACACCGCATAGTAAACACCGCATAGTAAACACTGCATAGTAAATACCGCATAGTAAACACCACATAGCAAACACCACATAGCAAACACCACACAGTAAACACCATATAGCAAACACCTATAGCAAACACCACATAGCAAACACCACATAGCAAACACCACATAGCAAACACCACATAGCAAACACCACATAGCAAACACCACATAGCAAACACCACATAGCAAACACCACATAGCAAACACCACATAGCAAACACCACATACCAAACACCACCAGCATCAGCGCGTACAGCCCACACAGCAGCTTGGTCAGGGCAGACCTGGCCAACATGCAAACACCACACAGTAAACACCACACAGTAAACACCACACAGCAAACACCACACAGCAAACACCACATAGAAAACACCACACACCAAACACCACAAAATAAACACCACACCAAACACCACATAGTAAACACCACATAGTAAACACCACATGTATAGTAAACACCACATGTATAGTAAACACCGCATAGCAAACACCACATAGTAAACACCACATTGCAAACACCACATAGTAAACACCACATTGCAAACACCACTTGCATAGTAAACACTAGATAGTAAACACTGTATAGTAAACACCGCATAGCAAACACTACATAGCAAACACCACATAGTAGACACCACCTAGTAAACACAACATAGTAAACACCACATAGCAAATACCATACAGTAAACACCACACAGTAAACACCACATAGCAAACACCACTTAGTAAACACCACATAGCAAACACCACATAGCAAACACCACTTAGTAAACACCACATAGCAAACACCACATAGCAAACACCACATAGCAAACACCACATAGCAAACACCACATGGCAAAACACCACATAGCAAACACCACCACATAGTAAACACCACATAGTAAACACCACACAGTAAACACCACATAGCAAACACCAGATAGTAAACATCACACAGTAAACACCGCATAGTAAACACCACATGGCAAACACCACACAGTAAACACCACATAGCAAACACCACCACATAGTAAACACCACATAGTAAACACCACATAGCAAACACCACATAGTCAACACCACATAGCAAACACCACATAGTAAACACCACATAGTCAACACCACATAGCAAACACCACACAGCAAACACCACATAGCAAACACCTCATAGTAAACACCACATAGCAAACACCACATAGCAAACACCACACAGCAAACACCACACAGCAAACACACACATAGCAAACACCACACAGCAAACACCACATAGCAAACACCACATAGCAAACACCTCATAGTAAACACCACACAGCAAACACCACATAGCAAACACCTCATAGTAAACACCACACAGCAAACACCACATAGCAAACACCACATAGCAAACACCTCATAGTAAACACCACATGGCAAACACCACATAGCAAACACCACACAGCAAACACCACATAGCAAACACCACATAGCAAACACCTCATAGTAAACACCACACAGCAAACACCACATAGCAAACACCACATAGCAAACACCACATAGCAAACACCTCATAGTAAACACCACACAGCAAACACCACATAGCAAACACCACATAGCAAACACCACACAGCAAACAGCCCACACAGCAGCTTGGTCAGGGCAGACCTGTGCAACATGTAACCCCTTAACATTATATTGACTATTATATAATTGACATTGAAACCATAGCAAATATAGCAGCAACAAGAACAGTAGAAGTGCCACCACCAACAACAACAAAGCAACAAGGTTGAGAAAGGAAATATAACACCAAAAAACAATCCAGTAATAACACAAACCCCATTAAAAGACAAACAAACAAACTAGGAATGCAGAAAGGTCTCCCCAAATTGATGTAGCCTACACCTGGTGTGTCTGTTAGCAGTTCAGTTATCTCTAGTTTAGAACTATGTTTCTAAACTTCGGGGGGGGGGGGGGGGAGAGAGAGAGAGAGAGAGAGAGGAGAGAGAGAGAGAGAGAGAGAGAGAGAGAGAGAGAGAGGGGAGAGAGAGAGAGAGAGAGAGAGAGAGAGAGAGAGAGAGTCCATCAGAGAGGAGTGGGGTTGAGAGAGGGGAGAGAAGAAAAAAGATTAGCACCTGTCTGTACCATTAATTCTATGCAGCTCTCACAAAAAGCTTTGTCAACCTCGAGTTATCTTCAAACCTGGAATACTAATTTGGTATTGTCTGCACCAATATATATATATATATATATATTATATATATATATATATATATAATATATATATATATATATATATATATATATGTATGTATGTATGTATGTATGTATGTATGTATGTATGTATGTATGTATGTATGTATGTATGTATGTATGTATAGGCCTATACAGCTGTGACAGGCTTTCTCAGGCTCTGACCTTCCACTTGGAATACTAATATTGAACATTCCGACCATCTACGGCTGTAATAAATGCTTTCTCAGGCTCTGACCTTCCCACTTGGAATACTAATATTGAACATTCCGTACCATCTACAGTTGTAGACCTAAAAATTGCTTCAATGTCAAGCTATATTCTTCTAAGTTGGAGCACTAAATTTGAAAGTTCTGAACCATGCAATGACAACCATTTTTACTGAGTCAGTGGGAACAATGTCTACTTATACTAGGCATATGAAAAAAGTACAAAATGCTGTCTGTCTGTCTGTCTGTCTCTCTGTGGCGCGCACACACACACACACACACCACACACACACACCACCAACACCACACACACGCACCACACACACACACACGACACAACATAACACACACACATAAAGGGTACACAACACCACAAGGGTACACACACACACATAAAGGGTACACAAACACACACAACAGGGTACACACACACATAAAGGGCACACACACATAAAGGGCACACACACACACACACACACACACACACACACACACAGAAAGGGCTTTTGCTCTTAGGCTATACCCCAGTTGGTTGCTTACCTAAAGTTGGATCTGTCTTCGAAAATGAGATAATCTCCACTGGACAGCATTGTCAAGTTAGAAGAATCTGGATGCTCAGATTTTTAATGATATCCAGAAACTGATGTCTCCAGTGCTGTAGGCCTATGCCTACAAAAGCGTCTGGCACGGTAATTCAACGTGTAGATCTACAGACTCGCTCTTCTGATGATTCCTCTTCCCAGACACTCCCATTTTACTCACAAGGTATGACTGTTTTTCGGAAATATTGACACATGGCTTTCTGGCAGGCTTCCAAAATTCACAGAAAAATCAACAGATAACAATCACCATACACTCACTCATATCTGAGATAAAAGCACATCCTCTTTCACTCTTGATGTATTCCCAACCAGCGAAACCTAGGCCTAGCCAAGTGTAGGCTACACTCACGTCTGGCCTTCCAAGAGCACTCACTCTGGCCTACTCCATGCCAAAACGATTTACACTGACGCTCCCCATCTTCGGGAGTCGTATGGCGATGTGCGATCTGCCTGAGTGAAGACGAAGCAAGGGAAAGGTGGGATGGCAACAGCAGGAGAGGTACACATGCACAGTTCAAATGCCTTTTGGGCCCCCATTCTTTTCTCCTTTGTGGTTTTCTTTCTTTGGGGAGAACTTTGGAGGCCACTAGAGTACGCACAGTGGGAGGCAGATCTATTTGCAGCCGGCGCTTCTTTGTATGTGCTGTTCTAATTAGATTTGCAGACATTTTTTTTTGGTTCTTTACCTTTTCTTTTTTTTTTTCCCTTCCCTTTTTTCTATCTCCTACCTTTCTCCCCTCTTCACCGCACTGTTTGTGCCCAGTAGGCTACCAACAGCAGAACCTTTCCCCTACGTCTGCAGCAAATTAAAGATTGTTCTTTCCCTTCTTGGAGCTCTGTTTATCCAGCAGTAAGCTTTATATCCATGATGCTTTTCTTTCTTTTCCTTTGAAACTCTCTCTCTCTCTCTCTCTCTCTCTCTCTCTCTCTCTCTCTCTCTCTCTCTCTCTCCCCTACCCCGTTATATAATAATAGTCTAGACAGGGTCTAGGCCTACATGTGTGTGTGTGTGTGTGTTCCTCTGTTGATGTAAAAATTGCTGCACAAAGACGCCTTTAGTAAGT
>CM060321.1:26181964-26187477 GCA_030674155.1 Stramonita haemastoma
GCTCTCTCTCTCTCTCTCTCTCTCCTCCTCTCTCTCTTCTCTCTCTCTCTCTCTCTCTCTCTCTCTCTCTCTCTCTCCTCTCTCTCCTCTCATCTCTCTCTCTCTCTCACCACAACTTTACAACTTCACCCACCCACCCCTATACTACCTACCCCTACCACCACCACCTCTACTCTGCAAACGATTCCACACTCGTTCCGCTTCTCAGCAGAAAAAACCCATCAATTCTAGCCCAGCACGATACTGTCTTACTATTACCTCGGGACCCCCTCCAACCCCCCAACCCCCACCCTCCCTGTATGTGTGCAGGGGAGTGGCTGTATGATTTGGTAGTAGGGGAGGGGAGGGAGGGGGTGGGGTGGCTGTATGACTGGGGGTCGGTTGGGGAAGGGGGTGGGTGGAGGATAGGAAGATAGAGGGAAGATGGTGGTAGTAAGGGAAGAGAGGGAAAAGTTTTGATGTAGAAGTTAGGTCGGCAGGAAATTCTGACCTCAGCTCGTTATAGGTATAGTGGTGGTATGGTAGGATGCGAAAATTTGACACACGTTTCATTTGCCAGATGTTGTGGAGATTGATTTGTGTGTGTTTATCTGTGTGTGTTAGTATGGTATGTGCATTTCTGTGTGTAGTAGAAGTTATCAAAGGTACTGGAATAATTCCAGTTCAGTGATGTAAAAAGATGGGTGGTTAGATATTTGGGAGTTATTTCCATTTCAGTTGAAAGTTCATTCAACTTACTAAATAAAGAACTTTTTATAGTATAAGTAGACAACAAAACTCTCTCTCTCTCTCTCTCTCTCTCTCTCTCTCTCTCTCTCTCTCTCTCTCTCCTCTCTCTCTACTCTCTCTCTCTCTCTCTCTCTCTCTCTCTCTCTCTCTCTCTTATTTTAATCGATAGATGGTGGTGGATTGATGGTTTTAGTTGTTTACCTCGTTATGTTCTCTTGTTTGCTCTCTATCTGTTAGCGCTTTAAAAAAAAAAAATCAAAATCATCATTTGATTGTTATTTCTTGTTTTCGTTTTCTGAATGAGTGCATTTTTATTACCTCATTATAGTCTTACTGTCCTTATTTCTTGACTGTTGTTTGGTACTGGTGGTATTTGGATCATTATTGTTGTTGTTGTTTAGTTAAAGGAGGTTTTTTATCTTGATCTTATCCCTGATAAGGGCGGGGACTAGATGTAAAAAAAAAAAAAAGCACATGAGTGCTTATTTCTTATCCTCGAAATAAAAAAAAAAATTGCCTTGCCTTGTCTCTCTTCTTCTTCTTCCCCACACTACTCGAAACCAAGGCTTCATGGACCCGTGAGATTTTTTTTATTTTATACCACTTTATGTCACAGTAGATTTCCCTCGTGAAATTCGGGCTGCTCTCCCCAGGGAGAGCGCGTCGCCACAAGTGCAGCGCCTACCCATTATTTTTTTTCCCCCTCAGGGATGGTGTCTTAACACGACAGATTGAAGTCAGAGTGTTAACCACTCGGCTATAGCGTGTTGGGTACCTGTTGTCTTCGCTGATAACCTAGGGTTTGTGCCCCACTACCCTACCTGACAATGCTGACATGACCCATCTCCTGATCACCGCTTTCAGTGCCTTTCAAACACAACCTCGTCCCTCTGACGTCAGCACAGACATGTGCGTGACGTATCTTTTACGTCATCTCTCAGGAATATTTACCGTCAAGTCATACAGAGTGTTGCATTGGTGGAAAAGGGTGGGGTGGGGGTTTTCTTGAAGAGAATTATGTGAAAACTTAAACACATTTTTTTTAAGGATGGCTTTCTTATCCCTGAACTATAGGGAGCCAAGGTATGTATTTAAAAGTGATAATCTTCTGTGTTATGTGTTGTTGTGTGTGTGTGTGTGTGTGTGTGTGTGTGTGTGTGTGTTGTGTGTGTGTGTGTGTGTGTGTGTGTGTGTGTGTGTGTTCTGTCAGTTTTGATTTTTGTCATATTTCTTTACCACTTAAAAAAAAAAAAAAAAAAACCCACCAGATTTTAGGATTTATGATAACGGGGAACGCTTATGAGAAGACTGAAGAGGCTTTACACTTGTCTTAAGAGGTTTTTACCAGGTTTCTGCCTGGAGTTTTCGCCTGCTCTTGACGCAACGAACACAGCCACACACCATTCGTTCCACATGCTCCAGATTGCTTTGAAGTAAAGGCCGCAACACTAAAGATACGTTCATGTGTCAAGTAGTGTGCAATTAAGCAAGCAAACAAACATACAAACTTGATCCACTGGTTAACTTGAAATATTTTGAAGACAAGCAGGGGAAAGGGGGTGGGGGTTGTTGTGTGGTTGTTTTAGGGTTTCGATAAATAATGTTAGATGAATGATGTTAGAAAAGTGAAAATGGACGCAAGCTACTTGCTTGGCTGCTTTACTTGTGGTCGGTAGGAGCTCCACGTATAGTAAGTTATATGCCACCAGGGTTCGCCATTTTTCTCTGCTGAGCTTTACGATCTGCTTGTAGCCCTAGCCGCCCCCCCCCCCCCCCCCCCCTCACCCCCTCTGATCACTGATCTGAAAAATGTTGGCAATGTAGGATGTTGGTGGTTTGTCTCTTTTCCTTCTTTTCTGCTGGTGCCCTGTTCAAAATGTAGGGTGTGATATGAGTTCGATTCCCGTGGGAGGGGATTTTTCCCCTGGAGTTAACATCAGTGCTGACTCCACTCTCCCCAAAAGTCTTTCGGATGAGACTGTAAACCGAAGCCCCGTTTGCGAACGCACGCAGAACATCTTGCGCACACGTTAAATCCTGTTCCGCTTTTCGTAAGAGTAGGCCATTGTGTGCCGGTGGGAATAGATGACAATATTTACACAACTACATACACACGGGGTCTGGATTTAAAAAAAATAATAAAAAAGCACATGGGTGCTTATCCCATTATCCTCGATATAGAAGAATAAAATAAAGAATAAAAAATAAATAAAATAAAACACTTACCTGCGGATTGGTGCCAGAAGGACATTTGGCGTGCCATTCCCAGCCTCTGTCTTTTTGTTGTTGTTGTTGTTCTGAGGCAGGCAAGGCAGGTGACGTGTGTCGTGCGTAATCTTTGATGACAGAGCATCATTCCCAGAGTCTGCTGAATGTGGGGCTTGCTTTCCCTCCGATTATGTGTGTGTGTGTGTGTGTGTGTTGTGTGTGTGTGTGTGTGTGTGTGGTGTGTGTGTGTGTGTGTGTGTGTGTGTGTGTGTGTTTGTTGTGTTTGTGTGTTGTGTTGTGTTGTTGTTGTTGTTTGTTGTTTTTGTTTTGTTGTGTTTGTTGTGTGTGTGTGTGTGTGTGTTGTGTGTGTGTGTGTGTGTTGTGTGTGTGTGTTTGTGTGTGTTGGTGTGTGTGTTGTGTTGTGTTGTGGTTTTGTGTGTGTTGTGTGTGTGTGTGTGTGTGTTGTGTGTGTGTGTGTGTGTGTGTTGTGTGTGTGTGTGTGTGTGTGTGAGAAGAGAGAGAGAGAGAGAAGAGAGAGAGAGAGAGAGAGAGAGAGAGAGAGAGAGAGAGAGAGAGAGAGAGAGGAGAGAGAGAGAGAGAGAGAAAACACGCACGTGCATGTCTTTCCTATACTAGGTATGGTATCTGCATTCTTGCTTCGTTTCTGTGTGTGTTTGTTTGTCTCGGTATGAATGTCAGGCCGTCCCTCTCGGTCTGTCTCTCTACCTGCGTGTCTGTCTGTCTATTGGTCTGTCTGTAGTGTGCCCTTGTCGGTTTGTGTATCTATCACCTGGTGAATTTCTTTCTATGTCTGATGTTACTCTGTGTTCTCGTTGTCTCTGTCTCTGTATCTATGCCTCCCCCCCCCCCCCCCCCTGCCTCTCTCTCTCTCTCTCTCTCTCTCTCTCTTCTCTCTCTCTCTCTCTCTCTCTCTCACCCCCCCCCTCTCTCTCTCTCTCTCTCACCCCCCCCCTCTCTCTCTCTCTCTCTCTCTCTCTCTCTCCTCTCTCTTACACACCCTCTCTCTCTCACACACGCACACACCCTTCTTTCTCTCTCTTCATCCATCAAAACACTTCTAGAGAAACAAAAGTTAACACATCTCTCTTCATGTTTCCACCCCCCACCCCCCACCCCCACCCCCTCCTTATCCCCACCCCAACCTTTTCCACCTTTTCTTTCCATTCAACATACCATCCATACCACTCACAAACGCTGGAAATCCTAACCACCCCCCCCCCCCTTCCTCCCCCCTGCAAAACCCCACTACACCCCCCCACCTCACCGGCACCCCCCCACCCTTACCCCACCCTACTCTACCCTACACCCTTACCTATCTACCCCACCATGTTTTCCAATCCGTTAGTTCATTCCTGGAATCTCAGGAACCCTGGAAAGGGAGAGGAGAGGAGACCCTATGCTATGCTCTGCTATGCTAGTAGGCCTTCCTTGCTGCCTAGTGTAGGTAGGTGTTTCTGCTTACCCTGTCTAGCTCCCCCGGCCCCTGCTGCTATCTTGCACCTGTAGTATCTACCTTCTTCAGCTTACATACGAGTACACACACCTCCATGTTTTCTTCGGCTTGGGGAATAGACAAATTTGATATACAGAGTTGATAAGAAGAAAGAGGGACGAAGGGGAAGGGAAGGGAGAGGGAGTGAGAGAGGGAAGGGGAATGAGGGAGAGAGGTGGGGAGAAGAGATGGGAGAGAGAGGGGGGGAGGGAGGGAGGGAGAAGGATGGAGGGAAGGAGAGAGAGAGGGGAAAGAGAGAGAGAGGGAGGGAAGGTGAGGGAGAGAGAGAGAGAGAGAGAGAGAGAGAGAGAGAGAGAGAAGAGAGAGAGAGAGAGAGAGAGAGAGAGAGAGAGAGAGAGAGAGAGAGAGAGAGAAGAGAACTCGAACTCGAACTCGAACTCGAACTCGAATGTTTTATTGAGGAAATATGGATAAGCCAGAGGCTTCTTTACACCAGGTCCTCATTAAAAAAAAAAACCAACCACACACAAACAAACCAAAAAACAACAAACCCACTGGCAAACAATCATAAAGAATTATATAACATATCGATATAGCAAAGCAAATGATAAGCTTAATTACTTAGTTATTTATATAACCAACTATCCAACTACACTCACAATACAGGCACAAAGCAAAATCTCAATATACGCTATTTCAAGTCACAACCCTTACTAATAGTCTTATCCAACATGACACTCTAGATTACAAATTCAAATTATTGTACGGTAACAAGACACAACACATCTGTACTCTATTTCAATGACCACAAAGCGAGAAACTAAGCTCAAAACAATCAGATTTTCCTCTCTCTCTCTCTTCTCTCTCTCTCTCCCCCTCTCCCTCTCTACCTGTCCCCCTCTCTCCCCTCCTCTCTCTCCCTCTCTCTCTCTCAACACCCCCCTCCACACACAAATTAAATCAACACTCATAAAATTATACAATTTATATGACAGCCAATAGGATTTAACATACCATCTAAGACGACATTCTAATCATAAATCCAAATCATTTTACTCTGACAGAACAACACGTAGCCTATACACCATTTAATAACATTAAG
>CM060321.1:26187577-26199618 GCA_030674155.1 Stramonita haemastoma
CTCTCTCTCTCTCTTGTGAAAGATATTTTTGGTAAACACTTTTTTTTCTCAATGTTACATGAATTGTACACAAATTGTTAATGGCGATAAGGATAAAAGACCCCACCCCCAAATACAAACCAGAAATAGCCCAGCTCTATTTGCTACAACCTCCCCCCCCCCCCCCCACCACCACCACTGCTCTTCTTCCCCCCCCCCCCCCCCCCCCCCCCCCCAACTACCCCCTTTTGACCTTCCGAGATGCTGTTAAAAGGCTCATTCATTTGAACATCACAGGACTCGTGGAGTGAAGCCTGCTACCAAACTATATGAAAGCCCCCCCCCCCCCCCCCCCCCCCCCTTCTCCCTCTCCTCCTTCCTTCCTTCCCTCTCTATCTCATCTGTGGAAACACACACACACACACACACACACACACACACACACGACAAACCAACGGCTTTTTGGGATCGGGGAGGGGAGGGTTGGGGTGGCGGGGGAGGGGGTTCTTGCAGAGAAAAGATTGAGGTGTAAATCTGAATTGGTTACTTGATTGGTTGATTGATTGTTTAGTGATAAAGACTTTGGGGAACGAGGGCATGATAGGCTAATTGTGTGTGTGCGTGTGTTTGTGTTTAGAGGCAGTGGAATGAGAGTGTAAGAAGAGAGAGAAATACTATACTTGACAGGACAGGCTGAAAAAGAAGTAGCCAGCAGCGTACATACATGTATGTATGTATGAGGAAGATGATTATTCTATTTCTAAACGTGCTTATCGCTCAAAGAAAATTAGTCTGCCACCTGCCCTCCCTCACTTTGACTGTACCTACCTACCTACCGCTGAGCTACCGGGGCCGTTTATTTCGCGCGCTTCCGGTGTACAGTCGCGGTGCCTATCGGGTACATCAATAAACATATGAAGAAATATCCCGGTGTGCCGTGCTCTTGATATTTTTTCTTGGTTGGAGGGGAGGGAGGGGGGGTCAATCATGTGTATAGTGCGCATAAATTGCCAACCAGTACTTTTGAAGTAGCTTTATTTTTCTGTCCTGGAGTTCAGCAGAAAACTGGAAGTCCGACACATAGGAGCAACCATGAAGTCGTAGGTTCGAATCTAGGCAGCAATGTCTGGTGAACCAAGGGTGGGGATTTTTTTTAGTCTCCCAGGCCAATTTTAAATGCAGATCTGCCAGTGCCTGAATTCCTTTCGTGTATAATACTCATGCAGAAGACCACATTAATATGCACATCAAAGATCCGGTAATGTTCGCTTTTGCTGGGTGGGGTAACTGCAGGTAACTTCATGGTGGGCTAAAACGGTCGTGTACGCAAAATCGCGTCATTGGTAAACCTTTGAGGTCTAGACGAGGAAATAAATATGAAAAAAAAAATATAAAAGAAAGTAGGAGCAAGTATGAAGTACAAGTTTTGTTTATTTGTGCTCTCTCCTTGGACATGATAGTGTTTTGCCTTTGGTTGTTTTGTCGTTATAATATCCACTGTTGATATGTGCAGTATCTTCAGACACCCAAAGCTACATGGGTATATTATTATACACACACGTGAAAACAACGTGACAGTGTTGATACTCCTCTCTCTCTCTCTCTCTCTCTCTCTCTCCTCTCTCTCTCTCTCTCTCTCTCTCTCCTCTCTCTCTCTCTTCTCTCTCTCTCTCTGTGGTTTTGGAATATGCATTTTCAGGAGCACAGTTTTGGGTACTTGCCAAGGTATAATTATGGCAAATTCTTATCAACGATTATGTGTAGTCATATTTCATTTTCTTTCCTTTTTTCTTCCCTTTGAATTGTATGGTGGCCAAAGGCCGAAGTACAATAAATGATTTCAGTGTTCAGTGCTCTCTCTCTCTCTCTCTCTCTCTCTCTCTCTCTCTCTCTCTCTCTCTCTCTCTCTCTCCTCTCTCTCTTTTACAGGTACCAATCAACGCTAAAAGCTGGGTAGCCTGTGCTCACTTGAGTAATAAGCAAGACTAACGCCTCACCTCTTGTCATGTGTCACAACAAACACTCAGCAGCATCGTTTCTTATTAGTCAGTGCTCTCTCTCTCTCTCTTCTCCTCTCTCTCTCTCTCTCTCTCTCTCTCTCTCTCTCTCGCTCTCTCTCTCTCTCTCTCTCTCCTCTCTCTCTCTCTCCTCTCTCTCTCTCTCTCTCTCTCTTCTCTCTCTCTCTGTTATTTGTACTTTGTCTTTTTTCAATGTTTAAGTCCAGTTGGCACATTTGTAAAGTTTTTCTTCTGGTTTGGGTTGGGTTTTTCTTTGTTTGCCTGTTTTCTTAGGGGCTTGTATGGATATCTGCATTTGGTTTTATGGAAGACAAGGGAGCAATAGTTATGAGCAGAGAGTGGATATCTTTTTTTAACATTGTGATACTCTCTCTCTCTCTCTCTCTCTCTCTCTCTCTCTCTCTCTCTCTCTCTCTCTCTCTCTCTCTCTTGTGTCTGTCTCTCTCTCTCTGTACACTGAGCACCCACGGCCACACGCTCATGGGCACATACACATACTTGCATGCACACACGCAGGCACTCACGTGTGTGTGTGCAGAGCAGGGCACTCTCTCTCTCTAAATTATATTTAAATTAAATTAAATTAAAAATTAAATTAAAATTAAATCTCTCTTTCATTTGAAAACTTCAAGAATGTTCCCTTTTTTTTTTGTCTTATATTAGTTTGAGTGAAGAGACATCAAAAACAAACAAACAACAAACAAACAAACAGAACACACACATGGCATGTCCTCAGGTGCATATGTGTTTTTGATTCCAAGTTTCCTTTCGGGTCCCAATCAACACTAAAAGCACATTAGTCTGTCGCCACCTGTGTAAGCAAGAGAGCACTTCTGTGTGTGTGTGTGTCATAACAAACAGTGAGCATCGTCAGTTTCACTTAGTTCTCTCTCTCTCTCTCTCTCTCTCTCTCTCTCTCTCTCTCTCTCTCTCTCTCTCTCTCTCTCTCTCTCTCTCTCTCTCTCATTTGTATTCCTTACCTTTTTTTACCACCTAAGAAACAAAATTAAGTTGATTCTCTCTCTCTCTCTCTCTCTCTCTCTCTCTCTCTCTCTCTCTCTCTCTCCTCTCTCTCTCTCTCTCTCTCTCTCTCTCTCTCTCACACACACACACACACACACACACACACACACACACACACACACACACACACACACACACACAACACAGAGCATAGAATAGACCGAGGGACACACAGGTCGAGATCTTATAAACTGTGTTTGACACACACTCTAACAGGCTTTGTATTATCATCAGAGAGAATCTCTCACTCTTTCTCTGCCTCTGCCTGTCTGTGTGTCTACCTCTATCTGTTGGTTTTTCTGTCTGCCTCTGTGTGTGTGTGTGTGTGTGTGTGTGTGTGTGTGTGTGTGTGTGTGTGTGTGTGTGTGTGTGTGTGTGTGTGTGTGTGTGTCTCTCTCTCTCTCTCTCTCTCTCTCTCTCTCCTCTCTCTCTCTCTCTCTCTCCTCTCTCTCTCTCTCTCTCTCTCATTAATTGTCCTTATTGTCTTTTGATCTGTCTGGCCATGTCTGTTATTCTTTTAAATCATACAACTGACACCAAACGCAGCACCACCGATGACTTCGGCATGACTGATGTGTAAGTGATACAGAAGAGAATGCATCTCTGATCCACCGATTACGTGGAATTTAAGAGTCTGTAAAATACACTTTTTTCTGTAAAATACACTTAAATTTTCTATACTGGTGTAATATGACATGAAGAATAGTAAGGCTGTTGTGGGTCTTTATGCCAGCTAACACACACACACACACTCTCTCTCTCTCTCTCTCTCTCTCTCTCTCTCCTCTCTCTCTCTCTTCTCTCTCTCTCTCTCTCTCTCTCTCTCTCTCTCTCGTGCATTCTTTATATTCTGCCTCTATTCCTTTATCTTCAGGCTTTGCCAAAATTTAAAGCACCCACTTCAAGAGTGGTGAATAAAATCTATAAAGCTACATAAAACCTCGGTTTATTTTTTTTTTCAAACCTCTGCCTGTATATTCGTTCCTCTTTTTTCCTTTTCTGTTTGTTTTAACGCTGCATGAGTTGTGTAGATGGTTGTTATGAGTATCCAGTAACATGATTTTAATATACATTTATTAATCCGAGGTGTATTTTGAATAAACTGATGTGCAATCACTTTCCCCCATAAAATGTGTTGAATGTGGTATGTTTTTGTTTTTTCTCATTTACTGCATGAGAACATGAAATGTGTTAGATACATCAATTTTTAAGGCCCTGCCCCCAATTTTTAAAAAGCCGAAAAACTCAAATGAAACTGTAAAGTTTTACACCCATCCACACACACACACACACACACACACACAACACACACACACAACACACCGTCTAATATCACAATTTGTGAAAAGACGTTAAAAGAAATTGAACACACACACACACACACACACACACACACATATATATATAACGGATTTTCCAGTCGAGCCTCAAGATTAGCACTGTCTGACGGAACCCTCCGTTGTGCACCTGTAGAAACAAACAACAGAAGCTACTCCTGAATTTACAGCCACTTTGAAAACTAACTGTCAGGAAAATTTACTGAAGACTTACCTGACTGTACCTAGTAAAACAACAGAGGAAAACATTACCCTAGACTCAGAGTCCTCTGAGGACTTGACTTTTGTACACAAGATGTTTTGCATAGTTTGTACACTTCGGTTTACCATCTCATCTGAAGGACTTTAGTGGGAAATAAGTGGGTTCCCATGTTAAGTCCAGTGAATAACTCCTCTTGAAGGGACATAATTATGTTGTGTCGAACGTTGTATCGCTACTGTCCTAAAGGGGACAGGTTCAGGGAGATAAGGACTTCTTCCCGCGTCTGGAAACTTCCTGTGGAAACTTCCGGTGGAATGTCCACGTCCAGTACTTGGTAAGGAAGTACTCCTTCTGCGTTCACAATCTCGACTGATTTTTAAAAGAAAATTATTCATTCAATTTTGGGGGCCATCATTTTTGGTCTTGTTTTCATTCATGTTGGTATATAGCCATGTTCAGGATTTATTAGCTAAGCATCTAAAAATAATTTTCAGTTCTTTTTGACCAGGTTCTGTGGGTAACCAACCCCATCAGTCCTGTTAGCAGCAAGGAATCCAAATGAGCAAGACTGCCAGACATCTCAGTGGAGACTTGAACCGTACACTTAGCTACCTTCAGACTACCAGGCTAACTCTTTTACCATAGTTATGTTTGTCCCATCCTGTTTTAGTGACAGAATTTTTGTTTAATATGTTTGCAGCTTACTGATATCTCACCAACTATGAACTACATCTAAAAATATATTCTGTAGTTGTCTCTATGTCCCTGTTTGTCTGTCTGACTGACTTACTATCTCCCCCCCCTCCCACGTGCCACGAGCACACACACACACACACACACACACACACACACACACACACACACACACAACACACACACACACGTTGCTTGTGGGTGTGTTTTCTTTTCAACTGTAGCTCGTGTTTATAATGGGCAGAAAGGGAAACTGGTTTCTTTTATTATGTAGAAATGTTTTTACAGACTATATTCCCTAGCCAACTCCATGCTGGCTGATCCTGCTGATTCTGCCCTTGAAACTTTTTTTTGCTTGTTTTTTTTGTTTTTGTTTTGTTTTGTTTGTTTGGGTTTGTTTTTTTGTATGGGTTTCTTTTTTGTTTTTTTGTGGATTTTTTTTTCTTGTGGAAGCTTTTCGTAAAACTGCCGCCAGCAAACTGAGATCAGCGTGATAAGGGGAACTACTCTTTCACACTTATCAGGCCTGTACGAGTTCTCTTTGCTTGGGGGAGGAGAGAGAGAGAGAGAGAGAGAGAGAGAGAGAGAGAGAGAGGAGAGAGAGAGAGAGAGAGAGAGAGAGAGAGAGAGAGAGAGAGAGAGAGAGAGAGAGTTGATATCTTTTATTTTGAGGATAATGAAATATCAACTTGTGTACTTTTTTACATCCAGTCCCCGTGTGTATGCAGTTTAGAGACAGACAGACAGACGAGACAGACAGAGGCTTATAGAAACAGAGTGAGATATTCTTTCTGATGATAATGCTATGTCTGTTAGTGTGCGCCAGACACAGTTTATATCTCGATCTGTCTGTCCGTCTATGCTGTGTGTGTGTGTGTGTGTGTGTGTGTGTGTGTGTGTGTGTGTGTGTGTGTGTGTGTGTGTGTGTGTGTGTGTGTGTGTGTGTGTGTGTCCATGCGTGCGTGCGTGCGTGCGTGCGTGTACGTGCATATGCACGCGTGTGTTGATACATGTATATGTGACTTAAGTACGTGCTGGTAGCCTACTCGCAGGGTCAGAGATCTGTAAAATGCATGGATCTTGCGTTACAACTCAGCTGAGGGGGTGGGGGGTGGGGGTAGGGGTTAGGGGGTCGGGAGAGAGAGAGAGTAGAAGCTGATGGCATTTGCAGCTGGGATCCATGTTCTGCCTTGGTGAGCCTGCTTCGTGATCCTCCTTCACATGCTGGATACAATATAACATACATGTATCTTTGTCACTGAGAAACGGCACAAGGCAGTTACTTCACAAAATAATCTTTTTTTCTTTTTTTTATTTTTTTTTTATTTTATTCTTTTATATCGAGGATAACAGAATAAGCAATCATGTGCTTTTTTTCATCCGGTCCCCGTGTGTATGCAGTTTTGTAAATATTGTCATCTGTTCCCACCGGATCACGATGGCCTACTCTTACGAAAAGCGGAACAGGATTTAACGTGTGCTCAAGATGTTCTGCGTGGGTTCGCACACGGGGCCCTCGGTTTAAAGTCTCATCGCTGTAAAGAGCAAGCCACCCCTCGCCTCTTTATTTCTAATAAATAATAGATAGGCATTGCTTGTTGTACTCTTTTTTTATGTATTTGCTGCTACGTTGTTCTATTTTGTAAAAAAAAAAAAAAAAAAGTCTTGAAAGTTAAAATCAAGTGAAGAAAGAATAAGGGGATGTTTCTTCTTCTTCTTCGTTTTCTTTTTCTTTTTCTTCTTCATCATCATCATCATCATCTTCTTCTTCTTCTTCTTCTTCTTCTTCTTCTTCTTCTTCTTCTTCTTCTTCTTCTTCTCCTCCTCCTCCTCCTCCTCCTCCTCCTCCTCCTCCTCCTCCTCTTCCTCCTCCTCTCCCTCGATCGTGACGTGGACACAGGGTTCGATCGTGACGTGGACACAGGGTTCGATCGTGACGTGGACACAGGGTTCGATCGTAACGTGGACACAGGGTTCGATCGTGACGTGGACACAGGGTTCGATCGTAACGTGGACACAGGTTCGATCGTGACGTGGACACAGAGTTCGATCGTGACGTGGACACAGGGTTCGATCGTGACGTGGACACAGAGTTCGATCGTAACGTGGACTCAGGTTCGATCGTAACGTGGACACAGGTTCGATCGTAACGTGGGCACAGGTTCGGTCGTGACGTGGACACAGAGCTCGATCGTAACGTGGACACAGGTTCGATCGTAACGTGGACACAGGTTCGATCGTAACGTGGACACAGGTTCGATCGTGATGTGGGCACAGGGTTTGATCGTGACGTGGACACCGGGTTCGATCGTATTGTGGACACAGGGTTCGATCGTTTATGCACAGGCGCATTTGAGTTATTATCTGACACTAATGTTCATTTATGCACAGGTGTATTTGAGTTATCTGACAGTAAAGTTCATTTTAGTACAGGTACACCTTTAGCTATTTCCTGACCGTAAAGTTCATTTATATACAGGTACATTTGAGTTATTATTTGACAGTAAAGTTCATTTATATACATTTATATACAGGTGCATTTGAGTTATTATTTTGACAGTAAAGTTCATTTATATACAGGTGCATTTGAGTTATTATTTAACAGTAAAGTTCATTTATATACAGGTACATTTGAGTAATTATCTGACAGTAGTAAAGTTCATTTATGTAAAGGTGCACCTAAGTTACAACCTCACGGTAAAGTGTATTATTTTATGTACGGGTGGCCAATACGATTATTACCCTGACAGTAAATTCTGTTTACCTAAGGGTGTCCTACTGGCCAACAAGATGCATCAGCTGAAAGATGGGGATAGGAATCAGCAAGTCAGAGAAGAGGGGAAGGGGAGGGGAGATCTGGAAGCGATAGGAGTATGAGTGGGGGGTGATATGGGGGCAGGTAGGGAGGGGGTGGGGAGAGCGAAGTAGGGTAGAGGTGAGTGGAGCTATCAGGAAGGCGATTCGGGTATCTGTATAATGGCTCGTTATGTAAGGTACTCCCACCCTCAGAATCCTGTAAATCACCAGTAATCTTCTGTCTGTCTGTCTGTCTGTCTGTCTGTCTGTCTGTCTGTCTCCTCTCTCTCTCTCTTTCGCTCTCGCTGGGCGTGGGTGTTTTCGTGCACGCGTGTGCCCGTGTGCATGCATGCGGACGTGCACGCACATATACCGTAAAATCCCTAGCATAAGCCCACCATCTAGCAAACGCCCACCCCCTACTTTGGGCAAAAAGTTGTGCAAAGGGGTAGCTACCTAGCAAACGCCCACCCTGCTTTTTTCAAAGGGACTATGCTCACTTTCACTAGAATTTGTGCAGACTGTTCTAAAAGTCATCTTTTCCCCCTTCTTTACCTTTTCGTGTTTCTTTCCTTTTGTCTTATTCTTTGTCCCCTCTCCTCACTCCCGCCCATCCCCAACAAAGTGACTTAAAATTACGTCATACTTTTTCCACTGACGTCTTTTGTCTGTCAGTGATGTACCAGTACTTTGACGACGCTTCCTGATGGCCAGAAGCTGGTTCTTGAATCTTTCTGCGCCGTTTTTGCAAAATGCTGAAGCGACAGTCTTACACTGTATCTTTCAAATTGGAAGCCCTCTAGTATCTGGATAACGAAGCAGGTGGGAATGTTTCGGAGTGTGCCCATGAATTTTCTGTGGATTGGAAGAGGATCAGGGAAGGAGTGAAAACAGAGATAGACTTGAACAGCAGTACGGAAAAGACAAACAAAAACGGAAACTGTCAAAAGGACCAGCAGTTAGATCTGAACACATCGACCAAGGTGTGCTGCATTATCTGGAAGATAAAAGATCTGAAGGCAGGGTATTGCGAAACAAGGACCTACAACGGAAAGCGATGGAACTCGTTGGCCTTCTTTGCCTCAAAGTCCCCTTTTTTTTTTCTATTTTCCTTCACTTCTACTCACACGACCTAACATACATGCTTTCGGGGTTTGTATTCACTCAATTACACGGTTGAGCACAAAAATTACTTTGTGCAAAGGGGTCTATCCCTAGCAAACGCCCACCCCCCAATTTTGCCCTAAATCAGTGCGGGGGGGGGGGGGGGGGGGGGGGCGTATGCTAGGGATTTTACGGTATATACAAATGTTAGTGCATTATATATATATATATATATATATATAATATATATATATATATATATATATATATATATATATGAAGAAGTTCCAGGATTTTTCCTTCTCAATCTTTTTTTTTTTTTTTCAAGGTATAAGGACAGTTTAAGTTATTCTGCCAGTACATGATTGGGGGGGGGGGGGGGGGTGTTACTCTTACACTTTCTGTGGCGTCTCTCTGACGTCAACTTTAATATATAGGTCCAGAAGGTGCAGACCCCAGCTAAGCAGCTCAGACAAACGCTCTGAATCTCACAGCTATAGAGGGAAGTAGTAGTAGTAGTAGTAGTAGTAGTAGTAGTAGTAGTAGTAGTAGTAGTAGTAGTAGTAGTGTGGTGGTGTGGTGGTGGTGGTGGTGGTGGTGTGATGACAATAATGATGATGATGTTAATAATAATAATAACAAGAACATTAACAACAACATTAACAGCAACAATAATATAATTATTATTATTATTATTATTATTATTATTATTATTATTATTATTATTATTATTATTATTATTATTAATGGCAATACATGGAATTTTTGTAGCGCTATATCTTGCTAAAAAAAAAAGAAGACTCGATCATGTTGGTCATCCATCGCCTTCCCACTATTAAGCCTGCAGTACAGCACTCGATCATCTTCACTCCTAGTTAGGAGTTAGCAGAAGCTGCATTGAAAATCCCATTTAGCATCTGACTGATGGGGCTGGAACCTACGAACTGCCATTAACAGAGTTTTGAGTCTACAGAGATCATACCACTGGGCCTAGACGACAGGCTAGTGTGAAGAAAGTTGGTGGTGGTGCTAGTCCTGTGTGAATGCTTGGTGTCAACTTTGAATTTTAAAAAAAAATTGCATAGTTGTTATTGTTTTGCTTTGTTTTTAATTGTAGATTGACATTATTGCGCTGACATGGTGTTTGGGTCTAAATGAACGGACTTTCTATTAAAAGGAAATATGATTTTTTTTTAAATACTGGAAAAAAGTAATGCCTATCTACGATACTTGCTGAAACGTCATGACTGGTATTCTTGGTGGCAGGGGAATGATTATTTATCCGTCCCCTCCCCCTCCCCCTACTCTATTCCCTCACCATTCATCCCCTCTCTAACTCCCCCCCCCCCTCCCACTCCACCACGACGACGACTACCACCAATAACAACAACTTCCTTACGAGTTTCCATCACATTTCCTTCCTTTTATTTCCCTCTCTCCTTCCTTCCTTCCTTCCTTCTCCTGTTATCGTAACTGCAGATCTATCTGCAGACGGTTCAGCAGCTGACCAGCTGGGCAGCAGGTGGTATGTCCGAAATGCACTGCTCTACACACTGACACACAAATTGTTTGGACAGTAGCCCCCGCTAAATGCACATTCCGGGTTAGAGAGAGAGAGAGAGAGAGAGAGAGAGAGAGAGAGAGAGAGAAAAGAGAGAGAGAGAGAGAGAGAGAGAGAGAGGGAGGGGAAGGAGAGAGAGAGGGGGGGAGGGAGGGAGAGAGAGGGGGGGGGAGGGAGAGAGAGAGGAGGGAGAGAGAGAGAGATAGAGGGGGGGGGGGGAGAAAGGGGGGGGGAAGACAAGGCAAGGCAAATTCTTTTATTTGAGGGTAATGAATAAGCATTCGTGTGTGTGTGTGTGGGGTGTGGGGGGGGGGGGGGGGGGGGGGGGGGGGGTTACATCCAGTCCCCGCCCTTATCAGGGATAAAATCAAGATTAAAAAAACTCCTTAAACTAAACAAGAATTATGAAATAACAAGAACAAGAAACTATCCAGGAGAGAGAGAGAGAGAGAGAAGAGAGAGAGAGAGAGAGAGAGAGAGAGAGAGAGAGAGAGAGCGCAAAATTATCTCCATGTGGCTCTGAACTGTTATGACTGAGAGAGCCACCAAGCACATTGGCTTTCATGGCTTGACTTGTGACTTAAATCGGCTTCCCATTCAGCTCCTTGCATTGAGGTGTAAGGTCATTGTGCTGACTTTTTTCGGGCACTGTTTTGTTGGACATTTATTTATTCTTTTATATCGGGATAATAGAATCAGCAGTCATGTGCTGTTTTACATCCAGTCCCCGTGTGTATGAAGTTTTGTAAATCTTGTCATCTGTTCCCACCGGCCACACGATGGCCTACTCTTACGAAAAGCGGAACAGGATTTAATGTGTGCGCAAAATGTTCTGCATGCGTTCGCCACACACGGGGGCCTCGGTTTTAAAGTCTCATCCGAAAGACTTGGGGGGAGTGGAGTCAGCACTGGATGTTAACTCCAGAGGAAAAATCCCCTCAACGGAATCGAACCCGGGTCGTCAAATTGCGAGCGCAATGTTCTTACCACTAGGTTTATACCGTCCACCGGACATAAGAAACCTAGCGGAGTCTGTATTACTCCATGCAGCAGGGTGCATGCTGGGTATGGTCATCAAGGTCATGCACGCCAGCTATCGAGTACGCCATCGAAAAATGGACAGGTTTTCATCATGTGCTTAAGATGCTGTGCGTGTGCTGTCACGCAAAACGTCAGCTTTCTTTTTTCTTTTTTTTAGCCTCATAATGAAGGTCTTTCAAGTGAATGGATTGAGGCCTTATTCTGCTTCTCACAAAGCGGCTTTGGCACATAATAGGTTTCTTCTTCCATTATTATAAAAGAACAAAAAAAAAAAAACCCAAAAAAAA
>CM060321.1:26202218-26207218 GCA_030674155.1 Stramonita haemastoma
TTCATTGGCCAGGCTGGCCCAGGATTGGCAGGGGTGGAAAGACTTTGTTGCTGCCCCACACACCACTGGGTGTAAAGGATGATGATGATGATTATAATTATTTTTATTTATTTCCCCTTCTGATGAGGTTTTCCCTCTGTGAATGAACCACTTCAGATTCTGATTCATATTCAGGAGAAATAGTGTCAAGCTACGGAAAACTTGACAGCAGAACTTTCCTGATCTCAATGAAAGGTAGGAGGATAAGGAGGCAGTTGGTTATTGTTAGTTGTTGCCACACTCGCCATAAAAGAATGGCGGTTTATGACATGTAGGGCTATTTCCTTAAGTTTAGTTTAGGCCTGGAGTAAAAATTTTAATGCCGTACATTGGCAACAATGGGGCATGTCAGAGGTGACAACAAAGGAGGTGGAGGAGAAGAAGGGAGAGGGAGGGGGGGGACAAAGAAAGAGGACTACAACAGGAGCGTGGGGGACAGGCAGGCACCTGGCGTCTCCAGACGAGGGAAGTAAAACCAGTGGTGCTGAGCAAGTCACTCTCCTGTTGCCTGTAGCATGTGTGCTGCTAGCCATGAATACCGCCCATACCAGTGCCGGCACAACAGAGCTTTCCGACAGGCATTGTTGGCGCCGATAACCTCCTGGGGTTTGTGACACGATTACGGCTCTGAAAGTGGAGCGGGGGTTGTCTCTTTGGGATCAGAGGCAGCTGAATTAGGCGCTAGGCTCGTCTCATTGGTGTGGGGTTCCGCCGTATAAGATTGTACATGGAGAGTGAGAGAGATTTGTGATGGTGTCGTGTGACAAAGTGTTCGGTACAAGGGGGCGTTTCTGGTTCCTTTGAATGGGTGTGAATGGGCGAGTGGTGGTGTGCTCTGTGGCTAGGTCAGGGTCAGAGAGACTAAATGTCTGACCTCTTTTTCTGCCAGGATGGTGTGTGTATGTGTGTGTGTGTGTGTGTGTGTGTGTGTGTGTGTGTGTGTGTGTGTGTGTGTGTGTGTGTGTGTGTGTTAAATTTTGTTATTCTTTTATATCGAGGATAATGGAATAAGCATTCATGTGCTTTTTTTCATCCAGTCCCCGTGTGTATGCAGTTTTGTCAATCTTGTCATCTGTTCCCACCGGCACATAATGGCCTACTCTGTGTGTGTGTGTGTGTGTGTGTGTGTGTGTGTGTGTGTGTGTGTGTGTCTGTCTGTCTGTCTGTCTGTCTGTCTGTCTGTCTGTCTGTGTCTGTGTGTGGTTTTCACGTTGACATACCTGTACATTATTGTAAAAGTATAAGAAGAGTTAATCTTTTTTAGGTCCAGTACTCAGATCGCTGTACTCCAAAGACCCTTTTTTTTTTTTTTTTTTTTTTTTTTTAGAGTGAGAGTGTGAAATCAGTATGTTTCCAACTCAGAATCGATTTTTTAAACAACCCCACCCCTCCCCCACACTATCTTCAACACAACCTGAAGACCAGGGAAGGACGAAGAAAGTCAGCCAAGGAGTACGGCAGTGGCTTTAGTTGAAATGATGAGGATAAAAAGAGAGTGGGCGAGTCGACTCTCTTAGGTCAATGCCCGCCCACCTTGAAAATGAAGGGGGAGAAAAGAAGAGGGGAATAGAATGTGTCCTTGGTGTATTCCCTTATTGCTATTAAAGTGTCCCGTCGTTGTGACAGTGGAGATCGCAGACACGAGAATACAGATTAACGAGAGAGGAGGAGGAGGAGGTGGAGGAGGAGGAGGAAAACAGAAGAGGAGCAGCACAAGGAAGGTGTGGCATGGCCACCTGGAGTACACAGTATTATATACCTCAAAGGAAAGAGAATCAGCAGCGTCAAGCAAATCACACTAACTCCAGTTCTCTACAGAGTGTGTGTAGACTCTGGCCACTCCAGTGGGAGGAGGCGTCTGGAAATGGTTGTTGGTACAGCCAACCCCCTCGCAGGAAGGAGCTGGAGACACTGTCATTGATTATAGGCCTGGCTCAGTTAGCTCTACTGAAGACTGGGGAGTTGTGGCCGTCCTAGGAACAAGTAGGGCTTTGTGTCTTTGGGGAAAGTAGGGCTTTGGGTTTGTCCCCTGCATGTTTGGTGTTCATGTAACCGTGTAAGGTTGCAGGAGGAGAGTGAGAGGGGATAGATAGCCTACAGGAGAGATTTGGGTTGATGGGTTCGTGTTTCAGAGGATTTAGTTAGCCTAGAGGGCGGAGGGGTGTGAAAGAGTGGGACTGGGATCCTTTTGGTAATAATAGCTGGGGGTGACACCACTATCTGTCTGTCTAGTCTCTGTCTCTCTCTGTCTCTCTCTGTCTCTCTCTGTCTCTCTCTGTCTCTGTCTCTCTCTCTCTCTCTGTCTTCTTCTTCTTCTTCTTCTTCTTCTTCTTCTTCTTCTTCTTCTTCTTCTTCTTCTTCTTCTTCTCTCCTCCTCCACCTCCTCCTCCCCCTCCTCCTCCTCCTCCTCCTCCTCCTCCTCCCCCTTATCGTCCTCCTCGTCGTCCTCCTCGTCATCCTCCTCCTCCTTCTCCTCCTCCTCCCCCCCCATCCTCCTCCTCCTTTTCCTCCTCCTCCTCCACTATTCTTTTCTTCTTCTTCGTTTTGAGTTTTGTTTATTCAACATCGCTAATCTGATTTACTTACTCAAACGTAAATCTATGAAATATGAAATATGAAATGTGAAATCAAATGATCTGCATGTGTTTTCATTTTTGTGCAATACGCTTTGCTCCTGCCATGCAAGTTAATACAACTAATAAACATGAAGGGTGTTAACAGTCTGTAAACATACTGTTAAAAACAACAACTACCAAACCCTATCTATGTAACGCCAATAGACATACACTTTCTCGTCCTTTCAAGAGATCCCAACCCCTCTTGAATTAACAACAGCAACAACAACAACAACAACAACACACACACACACCTTCACACATATGCATGCACATACAACAGTGGAATAGAAAGTAAACAAGAGAAAAGTAGCTTTGGGGTGTGGTTATGAACTGTAACACCTTAAAACACACACACACACACACACACACACACAACACACACACACACACACACACACACACACACACACACACACACACACACACACACACACACACACTACAACACAACACAGACTACCACTTACAACAATTTTTAAGTCTTAGGCATTAACACGGAGAAAAAGATTGTACGAAGATGAATACATCCAGTGAAAAGGCCAAATAGGCAAACTTCACACTCCAAGGAAAATGAACATAAAAGCTCCCAATTACCATCCATGAGTTGATATTTAAAGCTCGCTAGAGATCTTTTGAAAAGTGGAAAATAAACGTGGATGGATCGTTACAGCAGCAAATGACCAAGATAATAAGGGACGACAGACAGGAGACAGACAACCCTGTTAAGAAAAAAATCAACATCTCCCAAAGTGACAGAAAAGACACGTGTCTGGCACAGAATTTTCATAAAGTATGTATACATAATTTTTTGTATACATAGTGAATCACCCCCCAAAAGTATCGAACACACTCTTCAACACATCTTTCCCTTCCAAAATGAAAAAAAGATGAACAAATACATGGCAATACTATAACTGAATAGATGAGTTTTTAAAAAGCTGCACGCGAGCATAGAGGCTGTCACTATCGATCTTGTCGTGTTGTGGGCTAACCCAAAGAATCCTAGAACGTTCCCACCGCCGCTCATAGCATGCGTGGGAAGACTTGTGTTTTGGGAAGAGCGAGCGTCCTTGCTGTGCCGAGGGACTCAGTGCGGTCAGGTGAGCAGCATCTTCATCCAAGCATGAGCCACGTCCACCCCACGGTGGGCGGCAAAAGGTATGGCTGGCCGCCCCGGAGATCGAGTCACCGTTGAAAGGGGACCAGAAAAAAACCCACATTGTCGAGGTTGTTATTCTTGGTCTTTTCTTGGGCCACGCATGGTTGTGTTCGTAATATCAAGGGCAAAATGCGTACTGTAGGATAGTTCAGCCAAAGTGGCCAACGAGTTTAGGTCGCCTTGCGTGGGTCGGCACTTTTGGGGGGTTTGGTTTTCTCTTTCTATAGGGACTTGATCTATTTTCTTTTCTCTTTACGCACTGTTCAGTTTTTGTGTGGGGTTTGCTTGTTGTGGCGTTGTATTCGTTTTTTTCTCCCCCTATGGTCTGTTTTGTTGTGTGTATTCTTTAAATAATATATGCTTTGTTACAATACAACTACAGCCAGGTATCAGACTGTGGTGGTAGGTGTCGACTCTCAAGCATTGGTTTTGTTACTCGTGTTTAACATTACCAGATGTGATGTATAATATATATGATATGATACCCAGACAATATGGTACAGTCCCCCCCCCCCCCCAAAAAAAAAAAAAAAAAGGAATTGAAATGAAAACAATTGTATATCTTAGCTTTTACAGAATGAGGTAGAAGAGCGCCAACACTACGGGCAGACGTGTGGGTTTGTTATGGGTCCCCGAGCAGTGCATGTAATGTATGCCTTTGCTGAGCATGTCTGTCTGCTTGTCTGGTGTACGCATGTTGGCGAGTGCTTACGTGTTTAATATGCAAATCTGCTGGCGTCGTTGAGGATCTAATTTCCGATGCAGGGAGTCACTGGTGTGGGGTGGCCTGTTTACTGCTGCTGTGCCTTCTTGCCCCGTGCGTCCTCCTCACGCTGCTAAGACACTGGCTTATGCCCAGACACGGGCATGTCATGTGAGGTAGATTGACTGACTGATTGACCCATTCCCTCTTTCATTAACTCCTTGGGGACTTTCAGGGGCAGTGCAGTGAATTTTTCAGGCAGTGTCTCGTGGATGAGCAAGTTAAACTATAAACCTGCCAGGGCTGCATCCTTCTTCTCCCGGCAACAGAAGCGCACTTACTGGCTGTGTTTGTATTATTTATAGAGCTGACTGGATACAGCTGACCTGATCGTTTACAAAAGGTGGACAGGGTTTAAAGCGTCCATGCTTTGCTTACAAGATCTTCGCTTATAGTCTTATTCAAAGGGCTTGCGGGGTAT
>CM060321.1:26217218-26227218 GCA_030674155.1 Stramonita haemastoma
AGGAGATGGGGGTAGGGGAAGTGTGGGAGCACTCAGGGTTCCCTTAGGGAAATGTCTTTGTTGTCTTTTTCTTTTCTTCTAATTCCCTTATCTCATTCGTCTCCTACCTTCTCTTCTCTCTCTCTCTCTCTCTTTTCTCTTCCTCTTTTCTCTCTCTCTCTCTCTCTCTCTCTCCTCTCTCTCTCTCTCTTCTCTCTCTCTCTCTCTCTCTCTCTCTCTCTCTCTCTCAGACACACCTTTGATGTTGGTGGGGCTGTAGTCTTCATCGTCTTTGTTGTCTTGTCATCCCATGGGTATGGATGGGGTGGGTTTATGAAGGTGTGAGACAGACTGTAAGTGTTTGTTTCTTCTTCTCTGTTTGTATCTTCTTCTCTATCCTTCCTTTCCCCTCTCTTTCCTCTCTTCTGTCTCACTCTCCTCTTTGTATTGTCGTCATCGTTTTTTCCTCTTCAAACGTTTGATCCCTCTCTGTCTCCCGCCCACGCTTCCCCCCCCCCCCCCCCCCCCACTCCTCCCTCTCTCTTGTCTGAAGAAGGGCGACGAAGAAGCAGAAGAGATGACAGGAAAGAGGAGAGGGAGGGAGAAAAAAGGAAGGGAAAAATAGGAAGAGGAGGAGAGAAGAAAAATAGTTACAAAAACCACCATGAGAAGACTAGAAAAGAGACCACGACCTGCCCCCTTTACTTTCCCCGTATAGGAAAAAGAAGACGTGAAATAATGGAACAGAGGGAAACATGGGCATTGACCTCTTCACCTGGCCCCTCCCCCCCCCCTCCCCTTTATAGTCTGTTTACCTCCATCATACAGACAGACAGAAAACACACCTGAATGGAGGGTGGGGGTGGGGGGGGGGGGACAGGTCATAAGAAAAGACCCCTCCTCGAGTACAGGAGTAGAGGGCGCCTCGCTATACCCAAAAAAGTAATAAAGGGGGGGTGTCAGGTGTCCCTTTAAATTTAAAAGCCTTAGAATACAAAAGGCGATAGAAATCTCCAGGTTTGGGGGGGGGGGGGGGGGTTGTCGTTTTTTTGTTTGGTCACCTCTATCACCAACTCGCCAAGGAGCCTGTGTTTGACCCAACATGACCTGCTGGTCTGATCAGTGCTGTAGTACTTACAGAGCGAGACAAGCACGCACACATGTACTGGGACTGTAAACGAACCCGTTAGCACCATGGTAATTGGGGTGGGTTCATTCATCTCTGGAGTTGGGGATCTCCATCTCCTTATATCAAGAGGTCGCTCAGGTTCGAAGAATTAGAAAGGAGAGGAGGAGAGGAAGAGGAGACGCTCGCTTACTTGTAGTGAGGAGGAAGGAAAGAAGAGGAATTTTTTAGTTGTGAATCTGTTCATTGGTAAAGAATGGTTCCCGTTCGTTTCGTGTTCCCTGACAAACAGCGTTAGAACAGACAGTAACACACAACCACCCACACACACACACACACACGCACGCACGCACGCACGCACGCACGCACGCACGCACGCACGCACGCACGCACGCACGCACGCACGCCCCGCGCGCGCGCGCGCACACACGCACACACACACTAAATACACCACCACACACACACACACACACACACACACACACACACACACACACACACACACACACACACAACATCACACACAGTGAGAGATATTGAACCAGTGCAGATTGGAATAGAAATAATTTTTGGAGACAGAAGTTTGAATAGAACAGTAGGGGGGGGGGGGTGGGGGTGAGAGGGGGGGGGGGGGGGGGGTCACAGGAGTGAAGTGGCGAGGACAAGTAGTGAAGGACAGGGCCAGAAGCTGTCACAGCGTCTTCATGTGGCCTTTGCTGGCGGCCCCTTACCTCCACAGCTGCTGGAGCAGGACAACACTATAGATGCTACAAAACAGGCTGTCAGGCGTGTTCAGCCTGTTACACTATGTGCCCTCATTTCTCTGCTTCAAATTCGGATAGGGGTGGTGGAGGGGTGGGGTGGGTGTGTGAGGCGCCACTACGAAGATCCCCGTTCGAGCGGATTTGCCCCCCCCCCCCCCTCCCTCCACTATTATCAATCAAGGTCAATTTGTTAAAAATCAAATTCTTTATTTGAAATAAAACCGAAAAAACACACACGCACGCACGCACGCAAGTAAGCACGCATGCAAGCACGCATGCAAGTAAGCACGAGCACGCACGCACGCACCACACACACACACACACACACACACACACACACACACACACACACCACACACACACACACACACACACACACACACACACACACACACTATTTTGCTACTTTAAAAAGTAGAAATACCAGTAGAATCTGTATGTAGAAGGTGCCTACTACTTAAATCTAACGATTTTATCTTTTCATTTCACACTCTATCGACAATAATCTGTTAAAAAAAAATCTGATAATGTACAGTTGGGATCTCTGCAGTGTCATACCTCACCATATGTTCCTTTGTATTTACGGCAAAACGGTAATTTGGCTAGTTTGTTGTTGTGTTTGTCTCTGTGCAGACAGTCGCAACGCGTGGACAATAAATTGAACGTTTGATTTACAAGGTTGATAACGCAAAGAATCAAAACCTGTAGTTCTGCTATAGCAGCACCAGAATAGAAGCTATAGGAGTCTAAAGAGATAAGGGGAATGGAGGGGAATGAGATGGGATATCAGAGGCCACAGCAACATAATTATGCAGCACACCATCAGTCTCACAGATCAGCAAACAATCTGCAATCTGATACACTCTTAACGACATTCACAGAAGGAAGTGTCTGTGGTTTCTCAGAAGCCCACCCTCTGATGTTTGCACAGCACACGTCCCAGCTAACAACATGAGCTAGGCAGAACAGCACTTTTCCCATCAACCACACAGGGTGCTGCTATGCTGCTGCCAAACAAACCATCACGTGGAGTCAGAGTAGCTGACGACCTCCCCACTACACAGCTATATAATTAGGTAGCAGGATCTAGTTTCAAGTCGCCATTCTTGCAACTGAAACTGAAATCAGACTACGTAGAAAGGGATGACTGATGTTAGAACCTGAGGTCTCTGATAAAATGAGCTACACTTGTGAGAAGACCTGCTGGGTTTTTCTGTTGTTTGTTGGTTTGTTGGTTTGTTTGTTCAGAAGTAGTCTTTAGCTGAACGTACCCTTCCTTCCTCCTTGTCTGAAATCTTGCCTGATTCCTACCTACCCCCATTCCTGAGCCAAAGCATGTGTCTAATTAGTCGTCCGTTCCGTGCTGTCCGTGCTGAAGTGACCACAGGAAGGTCAGCCAATGGTCACAGCAGTCTTCAGTATTGATTTTTCGTGTTGTCCCTGAAGTGAGCATGGTCTTCAGAACGGTGTCTCCTTTCTTTGGGTTCCGTATGGAATTTTGTCGCCACCATAATATTTTTTTTTGGTGGTAGAGGTAATGTTGTTTTCTGCAGAAGTCTACGACCCGAACACAAAGCAAACAGTGTTTTTTTTGTTGTTTGGGTTTGTTGTTGTTTGTTGTTATTGTTGTTGTTGTTTTTTTGGGGGGCAAATGATTGTCTTCAAAAGGAAAAGGAAGAGGAGGAAGAAATTAGGAAGAAGAAAGGGAAGAAGGAGGGAGAGACGAAGAATATGTATTACAATTTTTTTTTCCCCTCACTATTGTAGTTTGTGCACGTAAATTCTTATCGCGTTTGTGTTCTTCGTCAGGTTCTTTCTTTTGCAATATAATCATCATTTTTTTTCTGGAACGCGAAACTGCAAAATTATAGTCTATATAATGACATAATGTTACATAGAGCATACAATCTGTACTCTGATACACTCTTAACGACATCCAGAGAATTGAGAGCTAGGTGTCTTTTGTATCCCCAATGAGCCCCCACTTTTCCTATTGTAAGCGGAATCATTCTGCAGTCATTTCCTTGCATGAATGAATGTCCCCGTGACATTTTCAGGCCAGGCTGTAACCAAAGGACAAGAGGATAGATAGATAAGAAAACAGACAGACAGACAGACAGACAGACAGACAGACAGACAGACAGATAGATAGGTGGAAGCCAGACTGAAGAGGGTCCGTAGGGAGGAGACCTGCAGGCACTCTTGTTCTGCTGTTGATGCTCGCCACCGGCATGAAAGATGGATGAGGAGGAGAGGGGAACAGAAGAAGAGGGCGGGGAATCTCAGGGCCAGCAGCACACAACGTGGTGACCACAGGAACTAGCGGCACGGCAGATGGGTCAGATAAATAGTCTTTTGGTCATCGCTGTGGTCACTCTGGCGCCATCAATGGCTGAGCAGCTAGCGTGTAAAACCACGCTGTAGAACAACAACAACAGCACTCGCGTGTGTGGCGCGCGCCGCACGCATAACACACACACACAAAACACATACACACACACACACGCCCGCGGGCACGCAGGCACACACGCAGGCACGCATACAGGCACACAGACAGGCAACAGACGGACACACGCACGCACGCACGCACACGAAAGTGCGATGAAGGAATGAGGAGGGGATTGACTTTCCACCAGAATGATCTGTTCAAACCCCAGCAGAGTCTGGCATTAACGAGAAGGCCCCCCCACCCCCACCCCGTCTAGGATAGTTCAGATCCACTTCTGACGTAACAGTAACTAACTTATTCGCGCGCGCAAAAATAAGTTGAGTACACACTGTTTCATGTGTATTAGCATGCGACTTCAAAAAAAGAGAATACAATGCAATACAATGCAATACAATGCAATACAATACAGTAGAGAAACAAAAAATGCGTTAGTGTTGACAGCCTAAGAACAATATCCTTGCATTAAGAAAAAAAAAGTTTCTAAATGAAGCAAACGAAACAAAAGAGACACATAATCAATTCCGGCTCAAAATCGAAGTTAGAACACCTGTTATATTTACACTTGATTATACCGGACTAACTAGATCAAAGAGTGCTAGAAGGGATTGTAGACTCACTCCTATTCCGAATGATCAGAATGCTGCCTTTGCATGGACAAGGCTGCATATGGCAGTATAGACATATAGATGGCTGTAGAACCATAGGTACTCAGAAGACGATCAGGTGGAGCTAGAATCACACATACTTCCTTCACAATAAAAACTTTCTATGCCGGCAAGTTATCTAGGGCTTAACGTCCTCCTGGGTCATCCCATACGGGAATTTGCTGTTTATACTCTGATGATTAGTATAAGCAGGCAAAGCAAACATCCCAGAAATATACTAACTAAATAAGTTAAGATCCCAGCTAGTTTTTGTTGTTGGTTTGCACATTGCAGCTCAACGGCCGTCGTTTTCATGTTGATTTTCAATGTTGAATTGAGCATACCATAAGCTACAAGCTTCTTGTTGCTATGATTCCAAAATGCTGTTGTTTTCAATGTTTGTTCCAAATTCTGCATAAAAACTATTTAAACCAAACAGTCTTCCTTCTTACCTACTCGTCGTCGTTGCGATGGCAGATTCCCGTCAAAGCCTGGGCTTGAGACAGAACGAAACCAGCAGCGCGGGAGGGGAGAAATCAGATCTGGATCTGTTTCAAGGAGCAGAAAAAGGCTGAGACAGGAGATGTGTGTCCTTTCAGTCTGATCTGTAGTAAACGAAAGAGAGAGAGAGAGAGAGAGAGAGAGAGAGAGAGAGAGAGAGAGAGAGAGAGAGAGAGAGAGAGAGAGGAGAGAGAATAATGCATGCTCAATCATTCATGTCCATCACAATAGGAGTAGGAATACAAAGATTCCCTATTCAGTACTTCCGAGGCTACATAATTTGTGATTCTATCACATCGTAGCTGATGAACAGGAAATTCTGAAAAATCTGATCTCAAGAAAATAAAATTATTATTAAAAAGTCTGATCTGTCGTGTTGAAGAGCATGAAGGACAGACGGACAGACAGAACGTCAGAAAATAAATATCTTTAGGTGAAGGCAACGACTTCAGTTTTGCTGCTGCTATATATAAGAGAGACAGAGCAAGTGACTGAGCTTGCTGACTGAAATGTTGATCCCTGTCTTCGCCCTGACAGACGGCTTTGAAGCTTAGGTGGCTCCAGCACAAGACGCCAAGATAATCAGGCTTAGGTGTAAGGAGCCAGACAGTAAGGGGTATCTTGTATGATAGTCTTTCTGCGTCTAAAGGTCAATGTAATCATTTTCACGATTAAAACAGCAACTTTTTTTGGTTAAAATGTGGAAATGATGTTTCAACGTTAAAATGGTTTTTGTTTAAAAAAAAATGTTTTGAATATGTTTTCTATTGTTAGACTATGCCCGAGTTATGAGCTTGATGTAATTATGACAGAAGCAGGGAAAATACCGATTTTTAGTCAAGAAAAGTACTTTCACAAAAGGATTGACGACTATGATCTTATTACTTTCACGGTTGTAGTTACTGTTTTGATACTCTAACCTCGCGGGATGATATATATATATATATATATATATATATATATATATATATAAGGAGAGAGAGAGAGAGAGAGAGAGAGAGAGAGAGAGAGAGAGAGAGAGAGAGGAGAGAGAGAGAGAGAAGAAGAAGAGAGGAGAGGAGACAACAGCAACACACACAACAACAACAACACACACACACACACCACACACACACACACCACACACACACACCACACACACACACACACACACACAACGTGCATACATACCAACCAACCAACAAACAAGAAAGCACGTCATGATCAGCTCAGTAAGTAGCTCATTATCAGAGCAGTGTAGTATTTCGCTACCAGAAGGAAAACTGAAGTTAAAGCCACCTCCACGTTCACCACAGTTGTTGATTTTGCTCGGCCAGCAAGCACTGTCAGAGAGACTTGGGCCTCCTACCTACCTACCAGTAGCAGCGCTGGAATGCTAGGCTAGGCTTAAAGGACATGGCAGTCTTTAAGGCCAGAGGGGGGCATTGGGTTCACGTCGTTTGTCATCACTGAAAGGTGGTATGGCGGGAGGGGGATTGGAGTGCTCAGTAGCCTACAGCCTGGGTCAGAGAGAAGTGTACAGAGGGAGGATTAGGCTCTGCAATGCTCCGTACTGCTGCAGTGGGAGTCTTTTATTTCTAAGCACTGGCAAGTAGTAGACTAGCCTAATGGCCGTTACCAGGTTTCACTCCTAGCCTCTAATAACCTGTAGGCTAGCGTGGTCATTTTTTTTCTGCTTCAGTATGCGTGTGTAAAATAGTTGTTGATGAGAGAGAGAGAGAGAGAGAGAGAGAGAGAGAGAGAGAGAGAGAGAGAGAGGGGGGGGGAGAGACGAGACGCAGACGTTTATTCATAAAGGCCAAAGCCCCATAGAAGGGGGATAAACATAATGATAACATCATGACATAGAATGCATAAGTACAATAAATGCTGCTCACGTTAATACCGTACTTCTTATACTGTACTTCTTATACACTTCTGTCACTGCATCTAATGCAATGTCTTTAAGGGGTTCAGAGTCAGGCCTCAACCCAGGTGAATGCAAAGTTTTTTTGTTTTGTTCTTTGGTTGAACGTGGTATGACCCCCATTCTCCATGAAAGGCAGCAAGTGAAGCCAAAGTATGGCTGCCTTGTACTGTAGGGTACCCATAATTATACCAGATGACAACCTACACATTCCTTGCGCGGATATAATGCTTGTCCGCAGAATGAACCTGTTTTCTGCCGGGGAATTGCGAATAGCTATATGATCAGCATTTTTCCATATTGGCTATTTCCAAGGTTATGATTATGTCCTTTTTATTTTAGCTAGACCATTACTTTTTTTTGTTTTGATCCTCGATTTTTAATATTTTTTCTGTGTTTTTTTTCCCCTTTTAAGTATTGATTTTTGAATTTTCATTACAAGCTAGGTTGAATGTAATGCGACACATTCTTCTTGAAATAAATGGAAAGGCTGGGGATTTGAGTGAGGGTGCTGGTGCGTATTGGACAAGGGGAAACACATTACATGTGTAAGAGATGAGTAAATACGAAACTGCTATGGACATGCGATTCCAAAGCGCCCCCCCCCCCTCTCTCTCTCTCTCATCTTCTCCCTCCTCATCTCTCTTTTCTCCATCTCTCTTCTCTCTCTCTCTGTCTCTGTCTGTCTCTCTCTCTCTCTCTCCTCTCTCTCTCTCTCTCTCTCCTCTCCTCTCTCTTCTCTCTCTCTCTCTCTCTCCTCCCTCCCTCCTCCCTCCCCTCTTTTTTCTCCCACTGTGTCTCTCTTTCACTTCACTGGACTCAGTTTGTGTGTGTGTGGCGAGGAAGGAATGTGTGTAGTACACAATGTGTACACAAGCACAGGCTGCAATCAGTACAGGCTCCACACAAGTTGGGCAACAACACGTGCCCAACAAACAACCACACATCGGCTCAGGGGCAGAGGTATAGCTAGCCCTATGTCTCTCACACCTGGAGCTAAGCTAAGATCTTTGATCTAAGATCTAAGATCTTTTGCCACCTTCCTATACCCCCACCTCCCTACCACCCCTGCACTTCCCTACCCCCTTTCCCCCACCCCCTTTCCCCTCACCCTTCCCCTCACCCCTTTTCCCCTCACCCCTTTTCCCCACCCTCTTCTACCCCCCCCTACCCTTACCATCATCCATCAAGTTTTATCCCTTGGTTTGTCACGGAATTCGGGAAGGAAGAGGGATATAATAGGGGGGAGAGGGGTGTTGATGTTTACCTGGATGCGTGTATAGATCTGTAAACAGTAGTTTCATAATAACCAGTCTTGGAGATGGTAACAGTCTTGGAGATGGTAACCAGTCTTGAGATGGATAACCAGTCTTGGAGATATAGCCATTCTTGGATGATGGGTAACCAGTCTTGGAGATGGTAACCAGTCTTGGAGATGATGATAACCAGTCTTGGAGATGATGAAACCAGTCTTGGAGATGATAAACCAGTCTTGGAGATGAGATAACCGTCTTGGAGATGATAACCAGTCCTGACATCTCCCGTCACCAAGCACTGAAGTTCTGATCGCCATATCCGCGCTCGTTATCATTTTCCTTTTGACTTCAGTCGACTGCTACGTTCCTTTCGTGTCGTGAACATATGGGGGATGTCAGATTATTTGTGTGTGTGTGTGTGTGTGTGTGTGTGTGTGTGTGTGTGTGTGTGTGTGTGTGTGTGTGTGTGTGTGTGGCGTGCCGCGCGCGCGCGCGCGCGTGCGTGCGTGCGTGCGTGTGTGTTAATATTTATTAATTTTTATCTTTTATTGTATTTCGAGTGGAATAAGCACTCATGTGCTTTGTTTTTTTTACATCCAGTTCCCGTGTGTATGCAGTTTTGTAAATTTTGTCATCTGTTCCCACCGGCACACAATAGCCTACTCTTTCAAAAAGCGGAACGGGTTTTAACGTGTGCGCAAGATGTTCTGCGTGCGTTCGCACACGGGACTTCATTTTTTTTTGTCTCACCCGAAGACTTTTTGGGGTAGTGGAGTCGGCACTGATGTTAACTCTAGAGGAAAAATCCTCTTGAACGAGATTCGAACCTGGGGTCAGTAGATCACGAGCGCGCACAATGCGCATCACTCTAAGCACCAGGCTAACCCCCGTTCCGTACTGTCAGATGACGAGTGTGGCGCTGTAGCCACGGGGCTATCACCACCCTCAGCGTGCAGTAGTAGAGAGTTTAAGACCATGTGTCAGACTCAGAGGCGAGCAAAGCGTTTGTTCCTAGGGACAAACGTGACAATGGCAGCACGTGGAATGTGCCGCATTCATGGCAGCAGAACTGACTTAGCAGTGTAAGTAAGTAACCTGGGTTCATGGCCGTTCAGCGTTTCTGGAGAAATAGCCATTGATCTCCGACAGTGCAGGGAAGTGCTGTCTCACCATATATTAGATATTGATGAGGGGAAGAGTGAAGCGTGCCTGAAGAGAGAGAGAGAGAGAGAGAGAGAGAGAGAGAGAGAGAGAGAGAGAGAGAGAGAGAGAGAGAGAGAGAGAGAGAGAGAAGAGAGTCGTCGACTTAGCGCATGAATTTTTTTATTTAAAAAAAAAGGAAACTTTGTCTCAATTATTCATGAGCAAACAGACT
>CM060321.1:26232218-26249718 GCA_030674155.1 Stramonita haemastoma
ATGTCTCTGTGTCTGTTTGTCTGCCTGCTGCCTGTCTGTGTCTGGTCTGTCTCTGTAATCTGTCCGTCTGTGTCTGTCTGTCTGTCTGTCTGTCTGTCTGTCTGTCTGTCTGTCTGTCTGTCTGTCTGTCTCTTCTCTCTCTCTCTCTCTCTCTCTCTCTCTCTCCTCTCTCTCTCTCTCTCTCTTCTCTCTCCTCTCTCTCTCTCTCTCTCTTTCCTCACCACTCATCTCTCCCCCCTTTTTTTGTCACTGTGCACTTGTACCCTGCATGAGATTATTAAATTTTTTATGTAAGGATTCCTTCACAATATCTGTAAAAAGAGCAAGTTTTGAGAGCTGTTCATCTTGTTTTATACAAAAACCAACCGAACTTTGCATAAAATGTTTAGGCAGAAATGATGCACGTTCATATCACAGAATTTGTACTATTACTAGATGTGTAAAAAAAAAAAAAAACACCCGCAGAATACTGGTGTAGTATTTTCCTTAAATGTTTGTTTAAGGTATGCGATTCCGCGCCATAGAGGACAGTCTGTCTGTGAATGTTCATCTTCTTTCTTTCTTCATTCTTTTTAGAGCCATTTGGTCCACACACTTAAAGAGGTGTTCATCATCACAATGCTCACTTATGACGGTTTTGTGCCAGAGCCTGAGTCTCTGTAAATGTGTTTTTTTTTGTTCATTCTGTGGTGGTGTTTCTTGCCTGTTCCATCGTGTATTCTGTCTACTCCTTTGTATTTATCCTCTGAAAAATAAGTTTAGCTACCTGAACTCATTAAGTGGTCAGAAACAAAGTAGTTTTCTTTACTGATGTTCGTATGGACCAGTATATTGTATGATAGTTTGGTGCGTCAGTTTCTTGTTTGTTTTCGATTTTTATGGATGTTTTGGGGTTTATTTTTGTCTTGGAATTATTATTATTATATTATTATACATGGAATTTGTATAGCGCTATCTCTTGTAAAGACAAATCAAAGCGCTTGCATTTGACCTACAGAGCCACAGATCATGCTGCCACCAGGCGCAAAGATCAACGACGAACAACGATGATCAACTGTTGTTGTCTTGTTGCTGCTGTACACTTTAGAGCGCAAAGCCTGGGCAAGTATGTATGGAGGGCAAGCTGTTACCCATGCAGCAGACCCCCCTTCTCCACGGCACTGGAGTGATCCACTGGAAGGGCATTGACCGATACGAATGGTTCCAGTACCGTTGCCATATACCTACAGCCCCGAGCCGCTCTGGGACTCCAACTCCCCGATTTTTTCCTCAGGGATGGTGTCTAAACACGACACCTGTGTGCATGCTGGTTTGTTATAATTTTGTCATCCGCTCCTACCGGCACACGATGGCCTACTCTTCCGAAAGGTGGAACGGGGTTTTAACGTGTGTGCAAGATGTTCTGCGTGCATTCGCACACGGGGCCTCGGTTTCGAGTCTCATCCGAATGACTTTGACATTCAGTTCGATTTTTTCGTCAAACTGGGAAGAAAGGGCGAGGCTGGTTCGAACCCAGAAACTCACGATTTTACATATTGGCAGGCGAACGTCTTAACCATTCTGCCACCGTCTGGATTTTTATTTTTGTTGATTGAACAAACACTGTGATGGAGTCAGTTTCTGGTGAGAATGATCCAACACTCTACTGAAAAAAAGTTATCTTTATGTATATATATTGTGTGGATGTTCCCGAAGTTTGAACATTTCATGACTGGGATTTTTTCTGAACATGTGTGTTGAAAAGGGGAATGAATACTTAAGTTTGATAACAACTTTAGAAGAAATCCACTCCAAAAGTTAACAAACACTATCTCAGACTCCTCTATCAGACTATGTTGCATTTCTTCTTCTTCTTCTTCTTCTTCTTCTTCTTCTTCTTCTTCTTCTTCTTCTTCTTCTTCTTCTTCTTCTTCCTCTTCACTGAGTGTTTCTGACGGTTGGATGTGTCTGAAAACGTTTAGAATGAAAGCACACCGTGTGACAGCTGCCTTAGAGCAAGCAACTCCCTGCCCAAAGTTCACAGTCCTATCTATCAGCTTGTGTGGCAGGGTCTGACTGGACTGCAGGGCGACAGTTGACAGTGCACAGCAGCACTCAGGGGGTCGCGACTGACAGCACTCAGGGGGGTCGCGACTGACGTGGGTAGTTATTTTATTGTCCTGAACTTGTTTTTGTTGAAAAGTTTAAAGATCGCCGTGATCCCACCCACTTGAATCGAACTCGGTTTGAACTTTGAACAGGGTTGTTTGTAGTGAAGGGAGCGTAGTCAGCTTCAAAGGGCAGTCCTTTCTTATTAAAAAAAAAATGTCTTTGTGACTGTGAGACCGCTCACTGATTTTGAAATATGCATTTACGAAATAGATTTAATATTAAAATGTTCTTGCAGTTGCTGTTATTGTTGTTGTTGGCTGTGGTGAAAAGTAGGGTATCGTACATATAAAAGCGCACGCACGCACGCATGCACGCACGCACGCGCGCGCGCGCACGCACGCACTCACGCACGCACGCGCGCGCGCGCGCGCGCACACACACACACACATGCACACACGGGACGGGATAGCCTAGTGGTTAGAACATTGCGCTCGCAAACTGACCCACGTTCGATTCTCGTTCAAGGGGATTTTCCCCCTGGAGTTAACATCAGTGCTGAATCCACTCTCCCCAGTTGTCATTTGGATGAAACTGTAAACCGAAGCCCCGTATGCTAACGCACGTAGAGCACGTTAAATCCTGTCCGCTTTTCGAAAGAGTAGGCCATTGTGTGCCGGTGGGAACAGATGACAAAATTTACAAAACTGCATATACACGTGGACTGGATGTAAAAAAAAAAAAAAAGCACATGAGTGCTTTTTCTATTATCCTCGATATAAATGAAAAAATAGATAAATAAATAACACACACATACACACAAACACACACACACACACAAACACACACACACACACACATACACACACAAAACACACACACACACACACACACACACACACACACACACACACACACACACACACACACACACACACAAACACAAACACGACACACACACACACACACACACACACACACACAACACACACACACACACACACACACACACACAGATCGACACTAGAGAGACAGACAGGGGCCGGAGGAAAGGTCAGTGTGATCTGAATTATAATCCAGCAACAGTAAAAGGGCGGGCAGGTGAGGGAGGGGCAGATGACAGCGGGAGGGGCTGTTTTGACTGGGGTGTTATTATGTCTGTAGCCACCGCCCTCCCCCCCCCCCCCCCTCCCCCATTCCCATCAAAGATCCAAACTAATACCCGGTTTGACCCCTTCTAGAGGCCCGAGTGAACCCTGTGTAAAAGTCTTTTTGAACCCCTTATATTATGAGGCCTTGTTTAATCCTCTGTAAAGGGCCAGCCAGTGTAACCCCCTGGAAAGGTTCAGTTGAATCTTTTTAAAGGCCTACTAGTGGAACCCATGTAAACGCCCATTTTAACCCCTTGTTAAGGCCCATCTAAACCCAGTGTGAAGGCCATTTTAACCCCCCTGTAAAGTCTCACAACCCAGTGTAAAATTTCAATTTAACCTCTTGTAAATTCCAGTTTGTAAAGCTCATCTGGGGGCGGGATAGCTCAGTGGTCAGAGCACTCGCTTTCCCCCAGTCAAGTTAAATTAAGCAGCATCAAGCATGGTCACCAGTTGGATAGGTGACCGTTTCTTCGCCTTGGCTTCAGTACAGTCACCCCAGTTCACCCAGCTGTAAACGAGTACCAGCCCTCTTTAGGGTCAGGGAAGGTAAATCAGGGAGTAGAGGAGATGGGCGCTGCCCCTTTTACCTTTTTTTTTAACCTTTACCTAAAGCTCGTCTAACCCCTTGTAAAGCTCATTTAACCTCATGTGAAGCCCATGTGAAAATTGTGAAGATCCAGTGTAACTTGTGAGAAAGGCCCAGTTTAACCCTAGTGTAACTAGGCCCAGTTTAACCCTAGTGTAACTAACTACTTTAAGCTGACAGTTGATTGGTGACCTTGTGCTACCAAGACATGCAGCCCTGCTAGAACCCCTCCCCCCCCCCCCCCCTTGATAACCCAGCTTTATGGCTGCCTGAAAGACCTTCAGAGAATGGCTGCTTTTGTGCAGACGATCAGAATCAGCGCCTTGCACGTGATCAAGGAAGTGATCGTAGATCCCTTCCCTTATAAAGACCCAGTTGACTCCCTGTGAAGATTATTGGTATATGGTTTCTTTCACATCCCTTTTCCATGTACAGACACAAATTTGACAGTTTATCAGAGCCAGAGTTCAGCGTTCTTTGATAAACGTGTACAGGTCAAAGACCCCAGTATGACACTTACTGTGGCAACGTTAATTAGTTTTATGGTTTCTATACACACACGTCAGTGTGACATGGAGTTGGAGCCAAATTTCAGTGGTTTTCGTTCATCCCTTTCTGTTAATATTTCTGTGGGATATACACCAGTGGGACAGGTGATTAAAGCCAGGTGTCATTTAAAAAATTTATTTATTCTTTTATATCAAGGATAACAGAATAAGCAATCATGTGCTTTTTTTCATCTGGTCCCCGTGTGTATGCAGTTTTGTAAATATTGTCATCTGTTCCCACCGGCACACTATGGCCTAACTCTTACGAAAAGCGGAACAGGATTTAACGTGTGCACAAGATGTTCTGCGTGCGTTCGTGTCAGCGTTATTGTACACGCCTTTCCAAGTCAGTACCCCACTGTGACAGGTAATTGGGTCAGATTAATCATTTTCAGAGTTCCTTTACATCCATGTCAAAGATACCCCCATGTGACAAGTAGGCTACTTTGGAATCAGATTTCAGAGTGTGTTTTTCACATCCCTTTCTGTGTAATAGACCGCAGTGTGACAGCCAAATTTCAACGTTCCCTCTCTGTCCCTTTCCATGTAATAGCAGGCTGCTTGTGACTGATAGAGAAAGGCTAGGCAACTTGGTGCACTCTCTTCAGCCAGCGTGAGGTGACCGGTTAGATAGGCGTAGCTAGCGTGCACGATTATCGCACCAGTTTTATCACCCTTCGTGTGGAGAGATGCTAGATAGGAGAGTACTATAGAGGCATTGAAGGAACGAGGAATGTGACTCAGTACATAGGGAGATAATAGAGCCGCGTTTTGTGGCGGAGACCTCAACAGAGAGGTTTATTTATCATGGTGAGGTGTAGTAGCGGTATGGATCTTCGTTTTCAGTTTCACCAGAAAGACTGATTGATAAAAGAGGCGAATGCTGTTTTAAGTTTGGCATGCTCATGCGTGCCGGCATAGCTTGCACCCCTGTAGAAATAAAGCACGTATTCAGTAACACGTATGTACATGTGTGTGCGTGCTCGCACTCGCACATGAACGAACGCGCATACAAAGACACAGGTTGTGTTCAAAGAAGGTTCGAGATTCTCAGAGTATGAGCTTGGGCCTATGGCGCACGCGGGCGCCCACACACACACACACATACTACACTACACAACACAACACAACACAACACAGCACAACACAACACACAACCCAACCCAACCCAACCCAACCCAACCCAACCCAACCCAACACGCACATACACACGCACGCACGCACGCACGCACGCACGCTTTCTGACATTTATTTTAACCAAGTTTATCTGTTTTCCTTTGCTTGCTTTTTGTAAGTATAATTCCACGAGTTTGTGATGGTTAGATTTGTTTTATCTTTTTTCCCCAGTCAATTGTCCATACACACTAACATTATTTTCTATTTTTTCACCCTACCCATTACCAAACATCACTTTTTAGTGGATAGACGTTAAAATTGAAGACACACACGCACGCAAACACACACACACTCACACACACACGCACAAACACACACACACACACTACTCACACACACACAAAACACACACACACACACACACACACACACACACACACACACACACACACACACACACACACACACACACACACTTACTTCAGCTGGTATGCGTTAGTCATAGAGCATAAACAAAACGACAACATCAGCAACAACAGCAAACAAACAAAGAACCCCCCGACCTTGTGACTAGATTGTACGAGTATTTAACCGGTGGTTTGTCATTGGATAAGCAAATATTGGGATTAAACAATCTCTCTCTGTGATCTCTCCGATTGTCGGTCTATTGGACTCTCTGTTTCTATCTGTCTGTCTGTCTGTCTGTCTGTTTCTCTCTCTCTCTCTCTCTCTCTCTCTCTCTCTCTCTCTCTCTCTCTCCCCTCTCTCTCTCTCTCTCTCTCTCTCTCTCTCTCTCTCTCTCTCTCCTTCTCTCTCTCTCTCTCTCTCTCTCTCTCTCTCTCTCTCTCTCTCTCTCTCTCTCTCTCTCTCTCTCTCTCTCTCTTTCTCTCTCTCTTTCTCTCTCTCTCTCTCTCTCTCGGTTGGATGATGCAGTGACAAGTGAAAGACGTGCAGAAACAGCTCTGTGTTTTCTTTAGAAAAATTAGCGGTTTTGTGTGAAGTGATGTAGCTGAAATTTGGTTGAGGTGTGTGTAGTGTAAGTGTGTATAGGAAGATGTAACCACAATCAAGATAAGGTTAGTAATGTGCCTGCAATTAACATTTGAAAACTTACAATGACATATAGAAGGAATATTTGTTGGAAGATGGCCGGCATAACTCAGTACCTTCATGTTTTGTTTTTTTTCATCTCCGGTTGCACGTGCGAATGCTGAATGGACACTAGTTGCAAGCAAACGCATTTTCGTGACGTGTGCACATTTAACTGTGTTGTCAAGATATGTGATCACGTGTGGTAAACAAAAGCTGACTTCCTTCAAACACAGGCACATGAAAAGCTTCATAGAATATGGCTGTTCCACCTCAAGGAAATCTGCTGCACTTTATTGACTGGCAGTTTAGCCAAATGCAATATGGTCTACAAGGTCATCTGGCAGGGCTGAAAGACAATATTGACGAAAAATTTCGTAGTCTAGAAGACAATATTGCATGCTTCTGCACTGAAGTCAGCCAGCTAAAAGAAAAAGTTCTTGAACATGCAGAAGACATCAAAGAAATGAAAGAGGACAACACAACAATGCTAGACAGGATAGAGCTACTGGAAAGAAAACTGGAATCCACTGAACAAGACTCCAGAGCTCTTAACCTGAGGTTCATTGGCGTTGGTGAGTTCAGCCGAGAAGATGAGCATGTGACAAGCCAAATCATTATAGATGTCCTGAACAGCCATTTACCATCTCCCAGTTGGCAACAGGATGACATCGTGAGAGCATTCCGTATTGGAAGGCCACACTCTCATAGTGAAGAACCTCGGCAAATACTTGTAAAGTTCTGGAGATGGGCAGACAAGATGGCTATCTTGGGGGATAAAGACCTAAGGGACAACCTAAGAGCAAGTGGCATCCGGGTAGCTGCAGACCTTACCATGCACCAGAGAGAAATGCTAGAGTTTCACCGTGGTCTTGGCAAGACTGCATATTACCATGGCAGAAAACTCTACGTACGGGACAAGGAGCAATCAAGGTCATTCAGCCACAGTCATAGAGAAGACAACAGGCCTCAACTACAGTCTGGAGGACAGAGAGAGTACAACAGGAATGAAAACTCCTGGTACTCAAATAGCTACCAGGCTAACAGGTATCCCAATTACAGGCACCAGCCAGAAAGACGTCATTTTGACAACGCTCAACAGGATGAGGCTGACTTCTTTCCAAGTCACTGGTCAAAAAGAAACAGTCCACCACATCAGTACTCAAACAGGAGAAAGGACAAGCCCCACAGACAGGCAGATGTGGAAATCACTCAGGTATCAACTCCAGAGCAGAAGGCAGACCAAGACACCTGACTCAATCCCGTCGTCCAGACCAAGGAAGGAAGGACTCTGTGCCGGTTGTTCCAGGTGCAAGGTCATACAAGGAGGTGGTGCAAAATTGTGCACTGCATGAACAAAACAACTCTACTCACAAGAGAAATGTCATGAAAAAGGACTATCTCCGACAGTCTAGTGTTGTGAATACAAAGTCAACCAGAGACAGCTTCAGAACCACAAGTGGTCCACAGAGAGGCAGCAAATATGGTTCAGTTCCCACTGAGGAAGACGGTGCCAACAAAACTGTTAATAATCATCAGCACCAATATAGGAGTGTGGAAGGATCCCCACACAGTGACAATTTTGACAGTATCAATCTCATCCCTGAACCACATGAGAATAAATCTGAAATGCAAGATATAGTGACAAGTGATGGTGACAATGTGCCAAGTGATGATGACAGTGTGCTAAGTGACACTAATAGTATCACAGTGCCTCAAGAGAAAATATTCAATGCAGAGTCAACAAGCAGGCCCAGAACAAACAGTATCTCCAGTGATGGTTCTATGGAGTTAAGTCATGCACGAGGAGCAACACACAGAAAGACAAATGTGACTGAGAGTAATAGAGTCAAGACAAGCATGACTGACACAGATCATAAAGTCAATGAAAATAAAAATTTTAATGATTCAGTCGATAAACAAGACAATGAAAATGCATATGATCAACAAAATAAGGAGCATGCGTATGATAGACAAGATAAGGATCAGACATGCGATGACTTTGATCAAGCAAAGAGTCAGACCCCTACAAACTTACCTGCACCACGCAGTGCACGACCTAAGAGGGCTGCTTCTAGCTCTCGACTAAACAAGCAGACATGCCAGAAAACTGCAGCTAGATCCAGCAGTCAAAGCAATATTGTGGAGTCCTTTAAAAAAGCTGAGTCCGCCAATCAGACAGGGGACAAAAGCAAACCACAACAGTCTGTGCCCCAGCACAAAAAGAAAGGTGCTTCAGGCACCAGCAGATAGGAATTCGGCCGGGCCACTTTATCTCAAAGCAATTTCTCATCAAATAAGGTCCCTATCTTCTCATGCCCAAATGAAACAACCTCTGTACAAAATGTAAATAATAGTTCTGTTAAATTTCTGAATTACAATGTAAATGGTCTCCTTCCAAAGTTAGAAAATGTTGATTTCATTAACTTTATTACTTCCTATGATTTTGTATGTTTAACTGAAACTTTTGTTAGTTTTGAATTTGAATCTGATTTATTTAATGAGTATGTGATATTCTCATCAAAGGCAAAGAAATTATCCCAGCAAGGGAGATACTCTGGTGGTGTGATTGTTTTAGTGCGAAAAACATTTACTAGGTTTATAGAACGAGTGAATGTGGAGCAAGAAAACTTTGTTGTGTTAAATATTGATAAATGCCTTTTTTCAACTGATAAAAATATTATGTTTTTGTGTTGTTATATTCCTCCATATGATTCTTCTTTCTGGAATGGTCAAGGAGATGACTTTGGTTTAGAGATCCTAGAGCAATGCTCAGCACATCTATATGATTCACATAGTGATTTTGATATTATTGTAAATGGGGATTTGAATGCAAGAACAGCACAAAGGAATTATTCCTTCAATGGGGATAGCACTGATTTTGAAGAAATGTCTGTTTCTAATAATGACCAGTTTTTAAGGAAATCACAAGATGGTACTGTTAACAGATTTGGTGAACAACTTATTGAATTGTGTAACATGTATGATTGTCTTATATTGAATGGGCTGAGTGAAGCATATTTTGATGAAAGTTGTACATATGTAGGATATGCAGGGGAAAGCACTGTGGATTATTTTGTCTTATCTCTTGAACTTTTTTCTTCAATTCAAATATTATCTTTAGAGGTTGAAAACTTTGTAGAATCTGAACACCTACCCATTGTCCTGGAGGTGAAAGCAGCTGAAAACAGGGATGTCCACTCTGATAACAGGAAAGTAAATGACAATGCTGTGTTTGAAAAATTTATGTGGAATGAGGCAAAAGAAAATGATTTCAAGAAATCTTGGGAGAGTACAGATGTTCAGAACAGATTGACATTAGCCATGAATAACTTAGATGATGATGTAGACAGAGCTTTAGATATATTTGTAGATTGTTTAAAAGAGTCTAGCAAATGCATGCTCAAAAGATGTCATATTCATAGAGTACAACGATCAGAGTGGTTTGACTTCAAATGTAAAAATGCAAAAAATGAATGTAGAAAAAAACTAAAACAGTTTAGAGCAAGTCGAAAAGAAGTAGATAGGCAAATATATGTTACAGCAAGAAAGCATTACAGGCATTTGTTGAAAACCAAAAGGCACACTTATAGAAAGCAAAAGACTGAAGCATTAACAAATAAAATTAACAATGGGTCACACTTTTGGAATGAGCTGAGGAAAATGGGTTGTACAAATAAGAGAAAGGTAGTAAATGATATCAGTATTGATGAGTGGTATAAACATTTTAAAACTGTTTTCGAAGATAATACTGAAGAGTTTGAAAGGGATGATAGCACTGAGTTTGAATTTTCAGATGAAATAGATAATACACTGAATAAAGAAATATTAGAAGCAGAAACTGTTCAGGCAATTGGTAGACTTAAAAAGGGTAAAGCAAGTGGGATAGATGATATTTTAGCTGAAATGCTAAAGACCGGTGGTAGTAGTGTTGTAAAATTTCTTACAAAAGTCTTTAATGTTATTTTTGAACGAGGAATCTACCCATATGAATGGTCAAAAGCTATAATCATACCATTACATAAAAAAGGAAACCTAAATGATGTTGATAACTACAGGGGAGTGTCTCTCTTAAGTACTATATCTAAATGTTATACTTCAATACTTAATACACGATTATATACCTGGTTACAGAGCAATAACTTAATTTCAGAATGTCAAGCAGGGTTTCGAAGAAAATATTCAACAGTTGACCAAATATTTACACTATACGCAATTATTCAGAACCACATGAACAAGAAAGGAAGAAAACTTTATGTTGCTTTTGTAGATTTCAGAAAAGCTTTTGATTCTGTCCAACATAACAAACTCATGCAGTGCCTTCAAAATCAAGGTGTACAGGGCAAATTCTTTGGTGCACTTCAAGCTATGTATAGGTCATTAAAATCATGTGTTCGAGCAAATTTTGAATTAACTGAAATGTTTGATTGTCCCATTGGGGTAAGGCAAGGCTGTGTTCTTAGCCCCACACTGTTTTCAATATTTGTAAACCAGCTAGCAGAACAAATAAATGAAAAAGGTAAACATGGGGTGCAACTATTTCCAGATATTATGGAGTTATTCATCTTGTTATTTGCAGATGACGTGGCTTTGATATCAACAACACCAGGTGGTCTCCAGAATCAATTAGATATTTAAAAAAACTGCTGTAATAAGATAAAGTTAACTGTAAACATAGATAAAACAAAAGTAATGGTATTCCGAAAAGGGGGCTTTCTTGGTAAACATGAGAAATGGTTCTACAATGGTGAAAAGTTAGAAGTAGTAAACAATTATTGTTATTTAGGATTCAAGTTCACTACCATGATCAGTGCAAAAAACGGTACATGGCATTTAGTTTCAAAAGGCAAAAAGGCAGTAGTTCAGCTAAATAGAATTTTTCGGAAATATAAAGAGATGTCAGCAAATACTTTTTTCAAAATTTTTGATACAAAAATACAACCTATCTTGCTATATGCTGCAGAAGTATGGGGAACAACCCAGTTAGAACATATAGAAAAAGTTCACATAATGGCATGCAAAAGATTTCTAGGCGTGCCAACCAAAACACCAAACAAAATGATATATGGAGACTTGTGTAGATATCCACTCTTTGTAAATTCATACACTGCTTGCTTAAGATATTGGTTTAAGCTATTAGAAATGGATAGTGAACGGCTACCATACAAGGCATATCAAATGCTGTTGCATCTAGATAATTCCGGAAAACAGTGCTGGGTTTCGAAAATAAGAGAAGTTTTATGCTTAACTGGATTTAATATTGTTTGGTTGCAACAGGGCGTTGGGGATGTTAAAAAGTTTCTTAGCATATTTAAGCAAAGACTCATTGATATGTTTGTCCAAGAATGGTCAGGAACTATTAGAGATCGTGACCGATACCAATTTTATAGATCATTTAAAACTATTTTTGAAAAAGAAAGGTATGTTCTAGATATCGAAAATTATTGTCTTCGTGTTGCCATTACGCAGTTAAGGTTTAATGTTCTCCCACTTAACAATAATGTACACCGCTATAGTCAATCTGTTCATGATAAATTCTGCCCATTCTGTAAAAACGAAATTGAAAATGAAAAACATTTTGTGTTCATTTGTGCTACGTATGAAGATTTAAGGGTAAAATTTCTAAAAGAATCAAAAGAACTTTCACTGCATGTGTTACTCAGAGCCACTGATCCTATGCACAGATATAATGTATCTAAATATGTATTTCATGCAATCGATAGGCGGAAGAAAATACTTTAAGTCTATTAGGTAATCCAGTGATATATACTTTGTTTATAATGCATATCGTCAGGAATTCGTGCATAACATGATCATATATTTTTTCATTATCTCCCGCTTTTATACTAATGTCTCTTATTCTGATCATTACAGTAAAAGTGAAATGTAAACTGTGGTTAGATAATATTGAGAAGTTTTGAATTGTAGCGGGTTTGAGATGTATATGAGCTTAAGTTAACCAGTGATTGTAGAAAACTGTTGAGCAATGCTATATTATTATATTCTCCTATTTTCTTGTCTATATTGTATTGTGGCCTAAGGCCGATGTGCAATTAAGCCATTTCAGTGTTCAGTGTCCTCCATCTCTCTCTCTCTCTCTCTCTCTCTCTCTCTCTCTCTCTCTCTCTCTCTCTCTCCTCTCTCTCTCTCTCTCTCTCTCTCTCTCTCTCTCTCTCTCTCCATGCCTGCGTGCATGTGTGTGTGTGTGTGTGTGTGTGTGTGTGTGTGTGTGTGTGTGTGTGTGTGGTGTGTGTGTGTTCTTGTTATTGGTTTGAAATTATATACAACGTTATTTGGAAAGGAAGTGAGACTGGTATTCATGAGGCAGTTTACTGTAAACATGCTCTCACTGTGTGTGAAATCTACCCATGCTTACATTTTGCATTGCCATGGTACTGTGAAATTTATCCATGCTTTCATTTTACATGGTTATAGAATATGTGAAATTTATCCATACTTTCCGCTTTCATTGCTATGGCAGGTGTGAAAAATACTCATGCTTTCATTTTTCATTGCTACAGTATATGTGAAAATTAACCATGCTTTCATCGTTCATGACTATAGTAGATGTGGAATCTATCCATGTTTTCATTTTTCATCGATATAGTAGGTGTGAAATTTATCTATGCTTTCATTTTTCATTGCTACAATATATGTGAATTTGTTGTTGTTGTTGCTATTATTATTATTATTGTAGGTGTGAAATTTATCCATGATTTCATTTTTCATTGCTTTAGTATTTGTGAAATGTATCCATGCTTTCATTCTCATTGCTATAGTGTGAGTGAAATTTATTCCTGCTTTCATTCTCATTGCAGTAGTGGGTGTGAAATGTATCCATGCTTTCAGTGTTCAGTGCTATAATGGGTATGAAATGTATCAATGCTTTCGTTTTTCATTGCTGAAGTATGTGTGAAATGTATCAATGCTTTTATTTGTCATTGCTATAGTATGTGTGAAATTTATCCATGCTATCATTCTCATTGTTATAGTGTATGTGGAATTTACCCATCCTTTCATTTTACATTGCTATAGTAGGTGTGAAATGTATCCATGCTTTCATTTTTCATTGCTATATTATATATGACATTTATCCAGGATTTCATTTTTTCATTGCTATAGTAGGTGAGAAATCTATTCATGATTTAATTTTTCATTGCAGTGGTCTGTGTGAACTATGATATTGCTGTCATTTTTCATTGCTAAATGTAGGAGATGTATCCATGCTCTGATTTTTCATTGTATAGTAGGTGTGAAATTTATCCATGCTTTCATTTTATTTTATTTTTTCTTTTTTTTTTTATTGCCATAGTAAGTGATAAATCTATCAATGCTTTCATTTTGCATTACACTCACACCCCTGCCCCCCTCACCTGGTGTATTGTGGTCCAAGGCCAAGGTACCATTAAACCATTTCAGTGTTCAGTGTTCAGTGTTCTCTCTCTCTCTCTCTCTCTCTCTCTCTCTCTCTCTCTCTCTCTCCTCTCTCTCTCTCTCTCCTCTCTCTCTCTCTCTCTCTCTCTCTCTCTCTCTCTCTTTAATAATTGCGCCTTTTCTTGTTTTGCTTTGTTTTTGTTTGTTCTTTGTTTTTCTTGCTTTTTTATTCAACTCAAAATCATCATTGATTCTTACTTCTCATTTTCGTTTCTGAATCAGTGACTTTTATAACATTACCTTAATATTGTATCTCTGTGTTAATTCTTGCCTGTTGTTTGATGCTTGGATCATTATAATTGTTGATTTTATTCATATTTTTATTGGCAGTATCTCTCCCCCCCCCCCCCCTCCAATATTATTTTAAAAAAAAGTTTCCCCCCTTTTATCCAAATGTATGATTTATATCACATGTATAACTTTTGACAGATGGTGGTGGATTGATGTTTTCAGTTGTTTATTTCATCTTGTTCTCTTGTTTGCTCCTTACCTATTAACACTTTTCTATTCTTCCATAATCAAAATCTTTTTATTGTGACTTCTGATTTTTGTCTTCTGATCGAGTGCATTTTTATTACCTTATCATATATAGTGTCCTTATTCTTGTGTGTTGTTTGGTACTGCGTAAAGTTCTATTGTTTAGTATCTTTTCATCTTGATGTATCCCTGAAAAGGGCGGGGACTGGATGTAAAAAAGCACACGAGTGCTTATCTATTATCCTCGAATAAAATACTTTGCCTTGCCTTGCCTTGCCTTGCCTTGCCTTGCCTTGTCTGTCTTATTCACAGCTTTCCGCACGGTTCATATTTCAGTGACTTCACTCCTTTCTTTTTGTCGTTGCTTTTCTTTCTTTCTTTCTTTCCTTTTCTTTTCTGTTCTTTTTCTTTCTCTTCATCTTTGCCTTTTCATTGCGTTAAATCCTGAACCGCTTTTGTGAGGAATAAATAGCGGGGACAAATGGAGAGGACTCATTTGAATAGCCGGGGGTTGTGTATTTCATCTGCAATGGCTGGCGGAGTCCTGTCTAGGTCACGATGACACGGAGTTTTTATTTACTTGAGTGCTTTTAAATCTAAAATGTCTTTCCTCTGCCCCACCCCCCCCCCTTTTTTTTTTATTGTTCTTCCTGCCCCCCCTTCCCTCCTCAATTTTTTTCTTATGTTCTCTGGTCTCATTTCTCTCTGTCTCTCTATCTCTGTCTGTCTGTCTCTGTCTGTCTGTCTGTCTGTCTCTGTTCTTGGCTCTCTTCGAGTTTGAGTTCTCTGTTAGTGTGTGTGTGCGCGCGCGTGTGAATGTGTATATATATATATATATATATATATATATATATATATATATAATATATATATATATATATATATATATATATATATATATATATTATGTTTGTAGCATTCGTGTGTGTAAGATGGCGTGCCATGATTCAGCACGCGCGCTCGTGCGCTGTGCATCAGTGCATGTATGCACAAAACAAATGAGTATGTAAGGGTATATTGCAACGTGGACACCAAAAAAACGTATAGTGAATATACATAGCAATGATGACAAGAATATGAATTATAGTATATTTATGCTCCTCCGGTGACAAAAATAGCACTTAACAACAGTCACCTTGATTTTATCATCATCATCACTTTGTCTGCATAAGCATCCTAGTCGATGTCATCATACAAGGTGATAATGGTATGTGTTGTGTTGTGCTGTGCTGTTCTGTGATGTCGTGTGTCGGTTTTTTAGAAACACTTTTGCCTTCACGTTGCTGTTATCCAGCTGTTTCAGTCACAAGGATATCAAATGATTATGTTTGGAAATGGGATTGACAGGTGAAAATTATGAAAGAATGTCTAGCTCGCTGTAAGGTACCAGCCAGGATGAAGCTTCAATAATGCCTGCATCTCTGATGACGGGCTCATCCAGGAGCCGAAACTCGAGTCAGGTCACAGGCCAAAGGCTTGGTCCTTAATTATACAAAAATGTCTCAAATACTGTTATTGAAACATATCAGTTATAAGATATCAGTTTCTAGTGTTATTTTGGCTTTTTCTGACTGTTCTGACACACACATGCACGCACGCACGCTCGCTCACACGCACACGGGCACAGAGAGAGAGAGGGAGAGAGAGAGGGGGTGGAGGGAGAGAGAGGGAGGGAGGGAGGGAGGGAGAGAGAGAGAGAGAGAGACAGACAGACAGACAGACAGACAGACAGACAGACAGACAGAGTTGCAAAACAAATAACCCATGGGACAATTTGGATGCAGAGCAGATCCCTGACAGCCCCGCCATGATCGGACAGAGCAATGATGTCAATCCTACCAGGATTTTCAGAGGTCCTCGGAACGACATGACACCAACATTTATCACAAACCAATGGGATTTACTGAAGTTGTTTAGCTGTTTATATCCGCCTGTCTTTCTTGCTGTGTATCCGTTCGTCTTTCCTTCTCTCTTTGTCTCTTTGTCTTTTTGTCTCAATTTCTCTGTTCAATCTATCTCCAATTTTTCTGAGCTGTGTCTGTTTAACTCATTCTGTGTTATTTACTCCCCCCCCCCCCCCCCCCCCACACATGCAGTCACGGATGGATGGTGGCACCTACAATGCAGCACTTCCTTTCAGATAGACGCCTAATGATGAATGTCTTCACAGTCCATAGTGTATCACTCACTACCCTTCATTTCTCCCTGTGCTGTTCCCTGAGAGTGGTGCCTGTATGCAGGGGGCCAGACAGAATGAGGGCCTTTGTGTTGCCACATGAGCGGTAGAGCTGTCTGCTCTGGCCTAGTTTTGGGAGTCCTCCTTGTTTTGGGGAACACTTTTGTTTTTCGGACGAGCGAAGAACTGCATCGATTTACATCATGCATCTGGATGCAATAATATTTTGAATGTGTGGATCCTTCGCCGCACCTTTGCCATCAGAATATCTGTTTTGCCTGCATGAAAATAGATTTGTTATTTATTTATTTTATTTTTTATTCTTTTATATCGAGGATAATGGAATAAGCACATGTGCTTTTTACATCTAGTTCCCGTGTGTATGCATTAAAAAATATTTTGTCATCTGTTGTTTTGATGATGTAGATCTATGTCATTCCCTGTCAAATACCTTGGCTTGTTCAAACCTGTGATGAGATGGTGCAGATCCGGCCACTGTTTGAAATTGCTATTCCTTTCTCTCTTTTTTCGTCCTCCTTTTCTGTCTTATTATTTTTCTGTGCTTTTTCTGACTTTTTTCTTTCTCCTCTCTGTCCTTTCTTCCTTCCTTTCTGTATTTCTTTTTCACCTCACAAAGTATTTATTTATTCATTTATTCTTTTATATCGAGGATAATCGAATAAGCACTCAATTGCTTTTTTACATCCTGTCCCCGTGTGTATGCAGTTTTTTTTTTAACCATTCAGCTGTGCCACACGTCCACAGATGGGCTAAGAGCTTCTCCTCCAGCAGGGAAGTATGGGGGATCATTCCAATGACTGCAGAAAGGACA
>CM060321.1:26257218-26262218 GCA_030674155.1 Stramonita haemastoma
TTCTTTCTGGTCGTAATTGTGTTTGTTTGATTTTTCTCCCTGGTGGTTAAATCCGATTAGTGAATTAGATTCGTTGGAAAATAAAGACCCCTCCCCCCTCCATTTTCTTCTTGTTCTTCTTTTTATTGTTGTGTTCTTCTTTTTATTGTTGTTGTTGTTGTTGTTGTTCTTCTTCTTCTCTTCTTCTTCTTCTTCTTCTTCTTCTTCTTCTTCTTCTTCTTCTTCATCTTCTTCTTCTTCTTCTTCTTCTTCTTCTTCTTCTTCTTCTTCTTCTTCTTCTTCTTCTTCTTCTTCTTCTTCCTCCTCCTCCTCCTTCTCCTCCTCCCTCTGTCTCTCTCTGTCTCTGAGTCTCTCTTGGTCTCTTTCTTTCTCTTTCTACAGAGAGCATGATGTTGATGACCCCAGGTTACTATGTCCATTATGTAAGCAAGCACCTGAGGATGAAGTACATTTTGTGTTATGCTGTCCAGCATTAGAGGATGTTAGGCAGAATTACATCCCTGTAAGATATAGTTGGCAGCCTAATTCTTTTCGACTGTTTTACTCATGGCGTCAAGTTATCCTGAGGTTGTGCGTAGCCTCACTTTATATTTGTGTAAAGCTTTCAGAATAAGAGATATTCTGTTGTCGTAAGTCATATTTGTGTAACTGATTTTTTATATACGGTAATTTTTGTTGTTATTGTTATAGTTCGAGTTCTGTTTGTTTGTCTGTCTGCCGGTCTGTCTGTCTGTCTTTCTCCATCTCTGTCTCTGTCTCTCTCTCTGTATAATTTATATATATATATATTTTTTTTTTCTCTTTAGCACCTTCCTACTTAGGCCTACCCTGTTTCTTTGTTACAAAGACACATGCGTGATCCAGGCAGGTGGTACGTACACACACACACACACACACACGCACACACGCACACACGCACACACACACACACACGCACACACGCACGACACACACAGAGACTGTAGTGAAGTATACTGGCATGAGTTGCACTGGGTCAGTGGTGTAGTGGGCGGGTGGGTGTGGTGGTTGGTAAAGTAATGGTATCGTCAGGAAGACACTTTAATGATGTGCCGGCAGACAGAATGCACCTGCCCACTCACTGTTGATTTGCTGTCTGGGAACCTGGTTTGAAAAGGGTCCCGAGTTTTATGTTTGAGGATAATTATTGTCTCGCTCACTCTCCCTCTCCTATTCTCTCTCTCTCCCTTTTTTTCCTAGTCTCTCGTTCTCTGTCTGTCTGTCTGTCTGTCTGTCTGTCTGTCTTTCTATCTTTCTTTCTTTGTCTTTTTCTCTGTCTTCATGTCTCTATCTGTTTGTTACCTTCCTGTCTCTCTGTGTCTGTCTGTCCATGTATCTGTCTCTGTGTCTTTGTTTGACTCTGTCTTTTTTCTCTCTGTCTCTCTCTGTCTCCTCCCTTTGTCTGTCCCAGCTTATCTGGATTCAAGTGAGGAATTGATACGTGTGCATTTGGAATGACATACAATTAGTAGCAACAAGAAAAGAAACTTGTGAAAAACCTGGGCTTTTTCTGTTCATATAAAGTTTTCAGAGGCGTCAGATAGAATAATAATATGCCCTCATAAGTTAGATGTTATTCCAAACGTTCAACCAACCAACCAACCAACCAACCAACCAACCAACCAACCAACCAGCCAACCAACCAACCCAACCCAACCAACCCAACCCACCAACCAACCCAACCCAACCCAACCAACCAACCAACCAACCGACTAAATAACTAACTAAACCAGTGAATTATGTGAGAAACCCGATAAACCAATAAACGAACATTGCCGAGGTATAGGCCTAGAGACAGGCAGAGCTAGAGATACAAACACTGTGCTCTCTTGGCAGTAGCCAGATTGTTGACCAGGGGGAGAAGCCACTGATGTACCCCAGTGATACAGATGTTGATTCCCCGCATCCCTCCAGCCATCTAGTTGGTTCTGGTGTGGTTCATTACAATCTTGGACCCCCTACTCGCTGTACTGCCCCAGTACAGTGGAAGAGAGAAAAACCTGCCTGCTCCTAAATCACCATTATCTGATCCATCTATAGACTGCTTGCCTGCCTGCCTGTCTGTGCTGCCTTGCTGTGCTGTGCTGAGCCCCCAGCACCATGTGTAGGGATGGTTAGACAGACACTCAGAGCCAGCAGCACCATCGAGGAGATGGGCAGTAGATTTTCAAAAATTCACACAGTTTTACTCCTATTTTCTTTCCTCAAGAACAGGAGCATGCTAATGACAAAAAAACTAAACTCTCTGTTTGATGATTTACCACCAGTTCCTAGAGCACAATACTTCAGTTGGGTTTTTTTGTTAGATAGTATTTAAGGCATATTGAAATATCTAACGTGGAAATGGGGGTGGAGAGTTGCCTACAGGAAGAATATGGCTTTTTTCCGGTGTTAAATCACCTCAGTGTGGGCATTCACGAAGAGCAAATACATAGTTACAAGAGCAGAGAGTTGAATGGAATTCAGTTGAATTGAATACCACTTTAAACAGTTGTCCATGGGATCTTTCTAGTACGTAGACGACGAGTCCTGCACTGTCGACATCAGACTTGCAGAGACAGAAGAATCCAAGCAGTTTAAACACGCTGTTGTTGTTGTTGTTGTTGTGCGTTACCCAGCTTAACACTGTAGGGGTCACCCAGAATGTGCACTCTGACTCTCTTATCCCACCTGGTAATCACTGTGAGATTGACATTGCACACTGAATGAGAAGTTTGCGTGCAGGACTGTGTTTTTTTTTTAAAGTACCTCGCCATATAGGCAGCCACACTCCGACTTCAGGGGATTTTTTTCTCCTTTAATTAAAGGAGAGTGCAGGTTGTTATGTTAAGAGCTTGTCGTGGCTGAAGGCAATCTTAACACAACATTTGACAACATAACATTTGAATGTAGGCCTTGGCAATGAGCTGACATCAGTAACTGATACAGCTGTTGGCCTGGGCCAAACACACAGATTTACAGTAGAGCTCTTGACGTCTTCATCTTGGAGCGTGTCAGGAGTGAGGAGGTGTGCAGCAACATCAGTCAGGCAGGCAGGCAGGCAGGCAGGCAAGCCATCGCCTGGTCTGAAGACCTCTCTCTTCAACAACAGAAAGCTGAAGCCGTGTGACCCTAACTTACGGTCAGGTCTGACCCTAAGCCTTTCCAAGATCAGCTTGCAGAGCTATAGTCCAAAGAGGTAAATATATATAAATCAATGAATAAATAAATAAATAAATAAAAACACCTCAAAACAAACAAAAGCAAGAAAGACAAATATTTACTGAATGCACGCACACACACACACACACGCGCACACGCACATACACACACACACACATACACACACGCACACACACACACACACACACACACACCACACACACACACACACACACACACACACACACACACACACACACACACCACACACCCCGAACTTTGCTGATACCCAGGTATTGCCAAATGACCGCCACATATATTAGTATATTTATAGAGAGAGATCTGGCTGGTGTTTTTGCCAGAGAAGCACAACACCGCGCCCTCACTACCACGACCTCTGTCAGTTAATGAACTGTGTGTACGGTAACCTAGACATCCCTGGTGTCTTGTCCGCCCAGAGGAACGAGCATCAGATCACTTTACTCTCTCTCTCTCTCTCTCTCTCTCTCCTCTCTCTCTCTCTCTCTCTCTCTCTCTCTCTCCTCTCTCTCTCTCTCTCTCTCTCTCTCTCTCTCTCTCTCCCTCCCCCCCCCCTACTCCTACGAATATCAGTTTACACCGAGTGGTATGAAGAAACTTGGAAATAGATGCTATTGCTATTGTATAGGAAGAATAGTTAATTACTTGGGTTTTTGTGTTACTCTCTCTCTCTCTCACGCACACACACACACACACCACACACACACACACACACACACACACACACACACACACACACACACACACACACACACACACACACACACACACACATCATATTTAGAGGATCTGTCGTCGTCCTTGTGTTTTTCCTGCTACCACTGGAAATTAGCTGGGATCTAATCCGTCCACTCTTTGCTTTGTGTTATATTTACTTTTTTCAGGGTTTCTTTGTTGGTTTCGTTTTGTTCTGTTTGTTCTAATCAATCTTCTTCTGCCACCCTCTCCTTTCTCAACATTGTTCTTCCCTTCTTTCTACTTGTGTGTGTGTGTGTGTGTGTGTGTGTGTGTGTGTGTGTGTGTGTGTGTGTGTGTGTGTGTGTGTGTGTGTGTGTGTGTGTGTGTGTTTTAATCTAAGTAGTAATTTTCTGACTGCTTGCTTTTTTTTTTCTCCCCAGGTGTGTGTTATTTTTCTTCAGCAAAACAGACCAAAGCAAAAATCAGTGTGAGAAGCATCAGAATGAATCTCTGTCATCACTGTAGGTAGAATGTTATTACGAAGTTGGTCTTCTAGAAAGTCTGTCTCCCTGTGGGTGATGCACCACGTAGTAGGGGGCAAAAAGCCTAGTGGTTAGATCGTAGGTAGTTGTCAGCTAACGGAAAGAGGGTTCACAGGTTCAAATCTTCACGGAGGTGTGTCCGTTGAGGGCAATTCTCTGTCTGTCTGTCTGTCTGTCTGTCTGTCTGTCTGTCTGTCTGTCTGTCTGTCTGTCTCTCTCTCTCTCTCTCTCTCTCTCTCTCTCTCTCTCTCTCTCTCTCTCTCTCTCTCTCTCTCTCCTCTCCATTTCCGTTTGCTCCCGTCGCGAAACTGTTTTTTTGCGAAAAGACTAACAGTCGTTTTATCGCCGTTACGCTGTGTGATGTCAGCGGTAATCCGGGGGGGCCGTGAAAAAAGCCTGTAGTGTAAACCTGTTTGGTACCTAGTAATATTTTTGGTTCTTTCTCTATACAGAGGAAGGGGGCGGGGGTTTTGTCATGCGTGTTAAAGCACATATACTCGTGCGAACGCATCTCTCTCTCTCTCTCTCTCTCTCTCTCCTCTCTCTCTCTCTTCTCTCTCCTCTCTCTCTACCTCTCCTCTC
>CM060321.1:26279718-26284718 GCA_030674155.1 Stramonita haemastoma
CTGTCTGTCTGTCTGTCTGTCTGTCTGTCTGTCTGTCTGTCTGTCTGTCTGTCTGTCTGTCTGTCTGTCTCTCTCTCTCTCTCTCTCTCTCTCTCTCTCTCCCTCTCTCTCTCTCTCTCTCTCTCTCTCTCTTCTCTCGAATGCATGCTGGGTATGTTTTGCATCGTCAACACCACTGGCCATAGCTGGCGTACCCTTCTACGAAAGATGGAAATTATTATTATTATTATTATTATTATTATTATTATTATTATTATTATTATTATTATTATTATTACCATCATCATCATCATCATCATCATCATCATCATCATCATCATCATCATCATCATTATTATTATTATTAACAATAATAATAATAATAATAAGAAGAAGATTATGTGTGTGTGTGTGTGCGTACGTACGTACGTGCGTGCATGTATGAAAATGTTGTATGCATTCGCACCTGAGCCCTCTGTTTATAGTCCCACCCAGAGAACTTACAGAGGGATAGAGTTATTGCAGAGTTGGTGTCAAGGGGGGGGGGGGGGGCATAATTTCACCCAGTGAACAGTTCAGTACCGATTTCAGCCAGCGCCGGTAGATTTGAAGGAATGTTGGTGCTCTAACCCCCTGGCTGTTTCCACTTACGTTACATTACATTACATTGATCATGATGAATTATCTCAAGAAGTCAAAAGCCCTCCTTGGCGTTTTATTACAACTGCAAAAATGTGTTTAGAAAACACAAAAAATCCTTCAACAAAAGACAAAAAAAAACAACAACATAGCCCAAGAGAATATTACACACACACACACACACACACACACACACACACACACACACACACACACACACACACACACACACACACACACACACACACACACGCACACACACAGAGGGAGAGGAAAATAGATGGGATTTTAACGAGGATTTAATTAAAAGGAAAGGAGAGAAGGAGTATAACGGACATCGAAAGGTAGGATTTGTGATGAATTGTTTCTCTCAAGTCAGCAGCCAGGGGAGAGAGTGCGAAAGAGGAGTGACTAGGTTCAGGAGAGAGATCAACAAGTCGCGCAGTTAGTGTGCTGTGCTTTTTGTACCGTCTGGAGTGGGGACTAAAGATACTTAGGGCAATCTGCTGCTTTACATTGCATTGCATTCCATTACATTGCTGAACATCACATCACATTATTTATTTATTTATTCTTTTATATCGAGGATAACAGAATAAGCAATCATGTGCTTTTTTTCATCCGGTCCCCGTGTGTATGCAGTTTTGTAAATATTGTCATCTGTTCCCACCGGCACACGATGGCGTACTCTTACGAAAAGCGGAACAGGATTTGACGTGTGCGCAAGATGTTCTGCGTGCGTTCGCACACGGGACCTCGGTTTAAAGTCTCATCCGAAGGACTTTTGGGGAGAGTGGAGTCAGCACTGATGTTAACTCCAGGAAGAAAATTTCCTCGACCGGACTCGAACCCGGGTCTTCAAATTGCCAGCGCAATGTTCTGACCACTAGGCTATCCGCCTAGGCTAAGTATTTTTAGCAGATTGGAAACGCTAGATCTATACTCTGAAGACAAAAATAACACAGAAACACAGGGGGACGGGATAGTCTGGTGGTTAGAGTGGTGCGCTCGTGATCTGTTGACCCCGGTTCGAATCCCGTTCAAGAGGATTTTTTTCCCCTGGAGCTAACATCAGTGCTGACTCCACTTATTCTACAAAGTCCTTCGGATGAAGACTATAAACCGAGGCCCCGTGTGCGAACGCACGCAGAACATCTTGGTGAAACATTGACCTAAGCTACGGGAGATCCTGTAGCTAAAAGGAAAGGAGAGAAGGAGTATGACGGATACCGAAAGGTAGGGTTCGTGATATATTGTGCATAGTTGATCCTCTTCATATTATTCATATACACGAGAAATGAAATGAAGTGAAGAAATCAGCATATCTGCACTTTTAAGTTAATCCGGGAGATCGTACCCGCCCCCATGAACAAACAACAACAAAAAAACCCCATAAAAAACAACCAACCCGTAATTCACTAGACACTGTTGCCCGAGAATTGAACCCACTACTTCATAGATGGGACCGACAAGATTGAAGTCAAATGGTGCTAACCGCCCATCTAGATCTAGGGCCTATCTAATGTTTCGACCCTACGCCCTAACTTATTCTCTCCAAGGAGGTGGGGGAGGGGGGGGGGGAGGGGAGGGTTATTACATCCAGATCATGACAGTGATGTCTTTTATAGCCTACTGTTTATTTATGCTGTTGCTCAACACTCCCACCTCCCCCTTCCCTCTTTTAATTTTACCGGGATTCGACTCTTTTACCTGAAGATGTTCTGTGACTCAGGGTCATGCGGCCTTACCACCACACTAGCGGAGACAACGTTTCATGAGCTTATTTAACAGGTTTGACCTCTCAGACTGGTAGGAACCATCGTCCTCGTTAGTATAGTAGCCCTTCCAGGTGTAGCATGTCTAGGTTCTAGCACCACCCGCTCCTCCTTCTTCCATCCCCCCTTCCCCCTTCCCCTTTCTTTTCTTGCTTCCTGGTCTGGCCTGGCCTGGCCTGGCCTGGCCTGGCTATTTTCCGCTAACGAACCCGGATTAGCCGGTACAGCAAACGATTCATTAGCGGCCATGTGGCTTACAAACTAGCCGCCTGATCTTGATGGGTCTGGACTAACTGCTTTTGGAGGGAAGGGGAGGGGGGAGATGAAGGAGGAGGAGGAGGGGGAGGGGAGAGAGAGAGAGAGAGAGAGAGAGAGAGAGAGAGAGAGAGAGAGAGAGAGAGAGAGAGAGAGAGAGAGAGAGAGAGAGAACGAACGGTGAAAAAACCAGTTCCAACAAACTATTGGCCTGGGGTGGGTTTTTGACTCGGAACTACCGTTGCAAGCTATAACCAAAACACACACACACACACACACACACACACACACACACACACACTCACACAAACACGCGCGTGCACCATCCCCCCCCCCCCCCCACACACACACACATCACCATAACCAGGAAAGCACCTAACACCTACTAGTCCAAGTCAGTCACGCAACACTTGAAATTCCACTTTCACCAAGAAGATGACCACAAACCAGGTGGCACGTGGACAGTGACAAAGGGCAAAGGGTCAGCTCTGTTTCTGTGGTGGTGCAGGTGACCGGAAGCAGTAGTACATGTCAGTCTGTAAGGTTACACTCCGGTGTTATTTTTGGGGTCATGTAGTATTTTCTATAGAGTGTGGGTCGGAAATGTTGATTTTCACTTAAATTATTTTTTAAGCATGAAATGATGCAGTGTGCACTTGTTTTGTGGATTGAGGACGTAGAGCAATACCAGGTAGTCACGAGAAAGTTGGAAATGATCATCAAATGAGGATTGCTTGTGTTCCTACAGCGTTGACCCTGCGCATGCATATTGCGGTTAGGAAGCTAGAAGACGACAAAGGACTGAGGGGGTACAGTGTTTGCTGATTTTTTTTAAAAGTTCAAACCTACCAAATTTGTGCAAAATCCCATGAGTTTTGAGTCAGGGGCTAGTCTTTCTGAAAAAGCGGTTTTTATTTCTGTGGATGTTTTAGTACGTGCAGTGCGAATGCAAGTGTGATATATGAAAATAGAAGGAAAAGTAGTCAAATTCAATACCGGTGTGCAGCCTAAATGACGCTGCAATGGCCTCCATCCAGATCGGTATGGTAGAACAGAGAGACACTATACCAGTTCGAATTGGTGATGGTTAATTCGCACGCTTTCGAAAGCAAATTGAGGATCAGATTTCCTTCTATGACGTAGGGCTGTATGAGCGTGCAGCCAAAAGCACTCTAAAGTACCCCAGAAGCTGCTATAAAATAGGTGGCAGAGACTGAAAAGATTTTGCTGTTGGTGTAATTTGGATGTTTTGTGTTTGTTTATATTTGTTTTATTTTGTTCTGTTTTCAATTGTGTCTACTTTTTTATATTGCTCTTTTTTTGGTCTTCTTTGGGGTTTGTTGTTTTGTTTTGTTTTGTTTTGTGTTGTTTTTTGGTGTGTGTGTGTGTGTTTTTATACTGAAGCTGCAGGAAAGTTCATTTTAAAAACTTTGCCTCACCCTATTGGCTCATACTTGCAGTAAGGAGACAGTTTGTAAACTTCAAGTTTTAATCTGCTTTCTCCTCTGTTCCTTCTTTTTTGCTCCCCCACCCCCCTTCTATTTCTAAGGTTATAAATGTATCCATAAATTTACCGGTGGGTCAGTTTTGAAAAAAAGAAAAAAGAATCCATAGTACCACCGGTGGTGGTTGAATCAAAACCGCTATTGATTGAAGTTTTGGGTAGTACTCCCCTACGTGCCTTCCAAGCTGTTAAAGGGGGGTGCGTGCATACAGAGCCTTCTCCTCCCACCACCAGCATAGTCTGCCTGCTCCTCTGTTGCCGGACAGCGGAAGCACGTGCGGGTCAGTGAAGTGCCAGATATGATTCACTTCAAACACCCCACACCGCTAACCGCCATTACAGCCGTGAGGGAGTTGGGCTCCCTTTTGACCACAGCTGTGAAGGAGTTTGGCTCCCTTTTGACCACCACAGGGTGTGAGGTTTGGTCCTTGCATAAAAAATTCCTGTAGGCCTACTGTACTATACTGTAGGGTGCGAGGGAAGGAGGGCAGATAGGCAGGTCAGGTCAGTGCCACCTGGGACATACACACGAGGGAGGTGGGTGGATCAGGGGGCGTGCTGGCTTTCTATTATACACCGGCCTCACATCTCCAGATAAGCCTGAAAAAGGGGGGTGGTATGAGGGTAGAAGACTATTATCGTTGGTGGTGATATGAAGGAGAAGCGGTTACAGAACTTCTTCCCTGACTTTCCATCTATCCTAGTGAAAAGTTTGAACACACTCTGGGCGTCATGATCAAAGCTAGGTCACCAATGGGATGAGATAATAAATGATGTATGTACCATATCCCTTCCTGGTCCAGAAATTAGTCGACAGCTGTGATTGTGGCCTCTGTTGCCTGCTCAGC
>CM060321.1:26294718-26299718 GCA_030674155.1 Stramonita haemastoma
GCAATTCTGGTGGCTAAACAGATGCATCAATCACCTCCAGAAAAGGTCAGTTTCTCAAACTCCGGTTCCACTCCGGTTCATGTGCACATCATATGCATTGGTTTCTATTTCATGATGATTGTGATCACAATGTGTGTGTGTGTGTGTATGTGCATAGCACATGCATTGGTTTTTTGTTTTGTGTTGTTGTTGTTTTTCTTTCAGTTTTGTTGTGTTTGTAATCACAGTTACTGAGGCAAATATGTATGTATATGTGCATCGCACATGTGTTGGTCTCAATTTTGTGATAACTGTATTCACAGTAATTGGATCATATATGCGTGCATAGCATACGCATTGGTCTGAATATCGTAATGTTGTGATAACTGTAATCACTAATATTGTGATAATTGTTACCACAGTCTTTAGATATGTATTGCATACGGCCCCCATTGGATATGTGTTGGTACATATCATGTAGGTTAGGCCTGTTATTTTAAAGGAAGATTATAATAAATACAATAAATTTTTATTTTAAAAAAAAAAAAGAAAAGAAAAGAAAACACACAGAGAAGAGGAAAGCAGAGGTTATTGAGTTGTTGTGTTCTTATCTCTGAGTGTTTGTGTTTGTGTGATCAAGATGGAAGGAATCCCCTATGTTTTTGGGGACGGGGTGTTATTGTGCTTTGGCAGGCAGCACTCAGGCTCGGCTTTGTGCGTGTCCCCCTGGGTGCTGTGCTGGTGCTAACGATCCCGGCACAAACAGCCATATCGTTTAGCGTAAATCGGCAGCCAACTATCAGCACATGCCCAGCCTCGACATCCTGCACATCGGCACATGTCAGAGGTCTGGTTGCTTACCCCTGTTTATCCTGTCATTTCCAGCGTCCACGCCTGGAGGTAAGTGATACCCCCCAGCAGCACTGGACGACCCCAGCTAGTGGCACCGGGGGCGGTTTTTCCCTGCCTGCCTACACCCAAGGCAGCCAGCGCTGGCCAGTGGACCAGATAGCATCAGGGTCCTGTCTCCACCCCACTCAGCCAGCAAGTAAACACTTGGGATCTCCCTTTCCCTCCTCCCTCCCGATGCCTGCTGTGCGGTCTTCCCAACCCCATACCTTCACCTCTCCCTCAACCCTGGGGTTGGATAATTCTGCCCTCACCCCCCCTATCTACCTCCACTCCACCCCCAGCCCCAGTTCGTGACTCCTCAGCCATGGGGCTCTGTGGCAAATAATTTTCATTCCCCCCCTTCCACCTTTCCTTTCCATTCCCCCACCCCCTCCCAGTCTGGAAGTGGATCTAATTACGAAGACGTCAGCGGGCCATCCGACGGATCAGACATGGAAGACTGCACTCCTGACCCCTTTCAGGCCATTCCCGAGTTACAGGGTTTCCACCTGTCTGGCGCTCGCGTGGCACTGAACAAGCGCCGCCGGGGTAAGGTTCCCTCACAGCAGGCACGTTCCCTCTGGCTGCATGCACGTGACCTCGACAACCCTGGTCGCACGTGGCAGCCAGTGAAGGCAAACAGGGTCACCACCTTGTACACTGCCCATGAGGAGGCGGAGGCTTTTGCCGCACAGTCACGGCCAACTATTTTTCCTCTTGCTGACCATGCCTGCAGAAGGGATGATTTTCTCAGCGCCCAGCAGACACGTATTGGAGCGGCTGCACATGCGGTGTGTCTGGCCATGACCACTGCGAGCACGTGCCTGGAGAGGTTGTCCCCCCTGCTCCCATCCACTTCAGACGGACGTGCAGGGAGCGGTGGAGAGGTGCTCCAGCTGCTGAGTGAGGACATGGCCAATGCCCTGGGTCATGCTCTGCGGATCCTTGCTGCTGAGTCCTCAGCCCTGTGCAAGGAACGACGGCAGCTATGCCTGAGCACGGTGGCAGACACTCAGGGCAGGGCAACCCTCGAAAGCTTGTCTCCATCAGAGACACAGCTCTTCAGTGGGGACCTGGCCTCTGTCATCAAGGCCATGAAGAGCAGAAGGGAGGTGGAGAGCTCTTTTGCAGGCAGGAGTCCCCAGCAACACAGACCAGGGCAGCAGTCTTTTCACCACCGCCGCAGGCAGCTACGCCAACAGGCGTCCACAAGCCGGCAGGGTAAAGGAGGAGCTCAGCCCTTTTGCCACCAGAGGAGCCCCTCTTCTTCTTCCTCTCCACAGCTTTTTCGAGGGTTCAACCCCACAGGTTCTGCCCAACATCAGTGGAGGAAGCAGAACAAAACCAAGGGGAGGCGACCTTTCCACAAGAAGTCACAGGTCAACAGGACGGCATGACTGTGTCAGACGGACACAGCAGCTGGGGAGGAGAACGGCAGGGCAGTTAGGAAACCATATGGCAGCATGGAGAAGGCTGACAGACAGTCCTTTTGTCCTGCAGACTGTCCAGGGCTATCGGCTAGAGCTAACAGGAAAACCCCCCATGATGTCAGGGTCAGCTGCAAGAACATTCCACACAGTTCTAATGGGAAGAGCAGCAGAATGTATGGAGAAGGAAATCAAGTCTTTATTAGAGAAAGGAGCCATCGAAAGGGTGCCAGGAGGTCCAGGATTTTACAGCAAAATGTTCCTGGTCCCCAAAGCCGATGGGACTATGAGACCTATTATAAATTTAAAACCCTTAAACAAGTACATCAGGGCACCACATTTCTCCATGACAACCATAAAAGATGTTTTTCAACTTCTCCAGAGGGGGGACTGGGCAGTCTGCTTGGACATGAAGGATGCTTACTTTCATGTCCCTATCCATCGAAACCATCGCCGTTTCCTGCAGTTCACCTGGAGAGGACAGACGTATCGCTACACAGCCCTGCCCTTCGGCCTTGCCTCCTCCCCCAGAGTGTTCACCAGGGTAACCAAACCCATCGTGCACTGCCTCAGGTCAAAAGCAATCAGGGTTGTCTTTTACCTGGACGACATTTTAATCCTTTCCAGAACCAAACAGCAGGCAGAAAACAATGCCAGGACAGTGGTGACAGTGCTAGAAGACCTGGGCTTCAGCCTAAACTGGGACAAGTCCAACATAGTGCCAGCACAGAGATTCCTGTATCTTGGCCTTCTGTGGGATTCTCTCAGCATGACTGTCAGTCTTCCGGAAGACAAACGATTATCAATCAGGGAGCTTGCATACAATATTCTACATTCCCCTCTCGTGACAGCCAGGAAGCTAATGACATTTCTAGGGAAAGTGACATTCGCGTCCTATGCTGTACCGTTAGCCAGGCTACATGTCAGAGAGCTACAGCAGGCGCTGCGGTCAATTTACCAACGACCACAAGACATGTGGAAGCGGACAGCATTACACCACGAAGCCAGGCAGAATCTCCAGTTCTGGCAAACGCTAGACCGAACTCCACGCCAGCTCAAGCGCCCGACACCCGATCTTATAATGGCAACAGACGCATCGGGGAAGGGATGGGGAGCAAGCCTACAGGCCCAGACGGCCAAGGGTCAGTGGAGCGGCCAGACAAAAGTACAACCATATCAATTTCTTGGAGATGCAGGCGGTCAGGAATGCACTGAGGGCATTTCAGGACGGACTGGAAGGGAAGGTGGTGTGTGTACAGATAGACAACAAGACCACTGTGGCTTATCTGACGAAAGAAGGGGGAACAAAGTCGATGAAGCTGTCCCGTCTAGCCTGTCAGATACTGCTGTGGTGTCAGCGCCGTCACATCTCCCTTATCCCAGTCTACGTGAAGGGCATCGGGAATACTATAGCAGACTCCCTGTCACGCAACAAGGCCACTCAATGGCAACTGAATCCACTTGTGGCGAAGAAAATCTTTGCTCAGTTCGGGACACCACAGATAGATCTCTTCGCTTCCCGCTCAACGTCACAGCTGGAGAGATACATGTGTCTGGACAGACAGGACAGTCAGGCTTATGCAATAGATGCCCTGAGCCAACCCTGGCACTTCCAATTCCTGTATGCTTTCCCCCCTCCAACTTTGGTACCAACAGTAGTGAACAAGTTCAGGGGACTACATTCCAAGATGTTGCTGATAGCCCCGTGTTGGAACGATGCTCCATGGCTTCCAATGCTGCTAGAGCTGTTGTTTCAGACTCCACACAGACTACCTCTGTTACCCGATCTGTTGATCAACACAGAGACAGGTTACCCAGTACGGAATCTGGAAGCCCTGCGGTTAACAGTATGGCCGCTATGCGGCAGGCCACAGGAGTCAAGGTCCAGCCTGCCACATTTACGATTTTGGAGGGCAGCTGGAGGAGAAGCACCCGTAAACAATACCAGTCAGCATGGACATCGTGGCAAGAGTGGTGTCGTGACCAGTCTCTGGACACAGCTTCCGTTTCTGTTGTGAAACTGTTAGATTATTTACAACACCTCTATTCCAGAGGCCTAGCATGGAGGACCCTAAATGTCCATCGCTCTGCTATTTCTAGCATTCTAGAACCACACAAATCTGTACCAGTAGGCCAGCATCCTCTTGTGTGCAGATTTCTCAAAGGAGTGTTTAATGAGAGACCACCTACGGTTCGTATAGCCCCCACATGGGACATGGGAACTGTGCTGTGTAAATTGGCAGAGTGGCATCCATGTGAAGAGTTGGATTTACCCAGACTAACTTATAAAGTAGCGTTTCTGCTGGCAACTTGCACAGCCAAACGTGTCAGTGATCTAGTCCTGTTTTCTGTTGATAAATCTCTCTGTCATGTTGGGGATAAAAGTATCGTATTACAAACTAGGTTCGGGTCAAAGACGGACAGACCATCCCATAGAGCACCACCCATTAGGCTGAGAGAGTGCGAAGACGTTCGCCTGTGTCCAGTGAGTTATGTGCGTGATTACATGACCAGAACGGAAGAACTAAGACAAGGAGAAATGCAGCTGTTAATATCTCCTCACAGACCATATCGCCCAGTACAGCTGACTACAGTGCGCAGGTGGATTGAATCTGTGTTGAAGCTAGCAGGGGTAGAGGGGTCAGCGGGCTCTACCCGTGCAACAGTGACTACTTGTGCTATGCTACATGGTGTTTCACTGCA
>CM060321.1:26324718-26337218 GCA_030674155.1 Stramonita haemastoma
GAAGCAGTCAGATCAGTCCAGTGATTGGCCTTGTAACCCCATCAGTGGTGTACGGCCTTCAGCTGCAGGCTCCCTTTACTTGTCTGAAGGAGGCAGGGGGTGCAGATGACAGTTCCCCCCCTCCTCTCTCTCCTACCACCCCCTTCCCTCCCCTCCCTGCTATGTTTCTGTCCTAGCGTTCTTTTTGTAATGTCATTCAGAATTGAACAACTCCCATTTCCCCTTACTCTTTGTCTGTGTCTCTGTCTGTCTGTCTATCGTTGTCTGTCTGTCTCTTGTCTCTCTCTCACTCCCAGTGGGCTAGATGTAAAAAAGCTCTTCTTACGCTCATTCTATAAATAAAATTTGTGCATTGCACATGTACATTGTTCATTGCTACCCCCCCCCCCCTCTCTCTCTCTCTCTCTCTCTCTCTCTCACACACACACACACACACACACACACACACACACACACACACACACCACACACACACACAACACACACACACACACACACACACACACACACACACACTCTCTCTCTCTCTCAATTTGTATTTGGTATTATTAATGATGATCTGTATCCAGGGCAAGGGCCACATGAAAAAAAGTATCAGTTTTGTTACCCAAGGAAATAAAGATTATCAACCACTCTTCCCCCCATCTCTCTGTCTCTGTATGTTCCTCTCTCTCTCTCTCTCTCTCTCTCTCTCTCTCTCTCTCTCTCTCTCTCTCTCTCTCTCTCTCTCTCTCTCTCCTCTCTCTCTCTCTCTCTCTCTCTTTTGATATTATGGTGTCTGGTTGTCAAAAGGGATTTCCCCCCACTGTGGATGTGTTTGCATGTGTTTGTCACAGCTGTATTTCACGATGTATTCTTATCATTAATTTTGGATTTGATCAGTAACCCCTTTCATGTATGGCCTCTTTAGGAATACATCTTCTCTCTCCATATCTCTCTCTGTCTCTGTCTGTCTGCCTGTCTGTTTGTCTGTCTGTCTGTCTCTATCTGTGTCTCTGTCTGTGTGTCTGTCTGTCTCTGTGTCTGTGTGTCTGTCTCTGTCTGTCTGTCTGTCTGTGTCTGTCTGTGTCTCTCTGTGTCTCTCTGTGTCTCTCTGGGGGGGCGGTCACGAGAAGTGAAGCGGACAGGGCGTACATTTTCTGTGAGCAGCAGTAAAACTAGAAATTCAGTCAAAAATGCCAGTTACTGGACTTCCAGTGGCTGTGGAGAGGACCTTAGGCGCCCTGCTGACTGACAATGCAGTTTCCAGCTGGAAAGTGGCAGGAGAAGGGGACAGCGTGGTTTTTGTCTTGCGACTGAAACCAGTGGACACAACAGTGTCAACCAACATGGCGGATCCAACAGTGAATCGCAGCACACAAGCACAGTACTACAGGAAAAAAATCGTTTTCTCAAAGACGACGAGATGTTGAGCGCTCTCGAAAGCATAAAGAGAAGCAGGCAAGTGTTGTGTGTGAAAGTGACTGTGTCCTCAGTGCCTCGAGTCTACCTGACAGTGGAGTAGAACAAGGGAATACAGCATGTGTAGATACACATGGAATAGACCTACCAACAACACACACACACACACAGGACATCAACACAAAAACATCAGTTAAGTTGCCATCATCGGTTGATTTAGAACCTCCCTGTATGTCTGATTGTGGTGACTGTGCTGATATGTGTGTTTTGCAGCCTGAGGTGAACGATGATAATATTGTTGGTGCATTCGACACAAGAAATGTCAAACAGTACGTGGCTACTCTAACTGATAGATCCGTACAGAAAAGGCTAAGAGACAGACAAAGAAATACACACTTTAGAAAATCCGTGCTACATCATTCAGACGGTGAAGATATTGTGACGTGTGAGTCAGACGACATTGTGATCCAGTGCGCATGCCAACCAGACACTGAGCCAGTATGTGTGTACTGGTTTGTCAAACAGCAAGAGAAAAACATGCTAAAAGAGGAACGTGTCAAACTCGCCAGTTTGCGGAATGGGAAGCGAATCCAGAACACACTACACACGGAGACCCTATCGTGTGCTTCAAGGGACTTAGCGACACTTAGAGAACTACTACAGCGGTTTCTTGGCTAGGCCTAGCCTAGACCTACGGGTGTGTTTGTGACAAAGACTGGACGAAAGAAAGGCTCGGAATGCCGTAACATATCTGGACAGTAAAGAGTTTCGTGTCTCGATGTACATTACTAATCAATACTGTGGTTTCCATGGCTTGGAGTAGCGTTGTGTGTCAGCTTAAAGCAATTATCGTTATCGTTATTCGGCAACCCCCTTCATGTATGGGCCAATGGCCTTTTTTCATGAATAAACCTTTCGAGTTCGAGTTCGAGTTCGAGTTCTGTGTCTCTCTGTCTCTGTCCTCTGTCTCTGTCCTCTCTCTCTCTCTCTCTCTCTCTCTCTCTCTCTCTCTCTCTCTCTCTCTCTCTCCCAGCGTCCTCTGCTAGGGAGCATGTGTTTGCTGTTCAGAATTGATGGAGACCTTTTCTCCTTTTCTCCCCCCACATCCCTCCCCCTCCCTTCTCCTCTATGTCATATCCCTCTCCTCTTCAGGGGGTGGTGTCAGCCCCCTCCTCCTCCCTCCTTCCTTCTTCAGGGATGCTGCTGCCTATACTACACCTGAAGGGTTTAGCTGACCAGTGTGTGTAGGGCAGGAGCGGTTCTGTGGCCACAGTCATCACAGACGCTTGGCTTGCCCGCAGCTCTCTTCGTCTTTCTTTACAGTGTCGTGTCGCGTACTTCATAAAGGGTGGAGACTGTTTACTGTCGTGCCGTGTCTTTTTCATCATCATCGTCGTCGTCGTCGTCGTCATCGTCATCATCATCATCATCATCATCATCATCATCATCATCATCATCATCATCGAAGTTGTCATCACCATTATACTGATTATCAAGACGTCAATTCATCATTCAGAAAAACTGAGTAAAAGTAAAGAAAAAAAAAGAAACAAAAACACATAACTACTTATCTTCTGTCCTCAACATAAAGAATTTCGCCTTGCTTTGCTTTGCGTTGCCTAGTCTCTCCCCCTTTACCCTTCCATTATACTGCTGCACCTGAGGGGTTGAGACGTAGGAGATGCTGTGGCCAGAGTCATCAGAAAAGTTGTTGTTTTTTTTCTCGAGGTCTCATCTGTTTCTGTTTCTCTCTGTCTCTGTTTGGCCTTCAGTTTGTCTCACAACCTGTTTCTCTCGGGCTCCGTGTTCGTCTGATTGTATGTCTGACTCTGTGTGTGTGTGTGTGTGGTGTGTGTGTGTGTGTGTGTGTGTGTGTGTGTGTGGTGTGTGTGTGTGTGTGTGCACGCGCGCGCGCACATGTACATGTACATGTACATGTCCATGCGTGCATATACGAGTAGGCACGAGCGTATGTGTGTCTGTGTGTAAGCCCAAGTCTGATTCTGTCTCTGTCGTTTTTTTATTTTTTTGCCTGTGCCTGTGCGTCTGAGTCTGTGTAGTATGTCTCTGACAGCCATCATCCCCTGTCTGTTTGTCCTGGCTCTTTCTATATTATGCTGTAGCCTATCTATGATAATGGTGGTGGCGGTATTATATAGATAGCCTCAGCGGCAAATAAACCCTCACAGAGCAGCCGGTGTCATAGAAGGGAGAGCGCGTGCTCGGCAAGCTGTGAGTTGTGTAAGGCCAGAAGTGGAGTGTCACTACTATACCAGTCCGGACCATATAATAATCGAGGCGTTATCATAGATAGAGTGGCTTTCGTCCGTGCAGTACCCTAGTAGCAGACCCCCCTTGCCGTATCGTTCGTTATGATAGAGTGGCTTTCGTCTGTGAGGTGTCATCGTAGCAGACCTCTTGCCATATCATTCGATAGCCCGTCACGTATCTTCGTGGCTATATAGTCTGCTTGTTAACCTGCCGGGATTTTACCACCACCAATCATCGTCGTTGTTATCATCGTTGCTGTAGTCCTTGTCGTCATCGTCCTCCTCTTCATCATCGTGATGATGATGAGAGTTTAAAAATAAAAATCAATCCTAAGTCTTCATTTCTATTCACATAGAGTTGTTGTGGGTGGCAGGTTGATCTACCAGGGAAAAAAAGGGAAATTTATTGTTAATGCTGAAGTAAATGCAGGGCACAATTTGGAGTGTAGCCGAAAGATGGTTGGGATCTCTCTCTGTCTCTGTTTCTCTCAGTGTCTGTCTATCATATCCCCCCCCCTCTCTCTCTCTCTCTCTCTCTCTCTCTCTCTCTCTCTCTCTCTCTCTCTTCTCTCTCTCTCTCCTCTCTCTCTTCTCTCTCTCTCTCTCTCTCTCCTATATATATCTGCAGTCTTTTCCCGCAGGGGGTTTATTGGCTGTAAAAGCTGTCAACAGAGCTGTAAGCGCAAAGCAAATATTGAAATAAACACAGTAAACATCAGTGAAGAGAAGAAAACTCAAGCTTGCACAGAGAGAGAGAGAGAGAGAGGAGAGAGAGAGAGAGAGAGAGAGAGAGAGAGAGAGAGAGAGAGAGGAGAGAGAGAGAGTGCGTGTGCGTTTGTTGTGCTATATGGTCCACATGAGGTAAACAGCACATTTACAGATGTAGATGCACACACACACACACACCACACGCACGCACGCACGCACGCACGCACGCACGCACGCACGCACGCACGCGCGCGCGCAGCACGGATGGATGTAAAAAAGCACACGAGTGCTTATTCCATTATCTTCGATATAAAAGAATAAAATAAAAATAAATAAATAAATAAAGCACGCACGCATACACACACACGCAACACGCAGCACGCACGCATGCACACACACACATCGACACACACACACACACACACACACACACACACACACGCGCGCGCGCGCGCGCGCGCACGCACGCACGCACGCACGCAAGCACGCACGCACACGCACACACACACACAAACACGCACGCACACACACAGACACACACACACACACACACACACAGAGGTCATGTGTGAGGAGATGGCAGTGACCGGAAAGATGTTCACCTGACGTCCTGTCATCTTCCAGACGCGTCCTGTTATGTCAGAGGAGAGAGAGAGAGAGAGAGAGAGAGAGAGAGAGAGAGAGAGAGAGAGAGAGAGAGAGAGAGGGGGGGGGGGGGAGACAGAGACAGAGAGAGGCAGAGAGATTGATTTTTCTTTCATTTCTTTTCTTTGTTGTTGATATTGTTCTTTCGTTTGTTCTTATTGTCTTTTTTACCTCTCTCTCTCTCTCTCTCTCTCTCTCTCTCTCTCTCTCTCTCTCTCTCTCTCTCTCTCTCTCTCTCTCTCTCTCTCTCTCTCTCTCTCTTTATTCTCCCTACCTCCTTCCCTACTCCAGCCCCCCTCTCTCTGTGTCCCTCTCTTATTGCTTGCTTTTCAATCCTGTAGTTTTCTTACAGAATTTTTTTATATATTTTTTTTATAGAAATTGTTTCCAGTTGCGGGGGTTATTTTTTTTCATTTTCTTTTCCTTATCTTTCTTCCTTTCAATTTTTTTCCCCACATCCCTTTCCTCTTGGTTAAGCTCTCCGTTTTTCTCGTCTGCTTTTGTAATTGAATTCAAAGGAATTAGGTTTATCGAATTATAATGTTTATAGACACGTGTCTGTCTGTCTGTACGGCTGTGACTGAAGGGGGGGGGGGGGGGGGGGGCACTTTTAGTAAACAAGTGGGAGTGGTTTGAACGCACAGATGAAGCGAATGAATATAATTATACCGCAGACTTAGAGAATAGTTGCGGTGGGCTTGTAGTTTTAAGCTGAAGTCTTCGTTGAGGTTCTCGTTCAAGGGGATTTTTCTCCAAGGAGTTACCTTCAGCACTGACTCCACTCCGTCGAAAGTCCTTCGGGGTGAGATTATAAACCGAGGTCCGGTGTGCAAACGTTTTCAGAACATCCTGCTCTTACACGTTACAGCCTCATGCACCGTTTTCGGAAGAGTTGGCCAGATATTGTCGGTGACAGGGATGTTTTGAAGACACCCAGCATGCACCTTCCAGCCTGGAGAAGGATGGGCTTCGCTGGGTTCAACAACTTGCCCGTGAGACACTGCCTGGGGAGTGCAGAGTTGTGGCCCGAGGACTCCTCTAGGAGTTAGGAAAAAAAAGGAAGTCAGTCAAGTTAGAAGTATTACGAAGATTGAATGGGCATGTTATGTGACTGAATATTTTTGGAAACGCGTTAGACGTCAGGGATTTAAATGTCAACTCCTTTGCCCTTTTGTTTTTGCCTGGTTTGTTGTTTTGTGACTGAGTTTCCTGGCATTGTTTTGTTACCAGGTCCGTCCTTTTTATAATTATTCATTGCCGTTGTTAGTTGTTGTTAGTTGTTGTTATTCCTCATCATTATCTAATAATATAGGTTGTTGTCATTCGTCATTGTTATTTGATAATTTACTTCTTTTTTTCCACCTAGTGTGAGGCCTGTACATGAAAAAAGTACTTAGCTTGTTTACACCATTCTTCTTTCAATCAGTCAGTTAGTGAGTCAGTGAATCAGTCAGTCAGGCAATCAGTCCGCCAAACAATCAGCCAATCAGTCTCTCGATCGAATATTCTCTCACTTTCTTTCTCTGTCTCTGTCTGTCTCTGTCTGTCTCTCTGTCTCTGTCTGTCTTTCTCCCTCCCTCCCTCCCCCAACTCTCTCCCCGTCCTCACTCTCTCCCCATCTTTCGTTTTCTTACCCCTACCTCCCCCCCCCCTCTCTCTCTTTCTTCCTCTGCGGCGATGTTTGCGTATGTCTACCCAGGCTAGGAGTATCTGTCGTGGTCGTGACTGCCAATACAGTCCCCCCCCCCCCCCCAGCCAGTGCCGAGTTGCAGCATAATCCCTGTGATGCCAGCCTGACTTCTGCACTGCCTCACTGTCTTCTGCACAGAGGTAACCAGGCTTTCTCCGGGGATTAGCAAATGGCTTAGAAGGTGGTGGATCAGTGGTCTAGAGGTAACACACGTGTGTGTAGAGAGCAAGAAGTTTCAGGTTCGATCCCTATTTGAATTCAAACTCTTCCCCCCGCCCCCATCCATCTACCCTTAGACCAGGAGTGCTGGTCTGGATGGCAGTTTTTTTGGTTTCGAATCAAAGAGTTAGCCAAGGTCCTCTGTGCAACATAAATTTTAGCGCATGTGAAAGAACCTATGGGAAATAAATAGGTGCCCGTGGCAAAATTCTGTAGAAAAATCTTTTCTTACAGGAAAATAAAGACATAATCATGCAGAGCAGGGAGGGAGAAGGGGGGGGGGGGGGGGGGGGGGGTGAGGGGTAGGGGGGGGGGGGGGGGGGGGGAGGGGGGGGGAGGGGGGGGGTGGGGGGGGAGGTTAGAGGATAAGTTGATGCGCTCTCCCTGAGGAGGGCAAGCCGATTTTTTTGCAGAGAAATCTGCTGTGACTGAATGTGGTGTACAATACATTATAATACAATGCAGCACAATACAACAACATAAGTCAATATTTATTTATCTATTTATTCTTTTATGTCGAGGATAATGGAATAAGCACTCATGTGCTTTTTTTTTTTTTACAATCCAGTCCCCGTGAGTATGCAGTTTTGTGACTCTTGTCATCTGTTCCCAATATAATGCAATATAACACAATACAACACCACACAGTACAATACAACACAACACGCTACACTACACTACAACACAATACAACACAACACAACACAACACAACACAACCACACCACTGTCAGCTGTCAGCTGTCCCTGTCCAGTCCCCTGTCTCTTTGTCTGCCCGTCCTGTCCCTTCCTCTTTCATTTGTCCCTGTCTGTTCTCTTTCCGTCTGTCTATCACTCTGTCCCTGTCTTGTTTCCTGCTTTTCTTTGTTCCAATTATTCTTCAGACCTGACGTAAGGTAAGGGGGTAAGTAAAGTCTGCGGAGCGGCCGTCTGTAGTATGGAATAATGAGTATTCAGGGGAACCGTCTTTGACTTGCCGAATGCCTGTGTTTGTTTCTTCTTCTTCTCTGTGTGTGTGTGTGTGTGTGTGTGTGTGTGTGTGTGTGTGTGTGTGTGTGGTGTGTGTGTGTGTGTGCGTGTGTGTCTGTGTCTGTGTCTGTGTCTGTGTGTGTGTCAATGTGTGTGTGTGTCAATGTGTGTGTGTCAATGTGTGTGTGTGTCAATGTGTGTGTGTGTGTCAATGTGTGGTGTGTGTCAATGTGTGTGTGTGTGTGTCAATGTGTGTGTGTGTGTGTGTGTGTGTGTGTGTGTGTGTGTGTGTGTGTGTGTGTGTGTGTGCGCGCGCGCGCGCGCCGCGCGCGTGTTTGTATGTCCTGTTTTTTCTTTCGTGTTCCTTTAAGATCATATATCAGTGTGGTTAATTTGAAAAGATTACAGGAACATTCCACACACACACACACACACACACCACACACACACACACACACACACACACACACACACACACACAACACACACACACAATTTGAAGAATAATCAGAAGAAAAAAAGCAACCGAGGACGGACAGACAGACTGTATGTAGTGTTGGTTCAAAGTCTGAGGTTAACAGAAATACCAGCGTAATGTTTTTGCCTAAAAGAACAAAGAAGAAGCGTACTTTGATGGATGGTTTTAATGGCACTGGACTATCGGCTGTCTCATCTTCTTTGCAACTCTTAGAGAGGAGGATTCCTCGGGTTTCAAGAGATGACATTTCCCCTGATCAGTGAACCGCTAGTCTAGAGGCCGCCGCGTAGGCGTCTGAATGCGAGAAGTTGCGGGTTTGATCCCCGTTTGAACCCGAACTTTTCATCCACTAGACCTTGAGTGATGGTGTGGGTGCTAGTTCTGTCAGGTGAACCGGGGTTCTGTGCGCCACATGCATTCAGGAAACATGAAAAGAACGCAAGATAACAAGAGAGTTGTGGTGCCTGGCAAAAATCTGTTGAAAAAGGCCACTCATAGGGAAACAAAGTATATACGAAAACAAGAATTGTTTTTAAACCTGGTGGCGCTGCTCTTGTAGCGACGTGCTCTCCCTGGGGAGAGAATCTCGGATTTCATGCACAGAAATCTTCCGTGACTGAAAGTGGTATATTGTACATTGCAAAAAGTACAATAATTGTCGATGGCAAAAAGCAGCTACAGTTCAAGTGTTTAGGTAACATTCTTATGCTTTTTTTTTTTCCATTGCGAGCAAAACCTAATATTAATTCTTACTTCTTTTACACGGAGAATCATGGCCACGAATGAAACGGGACATCATTTTTTTTTTAATGTTGGTTGCATTGCCGTGTATCTTCTGCCAGGTAACTGAACAGAAGTTGTAGTGAACTGGGAGCAGTGAAACTCTGATGTCAGCTATGGACTTCACATCGGATTTCATCTGAATGGGAGGGAATCAAGTAGCAGAAATGTATTTTGTAGAGCACTACATATCCATATACAGTGTTAGCAAACAGATTTTATGACCTTTTTTCAATCCGCTACAGTTTGACAACTGCAGACATGGCATGGGTCTACCCACTGCCAATATATTTATGTGTTTAACGTGATAATCGTGATGGTTTGTACTTATCTCTGGCTTTTTGTTTTGTTTGAGGTTTGGTTGGTTGTTTGTTTTGATAAAACTCTTCGTATACATGTACAAAACTCTACCAGTCATACACCATGTAGCAGGCTCTCTGAGGTATGTTAATGTAACCTAAAAAAAAAAAAAATCAAAGGAATACTTAAAGTATCGAAAACCAGATGAATATTACAAGCTTTTTTGTTGTTTCTTCGTTTGTAGTTTTCTGTTGATTTTTGTTCTTGGTTTTCTTCTTTTTTTTGTTCACTCTCCTGAATGCCAAACAATCGTTTGTGCCAGCCTTTTAAATGATGTCAAAGAAAGAAGCCAACCAACACCATGTGCAACACAATAAAAACACACACACACACACGTAGACAATTGAAATGGTTTTTGGGTTTAGAACAGTCTGTGTGTGTGTGTGTGTGTGTGTGTGTGTGTGTGTGTGTGTGTGTGTGTGTGTGTGTGTGTCTGTGTGTCTGTGTGTCTGTGTGTCTGTGTGTTGTGTCCTCACGTGGATGGGGCAGTTGTCCCAAGCCCTCATGTGTGGTGTGGGGTTGTTGTCTATACCTCGCTCCTTACTTCCCACAACCCCAGCTCTCTTTGCCCTGCGTGCCTGCCTCCCTGTCTGACCCTTCCTGCAATGTGTGCCCACATTCTGGGCCAGATTACACGTTGTTTGTTCACCTGCCCCCCCCCCCCCCCTCCTCCCTCCTCTCTTGTGGTCTGAGGGGCTAGCTCTCCAGGATTCCAAGTCAGATTCGCTTCAAAATGGAACTGACATTCTTGTACTAATCAGAGTGTTGACACATCTGGAAAAAATCCTGCTTCGTGTCATCATGGTGGTGGTATACTAACAGCCATGGACGGTGTTGGCTCTTATCAAAATGTTGGCTAATCTGATATGGTTGTGCCTCGTGTTAATCATGAACAGATCTGTGATGATGGTGTACTGTTAGTCTTTTAAAAAACAACCCAAAACAAACAACTAATGGAATGAAGTGATGTTCTGAAAGCGTATAAGTAGTGTAATGTAGTGTAGATTAGTGTAGTGTAGTTATTGTTAAGTGTAGTGTAGTGTAGTGTAGTGTAGTGTAGTGTAGTGTAGTGTAGTTTAGTGTAGTATAGTGTAGTGTAGTGTAGTGTAGTGTAGTGTCATGTAGTTAGTGTAGTGTAGTTTAGTGTAGTGTAGTGTAATATAATAAGGTGTTGTGTAGTATAGTATAGTATAGTATAGTATAGTATAGTATAGTATAGTATATAGTATAGTATAGTATATATAGTATAGTATAGTAATAGTATAGTATAGTATAGTTAGTGTAGTGTAGTGTAGTGTAGTGTAGTGTAGTGTATGTAGTGTAGTGTAGTGTAGTGGTTAGTGTAGTGTAGTGTAGTGTAGTGTAGTGCCAGTGCAATGCAGTGTAGTGCAGGACAAGACAGGACAGGACAGGACAGGACAGGACAGGACAGTACAGTACAGTACAGTAAGTACAGTACAGTACAGTACAGTACAGTATAGTATAGTACAGTATAGTACAGTACAGTACAGTATAGTATAGATAAAGTATAGTATAGTATAGTAATAGTTAATAGTATAGTATAGTATAGTATAGTATAGTATAGTATAGTATAGTATAGTATAGTATAGTATAGTATAGTTATAGTATAGTCGCCTTTTCCTTTCCTTGTCTTGTCTATCAAGGGAGGGGAGTGTGGTGTATAGTGTAGTGTAGTGTAGTGTGTAGTGTAGTGTAGTGTAGTGCAGTGCAGTGCAGTGCAGTGCAGTGCAGTGCAGTGTAGTGTAGTGTAGTGCAGTGTAGTATAATGTTGCGAAGTGTAGTGTAGTGTAGTGTAAGTTTAATGTTTTCTTTCTCTTGCATGCTGTCAGGTTTGTTCTGTGAAACTCGTTTGCAATCCTCCTTACCCCGAAATGGACGAAAGGAAAAAAAACAAACAAGACTTGAATCTAGAGTCGAGCGTGAATCAGTGGTCTAGATGATTATGCACTCGTGTAAAAAAACAACGAGAAGTTATGGGTTTGATCCCCGTTTGAACCTGAAGTTTTTCTTCAACGTTGACCCTTGATTGGTGGCAAGCTTGGAAAGTGTGTGTGGTGTGTGTGTGTGTGTGTTGTGTGTGTGTGTGTGTGTGTGTGTGTGTGTGTGTGTGTGCGCGCGTGCGTGCGTGCGTGTGTATCGATTGCTGTATGGGTGTTTGTGTTAATGGAGGTTAAGCTGTGGTATGGCTTTTAAACCTGTGAACAAAGCCTTGCAATTGTCTTCCTTTGCACAGGTGGGGTGGGGGAGGGGAGGAGGGGAGGGGGAGGTACTCCAGGATTCCTGATTGTTTTGGGGGGCATGTTTGTTTCTCTCGCCATGTTGTGTGTCAACTGTGTGTGTGTGTGTGTGTGTGTGTGTGTGTGTGTGTGTGCGTGCGTGCGTGTGTGTGTATGTATAGTTGTGTGTGTGTGTGTGTGTGTCTGTGTCCTGTGTCTGTATATGTGTGTGGGTGTCTGTGTCTGTGTAAGTGTGGTATTGTGTGTGTCCTGTGTGTGTGTAGGCCTGTGTGTGTGTGTGTGTCTAAGTTGTGTGTGTGTCTGTCTGTCTGTCTGTGTGTCTGTAGGCCTGTGTGTGTGACTGTATTGTTTCCAGGGGTGTGGAGTTTGGTGATGGTTTTCACGTGTTTTCTGCCTCTGCACAACTACTGTGTGTCCCTTTGTCGCCTCTTCCTTTCCTTGTCTGTCTCTCAGGGAGGAGTGGGGGTGTCATAGATGGCGGAGTCAGAAGAGAGAGAGAGAGAGAGAGAGAGAGAGAGAGAGAGAGAGAGAGAGAGAGAGAGAGAGAGAGAGAGAGAGAGAGAGAGAGAGCGAGCTGCGTCCCTTTCCTTCATTCCTTAAAAAAATTTTTTTTATTAATTGTTCGATACATCTGCCTCTCTTCCTTTCCTTTTGTTTATCGTTTATCAACGTGTGTCTTGTCTCTGTCTATTCATTTTTCTGTCTGTTTGTCTGTCTGTCTGT
>CM060321.1:26344718-26352218 GCA_030674155.1 Stramonita haemastoma
TCTGTTTGTCTGTCTGTCTGTCTGTCTGTCTATATGTCTCTATGTCTGTCAGTCTGTCTGTCTGTCTGTTTGTCAGTCTGTCTGTCTGTCTGTCTGCCTATCTGTCTGCCTGTCTCTCTGTCTGTCTGTCTGTCTGCCCGTCTGTGCGACTGGATTTCTGCGTCTGTTTTGCCTTTGGTAGATCTCTTCTGCTGATCAGTTTGATTCTTTGTCTGCCTGTCTGTCTGTCTGTCTGTCTGTCTGTCTGACCATTTGTATGCCGGGAGGCATGCTCACACGTGACGTTCAAACGTTCTCTTTGTCTGTTTCCCGGTCTGTTTGTCTCTGTCGCTCCCTCTCTGTCCTGCCCCTTCCCCCTCTCTGTCTCTCTGAATGGATGGATGGATGAATAAATGGATAGCTTAATTTTGACTTGCATGTACATCTTGCACGCGTGCGCGTGCAGGTACAGACACACACATACTCACACTCACACACACACACACACACACACACACACACACACACACACACACACACACACACACACACACACACACACACACACACACACACACACACTCACAGCGCAAGTAAGAAAAAAAAAACATACGGCAAGAAGATAGTTGTCTCTGGCAAAATTTAATGGCAAAAAAAAGCCACTGTGATCGGAAACGAATACAATCATCAGTATGAAAAGGGACAAAATGGGTGGCGTTGCTTCTGTGGTGGCTTGCTCTCTCTGGGGAAAGCAGCCCGAATTTCACGTAAAGAAATCTGCTGTGACTGGAAGTGGTGTACATCACATCACAACACAACACAACACAACACAACACAACACAACACAACACAACACAACACAACACAACACAACACAACACAACACATACATACATACACCACACACACACACACACACACACACACACACACACACACACACACACACACACATACATACATACATACATACATACATACATACATACATACATACATTACATACATACATACATACACGCACGCATACATACATACATACATACATACATACATACATACATACATACATACATACATACATACATACATACATACAGAAACACACACGCATACACACATACACACACATACACACATGCATGCATACCTACCTACCTACCCTACCTACCTACCTACCTACCTACCTACCTACCTACTACCTTCATACATACATTCATACCTACTACCTACCTACCTACCTACCTACCTACCTACCTACCTACTACATACATACATACATACATACATACATACATACATACATACATACATACATACATACATACATACACACATACACGTACGTTCGTGCGTACGTGCGGATTGCCAGTGCTGGTGTGTTTGTCAACGTGTTCACCCCTGTATCAAATCTGATGGTAGTCTTGGCATTTATGTTGGTGTTTTGCTGTTGTAGTTGTTGTTTTTCTCCTTCACAGCAAGAAACTAGAGGTCAGGTGCCTGTAGTCATTGTGTAGAAGAAGGAAGGTATTACTGCCTGCACACCTGCAGTGTTAAGGTCATGTCAGAAACTCCTTGCCGCGATAAGGTCACGTCACAATTCCTCCGATGTTAAGGTCATGTCACAATTCCTCCGGTGTTGAGGTCATGTTGCGATCCTGTTGCATCAAGGTTATGTCACCACCGGTTTATGGAGTGAAGGTCGCGTTACAGCTGCCTTCTTGCCGTGTTATGGCTATGTCATTATTCGTGCGCAGTTAAGGTCGTAGTACGAACCCTGTTGTGTGATGTCACAAATGGCATTCTCAGTAAACGGCATGCCTCATGTTACATGGCGTGTTAAGGCGATGTTACCCTTGCCCTCCTCGAAGTGAGGCTCATGTTACAATACTGCTGTATAAAAGTCGTCCATGTATCTCACCTTTCCTGCAGAGTTAAAGCAGTGGTGAGTTGTCTGGAGATTATATCTCGTTCCTTGCAGAGCGAAGGTGATGAAGGTCATGTTACAGTTTCTCTTGAGTGAAGACTGTCAGATGGGGCCTACAGGATCATGCCACAAGTGACACGCCGTGTTAAAGTCATGACACACATCCCATGCTGCGTGAGGTTATGAAATTAAAGTTGGGTCACAAATCATGCGGCGTTATGGTCAATTTACAAATAACCTGTTGTATTAAGGCCATGTTACAAATCACCTGCCGTGTTAAGGTCATGTTACAAATTATCTTATGTTAAGGTCATGTTACAAATTAACTTCTGTGTTAAAGTCATGTTACAAATTAACTTCTGTGTTAAAGTCATGTTACAAATTACCTGCTGTGTTAAGGCCATGTTACAAATTACCTGCTGTGTTAAAGTCATACTGTCACTCACAAATTGTCTGCAGTAGTAATAAGGTCTTGTTACAAATCACCCGCCATGTTAATGTCAGATCACAATTGTGTTATGGTCACGGTGCAAAGTGTCTGCCGTGTTGTCAGGTGACAAATTGTCATTCATGTTAAGGCCATGTCATGGATTGTCTGCCTTGTTAGGTCATGTCAAAGATTGTCTGCCTTGTCAGGTCATGTCACAGATTGTCTGCCTTGTTAGGTCATGTCACAGATTGTCTGCCTTGTAAGGTCATGTCACAGATTGTCTGCCTTGTAAGGTCACGTCACAGATTGTCTGCCTTGTTTGGTCATGTCAGATTGTCTGCCTTGTAAGGTCATGTCACAGATTGTCTGCCTTGTAAGGTCATGTCACAGATTGTCTGCCTTGTAAGGTCACGTCAGATTGTCTGCCTTGTAAGGTCATGTCACAGATTGTCTGCCTTGTAAGGTCATGTCAGATTGTCTGCCTTGTAAGATCATGTCACAGATTGTCTGCCTTGTAAGGTCATGTCAGATTGTCTGCCTTGTAAGATCATGTCACAGATTGTTCTGCCTTGTAAGGTCATGTTACAAGTTGTCTGCAGTGCAAAGGACATGGCACAGTTGAGCTGTTAGTGTCTCAGTGTTTCCTGATTTCAGGTTATATTGCGCGGATACACAAACTGTATATTTGTCGTGCAGTGTTGCCCTGATATAGTGTTAAAACCCTGTGCTTACACGTAAAGCTCAGCGGTAACTCTCTGTCTCTCTGTCTCTGTCTGTCTGTCTGTCTGTCTGTCTGTCTGTCTGTCTGTCTGTCTGTCTGTCTGTCTGTCTGTCTGTCTGTCTGTCTGTCTGTCTCTCTCTCTCTCTCTCTCTCTCTCTCTCTCTGTGTGTGTGTGTGTGTGTGTGTGTGTGTGTGTGTGTGTGTGTGTGTGTGTGTGTGTGTGTGTGTAAAATGTGAAAGTTTTCAGCTACGAATGAAGTATTTATCTAGAAAACAAAACAAAACAAAGCCAGCTTTACCATGACTAAGAAATGTGTGCTTGTAATTTCGATATATCTCGAGTCTGTTGCATCTTCACCCTTGTCATTGCTAAAAGAGATTTCTGAAGCCTCTGTTGTGTAGTTTGTTCTACATTTTCATCCAATTTAATTAAACTGGATTTTCGAAATGTCAAATTTTAGAAAGAAAAAAAAGAAAGAAGCACCAGAATCGTCATTTGAAAACTTGCTTACGAGGCAGGTCTCAGAAATCTCCGAATGCATCAAAATATTTTGTTTTGAAATTAGGAGGGAGGAAAGCCTGGGTGGGAAAGTGTTGAACTTGTGATATGATGGTAACTGAGGGCGAAGGCTCGAGATTTCTTTGATTTGGCCATTCGGGGGAAAATGTTTCCCCTTCTCCACTATCCTGTAAGTCCTCTAGATGGGATTATAAACCGAGGTCCTGTGTGCGAACACACGCAGAACATCTTGCAAGCACGTCCGTCAAAACCCCATACATCTTTCGTTGAAGATTCGGCCAACAAGGGCTGGAGACTGGAATCACAGGAATGTACCCGGCATACATCCTGCTAGCGGGAGAGGGATATAGATCTATAGGCTCTACAAGGTTCAGCTTGCCTTTAACAAACACACTACCTGAAAAATTGGGTCTGGTGCCCCATCAACTCCTGAAGGAGTTAGGGAAGAGGAGTCACAAGAACATCTGGTCATCTATCGTCCCCTTTAGGAAAAAAGGAGAGCAGAGAAAGGTAGGCTAGGCTAGCCCACAGCCGTTTTCCATTTTCGCCCAATTAACCCGAGTCATCCCTGCACCCTGCAGACTGACGTAAAGCACGCATCAAACTGTCGTGGGGCCTGGTAGTGCCTGAGGCCAGAGCAGCTGGGAATTTATTGGGGGTGGTGAGCTGTCAGGGTTTATCTGTCTGCCTCTCGGGGATGAAAGGCTGGAATACAGGGCGGGCTGTGTACGTGAGGTAAGAAAGTCTCCTCTCTGCTGGTGGGGTGTATATAATAATAGTGGCAGGTAAGTAAGGGTGGCAGTCTGCTCGACGTCTGTTATGGGTTAAAAGTCTTGGGTAAGAGTCATGGGGTCAATACCCTCCACCGATTTCTTAGTGTCTCTGAAACTGATGGAGTTTGGTATAGTAGAAGACTTTCTCTCTGTGTCTTTAGTGCTGATTGGGGTATGGGGGGGGGAGCTGTATGCGGGGTGGAACTCGGTACCTCTCGCTTTCTGGGGGTATGTGTAAAGGTTAGATCACCGTTCTATCGTCATTACTTGGTACTGAACAGATTGTTTCACGATCCGTGATCACACTAGTATTGAGGGCAAAGGATACTTCATCTTTTCGTTTAGATCTACATTATATTGAATCCCATGGACTTGTTGTGAAAATTTCACTGTACGAGTAAAACGTAAAGGGTAAAGTACTAAAATCTGTTTAGTACCAAGTAATAACGGTAGAACGGTGATCTAACCTTTACACATACCCCCAGAAAGCGAGAGGTCCTGAGTTCGACTCCACATACAGCCGCATCCCCCCTCCCGCCCGTACCCATCAGCATTAAAGACACAGAGAGAAAGTCTTCTACTATACCAAACTCCATCAGTTTCAGAGACACTAAGAAATCGGTGGAGGGCACTGACCCCATGACTCTTACCCAAGACTTTTAACCCATAACAGACGTCGAGCAGACTGCCACCTTACTTACCTGCCACTATTATTGTATACACCCCAGCAGCAGAGAGGAGACTTTCTTACCTCACGTACACAGCCCGCCTGTATTCCAGCCTTTCATCCCCGATAGGCAGACAGATAAACCCTGACAGCTCACCACCCCCCAATAAATTCCCAGCTGCTCAGGGAATATACTGTATTCTATCATATTTTATGATATCATATGTTAGATTTTCTATCTCTCTGTCCATCGATGTATCTAGCTACCCAACCGCCTGTCTGTCTGTATATTTGTCTATCTTTCTGTTAGTTTACTTTCCAATGTTGTATAATATTTTTTTGTTTTTGCTTTGCTTTTATTTTTGTTTTGTGTGTTCATATTGTTCTTTTGGTAGTCTTTATTTTCTTTTGGACTTGGTTTTGTTGGAGGGTTTTGTGGCCTTTTTCTTTTCTCTATTAATTTTGTTTTTGTTGTGGAGTGGTCTCTCTCTTTTTGGGGGGGATGAAATAAACAGGAAAGGCAAATACAGTTTTTTTCCTTTATAGTCTTGGATGTGACCTTCAGAATTGTCTATAGATGTGTATGTTTTTCCCGTGACTGCCTGTGCCGGTGTGGCAGGCTGGCTGTTACTGGCGCTCTTTGAACAGGGAGGATCAGGGAAATGGCCTTCCTTTGACGCACACCCGCTGCTATAACGTGATATCTCTGCATCGTTAAATACGATCCTCAGTCCACTTACCTTTTCCTTACCCTCTGTCTATCTGTATGTCTGTCTGTTTCTCTCTCTGTCAGTCTGTCTGTCTGTCTCTGTTACCATATACATGCGCGCTCGCACGCGCACACGCACACACACACACACGCACACACGCACCACACACGCACGCACACATGAACATTCACACATATACACACACGCACGCATTTACAGACATACACGCATGCACGCACACATGCACACACGAGCGCGCGCACGTGCGTACACACACATCACACACACACGCACACACACACACACACACACACACTCACACACACACACACACACACCACACACACACACATATATATATATATATATATATATATATATATATATATATATATATATAATATATATATATATTATATATATATTATATATATATTAGACAGATAAGAAGAGAGAGAGAGAGAGAGAGAGAGAGAGAGAGAGAGAGAGAGAGAGGAGAGAGAGGAGAGAGAGAGAGAGAGAGAGAGAGAGAGAGAGAGAGAAGATCCATGTCTAGATGGTGCCAGTTAAAGCAGATCAGTACCCGCTCTTCAAACGGTTAAACTTCAGCAGCATCAGCAGCAGCCACAGAACGTTGACCCCTACCCCCCACCCTGACGCGACCTTTACCTTTGAACTCCAACACGAGTTGAGAGGCGGAGGGGGGGGGGGGGGGGAAGCAGGTGGTACAATAAGCCTGTATCACGTTAGAGCATCACCCCCATCCACAACACGAGAGAGAGAGAGGAGAGAGAGAGAGAGGAAGAGGAGAGAGAGAGAGAGAGAGAGAGAGAGAGAGAGAGGAGAGACAGACAGACAGACAGACAGACAGACAGACAGACAGACAGACAGACAGAAGAAGACAGATGAGAGAGTGAGAGACAGACAGACAGATACAGAAAGCGACGACGAGATAAGAGAGAGAGAGAGAGAGAGAGAGAGAGAGAGAGAGAGAGAGAGAGAGAGAGAGAGAGAGAGAGAGAGAGAGAGACTCAAGAATTTAATTGTATAGGCCATTCAACCCGTTACAAATCCATAAGTAATCATGTATGACTAGATACTTTGAAAAGAACATTATATTAAGACAAAAGCACATTTTGAAATCAGCATCAATTGCTCGAAGAACATAGGACAAGATTTCATGATGACATTATCGGCGTTTGTTGGAATGATAAATGTATCTGCCAAGATCATGGACACACGTATCATTTTGCATTCATCTTTGGAATGAAGTTAGCGATGGATACATATGATATTTTTCTGGGATAAATTTTATCCGTAAGTCACTTAGAACATTACAATACAATACAAGAGAAAGTGCAATTCTGTTTCTATAGCACTGTGACGAAATGAACACTGAAGATCTTGTTCAGAAGTGGCTGTGTAGCGCTTTCTGTGCGTCTGTAGGTCTGATATTCCTAGTCTGAATCTGATCAAAATGTCACGAATATGCTTGTTAGGCACCAAGGTAAAGTAAGTTTCCATAGATACAGATGATTTAAATGTACGTTACACACTGAATCGAGTGCTATTGTTAATATGTTCATTCCACTTTTGATAGAAACAATCGATTAATCTTTGTCTAAGCTGTCTTAAGAAAGCTTTATGGTTAGTAACACCTTGGTTTTCCCATACAAATCCAAAACCAGTCTCATATAACATTTTACAAATATGTGATACCCAACACATTTTACCATCATTATGGAGGGACAAAAGCATGTTGTAGGCTTTTCT
>CM060321.1:26357218-26361842 GCA_030674155.1 Stramonita haemastoma
TGTTTAGAGCGCAAAGCCTGGGTAATAAGTATGGAGGGCAAACTGTTAGCAGAGAGATGAAAAACTGGATACAGAACTTCAAAGAATGGCCCTGTCTTGACATGGGGCTTGTTGTTTGAAGACAGACCAGTGTGCAGAGAAGTGTCCACCAACACGTTCCCGCCTGTCTTCCCCAGGAACATCTGAGTCAAAGGACTGTTGGTGATGCTGATAGTATCTTTCTGTCCTGTGTTGATCTGCTTGTTTATTAATGTTGTTATTGCATGGTTTATTTCAATTGTTTGTTCCTGACACTCCTCTGGTATTCGAAAGGCCGCATCAGTGTATTTATGATAAGGATAACAAACAAAAAGTGAGCAAAAGCAAGGAAAAATTAATCAGTCAAGCAGTCAGTTAATCACTCAATCATATCAAATGGTCCATTTACTTATCAATTAGTCACTGATTATTCTCATAATTCCATAATAGGATCAATTTGATTATTGTTGAGGCAGGATGATTGTTCATATCTTTAGAATAGTAGAATATGAGGAATTTATGAATAGAAAAAAAAGGAGGAAAGAACATTATGGGTACATCAAATGTTTATTTCCTAGTGCTTTCTGTTACACTTTATCGTGTTTTTTTTCCTTCTGAACTCTCTGTACAACGGTTTCATCGTTTTCCGTTTGTACACATTGAAGTCCGTAACTGCCGAGAACCAGACTATGTCTTGAGAGTTGTTTTTTTTAAAAAACTCCTATAGTCATTTGGGGGATTTTGTTTTCAAACACAGAGTGTGTACAGGGTAAGTTTACATAAACACTGTGTGAACTTTTGACACATCCGAGAACATCAGCGCACTGAATAGTGTAGGATCACGAATGTTTTCCCTGTGTGATGCCAATAACACATCTATATTTAATGTGATATATACTCTCTTTATTGGTTTTGCCACAGGGGGAGGAGAGATGAATTAGTATTAGGCCCTTAATACTAATTGTAAGGCCAGGAAAGAACGAGTATTGTTTGGTCCATGCCATAGTCGGTCTTGCTTGGACGCATTGATTAACGTATAATTGGCAGATTTTTTTTGGTCAGATGGTTACAAGTGGAATTTTCTTTTACTTAACTGTCATAATATGACGCATCACACACACACACCCACACACACACACACACGCACACACACACACAAACAACGCACGCACGCACGCACGCACCACGCACGCACGCACGCACACGCACGCACGCACGCACGCCCGCACGCACGCACCACGCACACACACACACACACACACACACACACACACAACACAACACACACACACACACACACACACACGCACACACACACACAAACACACACTCAAACCGCGTGCGCGTATCCAGCTCTCTCTCTACTTTCTATATTCTCTCTCTCTCTCCAGTGCCGAGATTTGCGTGTATATCTTCCATCTCTCTTAGAGAAGAGCTAAAGTAGAAGGAGGATAACATTATTTGGCGTTTGCTCGTGTGTGCATCTCTTCCTTCATACACATACCTGGTGATTTGAGTTTTTGCGTGGAGCACGGCCATTTGTAAGGACACATTGCCCTATCCCAGGGGGGACGGGTAGCCTTGTGGTCAAAACATTGCGCTTTGCCATTTGACGACCCGGGTTCGATTCCCGTTCGAGGAATTTTTCTCCTGGAGTTAAGATCAGAGCTGACTCCACCTCCTCAAAAGACTTTGGGATGAGACTATAAACCGAGGCCCCGTTGTGAACGCACACAAACATCTTGCGCACACGTTAAATCCTGTTCCGTTTTCGTAAGAGTAGGCCATCGTGTGCCGGTGGGAACAGACGTCATTTACAAAATTGCATACAGACGGGGGACTGGATGTAAAAAAGCACAAGAGTGCTTATCCCATTATCCTCGATATAAAAGTGTTTTTTTTTTTAATCCAACGTTGATGTGGTGTTCAGTTGGATTTCAACCACAGTCACCTGTCTCCAGAGTGGGGTTAAACAAAGCCTTTCGCATTTAGGTAAAAAAAAAAAAGAAGAAAAAGTAAAGGTGTTCCAGAACCTATGTGTCTAAGGAGTCATTGGGACAATGCACAGACTTGTTCAACTAAGTGTGGAGGGCAAGTTGCCTACTTAAACTTCTCTTCATGAACTAGGATGCATGCTGGGCACGTTCGTGTCATTAATGCCACCAGGAGGCTGACTCTTCTACAAAAAGGGATAGGGAGGGCTTCAATGTTCGCACGAGACTTTCTGCACGTGTTCGCCACAGGGCCTCAGTATATACCTAGAAAAAGGTGTTAGGCCTAAAGGTGTTCCCATAGCCTAGGTGGTTGAGTTGAGCGAGATGTCAGAGACCTCACTTCTCCAGGGGCCGGAGGCTTAGCGGGTATGATGAAAAGACTTGACTTCTTCCTCTACACCCTAAGGTGTCAGTCATTGGAGCACCGCTCTGACTTTTTCCGGCTTGTGTGTCCAAGGATCCCGCTCCACGTTTGCAGTGTTCATGCAGTGTTCATATTGTGTTCTGCTGTCAGTAACACCAAAGTACTCGAGTATCTTATCTCTCAAGTAAACTTGGTAACACTGCCCTTAGATGGGCCTGGCTCGTCAGCGAGAGACAGACAAGATGTTTTAATTAACATATGCGAAACAATTAAGGCGCAAGATCGCACACAAGACCTTATTTATTTTATTTATTTATTCATTTATTTATTTATTTTATTTATTTCACTCTAAGTCACAGCAATTTCTCTGCGTGAAATTCGGGCTGCTGTCCCCAGGGAGAGCGCGTCGCGACAAGTGCAGCGCCACCCATTACTTTTTTTCTTTTTTCTTTTTCTACTAACTGCATTTGTTTTCCCGTCAGAGTGGCTTTTTTCTACAGAATTTTGCCAGGGACAACTCTCTTATTGCCGTGGTTTCTTTTACGTGCGCTAAATAATGATGTGTAACACACGGGGCCTCGGTTTATCGTCTCATCTAAAAGACTAGCACCCAGACCTAGACCACCACTCATGGTCTAATGGATGGGGGAAAAGTTTTGGACCCAAACAGGAACCTTTGGTTCCTAGTCTCATCCAAGGGGTTTGCAGGTAAAAAAAACAAACGGGAACCAGTTTGGTTAACTCTGTTGGAAACATTCCCTTAAATGGTCACTCAGCACAGGGTTTTAACTACGCCATCACATCATACGTTCAACAGCTCTAGCCCCCAGGCTATTCTGCCCTCCCTGCCCCCCCCCCCCCCCCTCCCTCCAGCCCTCACCCCCCCACTCTCCCCTGGCTTGATATGATATCAAAATAATGGCCTGTCTTGACACCAGGCGGGAGGAACACGTGCTGTCGCTGTGATCCAAACGGCCTCCTGCTAGCCTAATCAAAGGGAGGGCATACTATAATACATACAACATACATACATACATACATACATACTACATACATACATACATACATACATACATACATACATACATACATACATACATACATACATCTATGTATGTATGTGTTGTGTGTGTGTGTGTGTGTGTGTGTGTGTGTGGTGTGTGTGTGTGTGCGTGCGTATGTGTGTGTGTGTATGTGCGTGCGCGCGTGCGTGTGTGTGTGCGTGCGTGCGTGCGTGCGTGTGTATGTATAGTATGTATGTATGTCTGTTATATGAATCATCTGTAGGTGGAGGAGAGATTATGTTGGTCATAGCTAAGGTGGTCTTTGTTGTCTGTGGACCCTGGAGAGGCGTCTTGCTGAATGAGCTTTGGCACGACAACGTTTGTAATATATAATTATAATATATATAATCTGTGTATGTGTCAGTGTGTTGTATGTGTCTGTATAGTGTTTTTATTTTTAATCATTATTTATTTATTTATTTATTCTTTTATACGAGGATAAAGGAAAAAGCACCCCAGTGCTTTTTTCCCCCGTGTGTATGCAGTTTTTTATAAAAACTTTTTCATCTGTTTTCCCCGGCAGACAAGGCCCTACTCTTACGAAAAGCGAAAAAGGATTTTAAAGGTGCGAAGATGTTCGCGTGCGTTTGCACCGGGGTCCGGGTTTTAAATTCATCCAAAGACTTTTTGGGGAGAGTGGAGGCAGCACTAATGTTACCTCCAGGGGGAAAATGCCTCCAACAGGAACGAACCCGGATTTTTCAAATTGCGAGCGCAATGTTTGACCCTTAGGCTATCCCGCCCCCCCCCCCCCCCCCCCCCCTGTGTGTGTGTGTGTGGTTTATTTTTTTATTTTTTTTAATTTATTTATTCTTTTTTTATTCTTTTATTCGATATAACAGATGTTTGGGGGTGTGGTGTGGTGTGTGTGTGTTTTTGGGGTTTGGGGTTTTGGGGTTTTGTTTGGTGTGTTATAAGCTGTTTAAATAGAGAAGAGGATACTAATAACGAACATTGAAAAAATCAAAACATGCACGCCAGCACGCACGAAAGCCTTTTCACATACACACAACGCACGCGCGCGCAAAGCATGCACGCACCACACGCAGCACCACGCCGCACACACAACACACACACACACACACACACACACACCTACCTCAACAACAAACAAAAATGCGATAGCCTAGAAGAAAAATTCTGGCAAGGTTTTTGGGGTTTTTAAAAAGAAAAAAAGAAAGAAA
>CM060321.1:26369442-26381942 GCA_030674155.1 Stramonita haemastoma
TTAGATTTTCTCCAGTCTCTAGCCATTTCCTCTCTAGTCTCCAACCATTTTTCTTCACCATTCTCTCAGCCATTTTCTCTCAGTCTCATTTCCTCAGTCTCTAGCCATTTTCTCTCAGTCTCTAGCCATTTTCTCTCAGTCTCTATTTTCTCTGTCTCTAGCCATTTTTCTTCTCAGTCTCTAGCCATTTTCTCTCAGTCTCTAGCCATTTTCTCTCAGTCTCTAGCCATTTTCTTCAGTCTCTATTTTCTCAGTCTCCTACCATTTTCTCTCAGTCTCTAGCCATTTTCTCTCAGTCTCCAACCATTTTCTCCAGTCTCTAGCCATTTTCTCTCAGTCTCATTTCCTCAGTCTCTAGCCATTTTCTCTCAGTCTTCATTTCCTCAGTCTCTAGCCATTTTCTCTCAGTCTCCTATTTTCTCTGTCTCTAGCCATTTTCTCTCAGTCTCTAGCCATTTTCTCCAGTCTCTAGCCATTTTCTCTCAGTCTCTAGCCATTTTCTCTCAGTCTCTAGCCATTTTCTCTCAGTCTCTGCCATTTTCTCTCAGTTCTCTGCCATTTTCTCTCAGTCTCTAGCCATTTTCTCTCAGTCTCTAGCCATTTTCTCTCAGTCTCTAGCCATTTTCTCTCAGTCTCTAGCCATTTTCTCTCAGTCTCTAGCCATTTTCTCTCTGTCTCTAGCCATTTTCTCTCTGTCTCTGCCATTTTCTCTCAGTCTCTAGCCATTTTCTCTCAGTATCTAGCCATTTTCTCTCAGTCTCTAGCCATTTTCTCTCAGTCTCTTATTTTCTCACAGTCTCTAGCCATTTTCTCACAGTCTCTAGCCATTTTCTCTCAGTCTCTAGCCATTTTCTCTCAGTCTCTAGCCATTTTCTCTCAGTCTCTAGCCATTTTCTCTCAGTCTCTAGCCATTTTCTTTCAGTCTCTTATTTTCTCAGTCTCCAACCATTTTCTCCCAGTCTCTAGCCATTTTCTCTCAGTCTCCAACCATTTTCTCCCAGTCTCTAGCCATTTTCTCTCAGTCTCATTTCCTCAGTCTCTAGCCATTTTCTCTCAGTCTCATTTCCTCAGTCTCTAGCCATTTTCTCTCAGTCTCCTATTTTCTCTGTCTCTAGCCATTTTCTCTCAGTCTCTAGCCATTTTCTCTCAGTCTCTAGCCATTTTCTCTCAGTCTCTAGCCATTTTCTCTCAGTCTCTAGCCATTTTCTCTCAGTCTCTGCCATTTTCTCTCAGTCTCTGCCATTTTCTCTCAGTCTCTAGCCATTTTCTCTCAGTCTCTAGCCATTTTCTCTCAGTCTCTAGCCATTTTCTCTCAGTCTCTAGCCATTTTCTCTCAGTCTCTAGCCATTTTCTCTCTGTCTCTAGCCATTTTCTCTCTGTCTCTGCCATTTTCTCTCAGTCTCTAGCCATTTTCTCTCAGTATCTAGCCATTTTCTCTCAGTCTCTAGCCATTTTCTCTCAGTCTCTTATTTTCTCACAGTCTCTAGCCATTTTCTCACAGTCTCTAGCCATTTTCTCTCAGTCTCTAGCCATTTTCTCTCAGTCTCTAGCCATTTTCTCTCAGTCTCTAGCCATTTTCTCTCAGTCTCTAGCCATTTTCTCTCAGTCTCTGGCCATTTTCTCTCAGTCTCTTATTTTCTCTAGCCATTTTCTCTCAGTCTCTTATTTTCTCCCAGTCTCTAGCCATTTTCTCTCAGTCTCTTATTTCCTCAGTCTCTAGCCATTTTCTCTCAGTCTCTAGCCATTTTCTCTCAGTCTCTTATTTTCTCCCAGTCTCTAGCCATTTTCTCCCAGTCTCTAGCCATTTTCTCCCAGTCTCTAGCCATTTTCTCCCAGTCTCTAGCCATTTTCTCTCAGTCTCTAGCCATTTTCTCTCAGTCTCTAGCCATTTTCTCTCAGTCTGTAGCCATTTTCTCTCAGTCTCTGGCCATTTTCTCTCAGTCTCTGGCCATTTTCTCTGTCTCTAGCCATTTTCTCACAGTCTCTAGTCATCTTCTCTACTTGTACATTCCCCCACCCACCCCTTTTTTTTTTCCAAAAGAAAGAAAGAAAAAAATAACATTTGAACATCAATACCACAATACAAAAACGTGGAATTTAGAACGGATATTTAACAGAGAAAACTTCACTGGACTGTGCTTAATTAACTGAAAAAATCACAACACTAAGTGTTTACAAGAATGAACAAATACAATGTGCAATCAATCGGCTTAACTTAGAAAGAAATCACAATTTTTGAAGAGATATGGGGGTACGGCACAAGATATTTTTTCAGGCACAGCGCCAATGGAAAATTACACCTTGTGGAGCCCATCTCTCACCGGAGTGCATCGTGCATGCTGGGCATGATCATGTCATGCTGCTGGGCCATAGCTGGCGTAGTTTTCTACAAAAAGTAGATGGGTTTTCAACGCGTATGCGAAAATGTTCTGCGTGCGCTTGCAACACGGGACCTCAGTGTACAGTCTCATCCGATGGACATTTATTGGAGCGGGGTCGGTGCTTTTGTCAAGAAAGGACAGTGGAGAGTCGAACCCACCCCCTGAGTTACTGAGTGAAACATTCTAACCACCAGGCTACGCTGCCCTCTATGCTATTCATATGTTTTTTGTTCGTTCGTTTGATTTTGTTGTTATTGTTAAAAAGGAAAACTGTTACTCCGCTTCTGGCCCGAACATTGTCCTGGTCTTCAACACGTGCCTTAACACGACCTTCCGCGTGATATAACACACATTATCTATCTAGCTGGTGTCACGGCCACTGTGCATTGGAACGAGTAGTAAGGAAGGGGGACACAGACAGAAAGAAAGTGGATTTGAGTGCTTATTGAAAAACATGACCTCTCACGAGTTGGACATGCGCGACGGCGCACGCACACACACACACACACACACACACACACACACACACACACACCACACACACACACACACACACACACACACACACACACACACACACGAACACACACACAGTGACACACACACACACACACAGTGACACACACACACACAGTGACACACACACACACACACACACACACACACACACACACCACACACACACACACACACACACACACGAACACACACACAGTGACACACACACACACACACACACACACACACACAGTGACACACACACACACACACACACACAGTCACACACCACACACACACACACACACACACACACACACACACACACACACACACACACACACACACACACACACACACACACACTAAAAAAAACAAAAAAACCATGACCCCATGTCAAAGTGGGATTTGCGAAATCCGTAAAGAAAACGAGCAGTTTCTGACTTCCCCTCCGAGTTACAGAACAAAAAGAAACTGGCTGTTTTTTTCCTCTCACCTTATCCTAAGCCGTTTCAAAACCTGTCTGTCCTTCTCCCTCCTGTGATGCTTGAACGAAGCTAGCTAGCTAGTAATTAAAGATCTAATCCCAGTGCTGTTCGCTAGTGCCAGCTGATTCGGTGGTTGAGAAAAGAGGGGGGAAATCTGTACCTTGTTTGTATTAGTTTAATGGATTGAATGAGGCTCTGTTTGTTCAGGAATTAATTCCTCAGTGCCAGGTCACGTTTTCTAGTTAAACCCCGACTGTCCTTCTTTGGTTGTCATTAACAATAACAAACACGAGTACTTCTCTACTACCACAACTGCTTAAAAACTACTAATCTACTACTATACTACTACTACTACTACTACTACTACTACTACTACTACTACTACTACTATTACTACTGCTGCTGCTGCTGCTGCTGCTGCTGCTGCTGCTGCTGCTGCTGCAGCCGCAGCCGCCGCCGCCGCCGCCACCACCACCACCACCACCACCACGACTACGACTACTACTACTACTACTACTACTATTGCTACTACTGCTACTGCTGCTACTATTGCTGCTACTGCTTCTGTAATGCTGCTGCCGCTACTGCTGCTGTTACTGTTTCTAGTGCTGCTGCTGTGACAACTGCATTTTTTTTTGTAATTAGTGTATTTTTTGGCTGAAGATAAAGACAGATCTGAGAATCCGTTTGTAGAGACCTAACAATGATCGATTTCTTTTTTTTTCCCCATGATATAACCAACCAAGTTGCTATGTTGCCCTTAATCCATCTCTACGTTGTTTAATATCTTTAGTTTCTGTCACGCTTGACAGCTTTCAGTATTTTTATACCCACATTTACAAGCGTACGCACGCAAGGATATGTGCATCAACACACACACACACACACACACACACACACACACACACACACACACACACACACACACACACAACCACACACTCACACACATACACGCACGCACGCACGCACGCGCGCACCATCCCAAAGTCTTTAACCCCTCAAACAAAACCTACAAATCTAGTTATCACGTTCATTTTCACCTAGGCCTATAAGTGTTCGTGAAATTGTCCCTTTTCTAGTTAATTAAGGCAGTACAGAAAAACGCTATGACCTAACAGCCATAACCTATCAATCAGTCTTAGTCTGACGCATTCCCATAATAACAATTCTCTTTAACAACCGTTTCGATGACAACTTCAAGCCGACTTTTCATACACATCTGCTCATGATAACTCCACATGCTACACAGGACTCCTTGCTTGCTTGTCTTCTTCACTTGAATTAGAAATGTTTGACCAGGATTTGAAAAGCTGCTGTTGCTGGACCGCTCCTTTGATGACTTCGACCATGTTTATTTGATAACTTCAACCATAAACTTTGCAGCACAGCACAGCCGAGCAGACAACAGAGGCCATAATCACAGCTGTCGTCTCATTTCTGGACCAGGAAGGGACGAGGTACATACATCATTTATTATCTCATCCCAGTTGTGACCTGGCTTTGATCTTGACGCCCAGAGTGTGTTCAAACTTTTCACTAGGATAGATGGAAAGTCAGGGAAGAAGTTCTGTAACCGCTTCTCCTTCATATCACCACCAACGATAATCGTCTTGTACCCTCATACTACCCCCTTTTTCAGGCTTATCTGGAGATGTGAGGCCGGTGTATAATAGAAAGCCAGCACGCCCCCTGATCCACCCACCTCCCTTGTATGTATGTCCCAGGTGGCACTGACCTGTCCTGCCTATCTAGATGCCCTCCCTCCCTCGCTCCCTACAGTACAGTAGGCCTACAGGAATTTTTCATGCAAGGACCAAACCTCACACCCTGTGGTGGTCAAAAGGGAGCCAAACTCCTTCACAGCTGTGGTCAAAAGGGAGCCCAACTCCCTCACGGCTGTAATGGCGGTTAGCGGTGTGGGGTGTTTGATGTGAATCATATCTGGCACTTCACTGACCCGCACGTGCTTCCGCTGTCCGGCAACAGAGGAGCAGGCAGACTATGCTGGTGGTGGGAGGAGAAGGCTCTGCATGCACGCACCCCCCTTTAACAGCTTGGAAGGCACGTAGGGGAGTACTACCCAAAACTTCAATCAATAGCGGTTTTGATTCAACCACCACCGGTGGTACTATGGATTTTTTTTTTCAAAACTGACCCACCGGTAAATTTATGGATACATTTATAACCTTAGAAATAGAAGGGGGGGGTGGGGGAGCAAAAAAGAAGGAACAGAGGAGAAAGTAGATTAAAACTTGAAGTTTACAAACTGTCCCCTTACTGCAAGTATGAGCCAAAAGGGTGAGGCAAAGTTTTAAAATGAACTTTCCTGCAGCTTCAGTATAACCCCCCCCCCCCCCAAAAAAAAACAACAACAACACAACAACAACACAAAACAAAACAACACAAAACAACAAACCCCAAAAAAGACCAAAAAAAGAGCAAATATATTGACTCTCTGTTACCTTGAATATAAAAAAGTAGACACAATTGAAAACAGAACAAAATAAAACAAATATAAACAAACACAAAACATCCAAATTACACCAACAGCAAAACCGTTTCAGTCTCTGCCACCCATTTTATAGCAGCTTCTGGGGTACTTTAGTTTGCTTTTGGTTGCACGCACATACAGCCATACGTCACAGAAGGAAATCTGATGGTCACTTTGCTTTCGCAATGGTGCGAATTAACCCTCACCAATTCGAACTGCTATAGTGTCTCTCTGCTCTACCCCACCCATCTGGATGGAGGCCATTGCAGCGTCATTTAGGCTGCACACCGGTATTGAATTTGACTACTTTTCCTTCTATTTTCATTTTTCACTCTTACATTCGCACTGCGCGTACTAAAACATCCATAGAAAAAAAACTTTTTCAGAAAGACTAGCCCCTGATTCAAAACTCATGTAATTTTGCACAAATTTGGTAGGTTTGAACTTTTTTTATATCAGCAAATACTGTACCCCCTCACTCCTTTGTTGTCTGCTAGCTTCCTAACCATGCGCATGAGCGGGTCAACGCTGTAGGAACACAAGCAATCCTCATTCGATGATCATTTCCAACTTTCTCGTGACTACCTGGTATTGCTCTATGTCCTCAATCCCCCAAAACAAGTGCACACTGCATCATTTCATACTTTAAAAAAAATGAAAGTGAAAATCAACATTTCCGACCCACACTCTATAGAAGATACTACATGACCCCAAAAATAACACCCCAAAAATAACACCGGAGTGTAACCTTACAGACTGACATGTACTACTGCTTCCGGTCACCTGCACCACCACAGAAACAGAGCTGACCCTTTGCCCTTTGTCACTGTCCACGTGCCACCTGGTTTGTGGTCATCTTCTTGGTGAAAGTGGAATTTCAAGTGTTGCGTGACTGACTTGGACTAGTAGGTGTTAGGTGCTTTCCTGGTTATGGTGATGTGTGTGTGTGGGGGGGGGGGGGGGGGGGGGGGGGGGGGGGGAGGTGCGGGCGGTGTTTGTGTGAGTGTTGGTTGTGTTGTGTGGTGTGTGTGTGTGTTTGTGTGTGTGTGTGTGTTTGGGGTGTTGTTTATAGCTTGCAACGGTAGTTCCGAGTCAAAAACCCACCCCAGGCCAATAGTTTGTTGGAAAATGGTTTTTTCACCGTTCTCTCTCTCTCTCTCTCTCTCTCTCTCTCTCTCTCTCCTCTCCTCTCTCTCTCTCTCTCTCTCTCTCCTCTCTCTCTCTCTCTCTCCTCCTTCATCTCCCCCCTCCCCTTCCCTCCAAAAGCAGTTATTAGTCCAGACCCATCAAGATCAGGCGGCTAGTTTGTAAGCCACATGGCCGCTAATGAATCGTTTGCTGTACCGGCTAATCCGGGTTCGTTAGCGGAAAATAGCCAGACCAGGCCATGCCAGACCAGGAAGCAAGAGAAGAAAGGGGAAGGGGGAAGGGGGGGATGGAAGAAGAGGAGCGGGTGGTGCTAGAACCTAGACATGCTACACCTGGAAGAGGGCTACTATACTAACGAGGGACGATGGTTCCTACCAGTCTGAGAGGTCAAACCTGTTAAGCTCATGAAACGTTGTCTCTGCTAGCGTGGTGGTAAGGCCACGTGACCCTGAGTCACAGAACATCTTCTAGTAAAAGATTTAATTCAAATCCCGGTAATATCAAAAGAGGGGAAGGGGGAGGTGGGAGTGTTGAGCAACAGCATAAATAAACAGTAGGCTATAAAAGACATCACTGTCATGATCTGGATGTAATAACTCCCCTCCCCTCCCCCCTCCCCCCTCCCCCACCTCCTTAGAGAGAATAAGTTTAGGGCGTAGGGTCGAAACATTAGATAGGCCTTAGATCTAGATGGGCGGTTAGCACCATTTGACTTCAATCTTGTCGGTCCCATCTATGAAGTAGTGGGTTCAATTCTCGGCAACAGTGTCTAGTTAATTACGGGTTGGTTGGGGTTTTTTTACGTTTTTTTTGTTGTTGTTTGTTCATGGGGGCGGGTACGATCTCCCGGATTAACTTAAAGTGCAGATATGCTGATTTCTTCACTTCATTTCATTTCTCGTGTATATGAATAATATGAAGAGGATCAACTATGCACAATATATCACAAACCCTACCTTTCGGTATCCGTCATACTCCTTCCTCCTTTCCTTTTGCTACAGGAGCTCCCGTACTTAGGTCAATGTTTCACCAAGATGTTCTGCGTGCGTTCGCACACGGGGGCCTCGGTTTATAGTCTTCATCCGAAGGACTTTGTAGAATAAGTGGAGTCAGCACTGATGTTAGCTCCAGGGGAAAAAAATCCTCTTGAACGGGATTCGAACCGGGTCAACAGATCAACGAGCGCACCACTCTAACCACCAGACTATCCCGTCCCCCTGTGTTTCTGTGTTATTTTTGTCTTCAAGTATAGATCTAGCGTTTCCAATCTGCAAAAATACTTACCTAGGCGGATAGCCTAGGGGTCAAACATTGCGCTGGCAATTTGAAGACCCGGGTTCGAGTCCGGTCGAGGAAATTTTCTTCCTGGAGTTAACATCAGTGCTGACTCCACTCTCCCCAAAAGTCCTCGGATGAGACTTTAAACCGAGTCCCGTGTGCAAACGCACGCAGAACATCTTGCGCACACGTCAAATCCTGTTCCGCTTTTCGTAAGAGTACGCCATCGGTGTGCCGTGGGAACAGATGACAATATTTACAAAACTGCATACACACGGGGACCGGATAAAAAAAGCACATGATTGCTTATTCTGTTTATCCTCGATATAAAAGAATAAATAAATAAATAATGTATGTGATGTTCAGCAATGTAATGGAATGCAATGAATTAAAGCACAGATTGCCCTAAGTATCTTTGAGTCCCCACTCCAGACGTTACAAAAAGCACAGCACACTAACTGCGCGACTTGTTGATCTCTTCCTGAACCTAGTCACTCCTCTTTCGCACTCTCTCCCCTGGCTGCTGACTTGAGAGAAACAATTCATCACAAATTTACCTTTCGATGTCCGTTATACTCCTTCTCTCCTTTCCTTTTAATTAAATCCTCGTTAAAATCCCATCTATTTTCCTCTCCCTCTGTGTGTGTGTGTGTTGTGTGTGTGTGTGTGTGTGTGTGTGTGTGTGTGGTGTGTGTGGTGTGTGTGTGTGTGTGTGTGTGTGTGTGTGTGTGTGTGGTGAAAATTATTCTTTTGGGTTATGTTCTTTTTTTTTGTCTTTTGTTGAAGGTTTTTTGTGTTTTCTAAACACATTTTTTGCAGTTGTAATAAAACGCCAAGGAGGGCTTTTGACTTCATGAGATAATTCATCATGATTAATGTAATTACGTAAGTATTTTTGTATTTTGTACCATTTTTATGTCACGGCAGATTTCTCTGCGTGAAATTCGGGCTGCTCTCCCCGGGGAGAGCGCGTCGCCACATGTGCACGCCTACCCATTTTTTTCTTTTTCCTGCATGCAAGTGTATTTGTTCCCTATCAGAGAGGCTTTTTTCTACAGAATTGTGCCAGGACAACCCCTTGTTGCCGTGGTTCTTTTACGTGCGCTAAATAGTGATGTGTAACACACGGGACCTCGGTTTATCGTCTCATCCGAAAGACTAGCGCCCAGACCACCACTTATGGTCTAATGGATGGGGAAAAAGTTTTGGTCCAAACGGGGTACAACCCCGCACACTCCGACCCGGACTTTTTGCTTTCTAGGAAAGGCGCGTGACCACCTAGACCACGATCCACCGATAAGTAGAAACAGCCAGGGGGGTTAGAGCACCAACATTCCCTTCAAATCTACCGGCGCTGGTTGAAATCGGTACTGAACTGTTCATTTGGGTGAAATTATGCCCCCCCCCCCCCCCCCCCCCTACCCAACTCTGCATAACTCCTATCCCTCTTGTAAGTTCTCTGGTGAGACTATAAAACAGAGGGCCCAGGTGCGAATGCATACACATTTTCATACACACACGCACACACACCTTTTATATATATATATATATAATATATATATGTTATGTATTATATATATATTATATATGTGTGTGTATATATATATATATGTGTGTATTATATATATTTGTGTATATCATATATGTGTGTGTATATATATATATAAAATATATATATATATATATATATATATATATATATATATATATATTTATATATATTAATAAAAAACTTTCCATCTTTCGTAGAAGGGTACGCCAGTATGGCAAGTGGTGCTGATGATGCAAAACTTTCGGGGAGAGAGAGAGGAGGGGGGGAGAGAGGGGAGGAGAGAGAGAGGAGGAGGGGGGGGGGGGGAAGGGAGGGGGGGGAGGGAGGGAGGAAGGGAGGGAGGGAAGGGAAGGGGGAGGAGAGGAGAGAGAGGAGAGAGGAGAGAAGAGAGAGAGAGAGAGAGAGAGAGAGAGAGAGGAGAGGAGAAGAGAGGAAGAGAGAGAGAGCACGCAGGCCAAAGATAGATGACATACCACAAAGATTTAGAGGAGACAAATTGAACCAAAAACTTAACATATGTTCATAATTGTTGTTTCTCTTACTGCACTATCGATTCATCGTATAAGGGAAAGCTAAAGAAGAAGAAGAAGAAAAGAAAAAGAAGAAGAAAAAACAAGAAGAACAAGAAAAACAAGAAAACAAGAAACAAAAGGAACAAAAGAAAGAAAAGAAAAAAAAGAAAGAAGAAAAGAAGAAAGAAAGAAAAAAGAAGAAAGAAGAAGAAAGAAGAAGAAGAAAAAGAAGAAGAAGAAGAGAAAGAAGAAGAAGAAAAGAAGAGAGGGGGGGAGGAGGAGAGGAGGAGGAGGAAAGGGGGAGGAGGAGGGGAGGAGAAGGAGAAGGAGGAGGAGGAAAGAAGGGAAGAGAAGAAGAAGAAAAAAAAGAAGAAAGAAAGAAAGAAAAAGAAAAAGAAGAAAGAAGAAAGAAGAAGAAGAAGAAGAAGAAAAAGAAGAAGAGAAGACGAACAACAACAAAAAACAACAATAACAACGAGACGCAGGGAATTCCTCCTTTTCTGGAAATGAGGACGATGTGTTTGTGCGTGTGTTGAAAGGGCAAGACCCCTGTTTACGGTTCCTGCCTGAGGTGATAGAGGGGATACGAGGTATGTTCAAATCCGCCATGGCTAAATGAAGGTGATGCTGCCTATATAGTATAAAGTAAGGGGGAAGGGAGGGAAGGGTAGTTAGGGTAGAGGCCTTTCGCTTTATATATACATATCTCTTCAGTTGATGATAATGTATAGTGATGTCTGTGCAGACACGCTGCACGTGGCCCACATTCAATAAGCTGCTTCACCTTAACCACAACCCCAGCCCTCTGTCCGTCTTTATGTCTCTGGTCTGTCTGTCAGTCTGTCTGTCTGCTTCACTGCCTGCTTCACTGCCTGCCTGCCTGCCTGCCTGCCTGTCTGCCTGCCTGCCTGCCTGCCTGCCTGTCTGTCTACCTGCCTGCCTACCTGCCTGCCTGCCCCGCCTGCTTGTCAGCCTTTGATCAACTTCTCCCTTAATATTAACTCCTTCAGGGTAATTGGTCTACTGCACTGACTTTGTTTTTGGGAGGTAGGAGGCATTTACAGGCTGTTTATCTGGTGGCGCGCTTCCTTCCCTCTGCAGCTCTGCGGGGTTATGCAGGGTATGTTCGTGCTATCCGTACCACTGCACTCCACCCCCGACCATAGCATAGCATATGCTGCTCTATCTTCAACGAATAGAAGGGTGGTTGGATTTTTTACGCGTTCGCGTGATGATCTACAAAGGCAGGGAGGAAGAGGCATATATATACCCAGCATACACTCTCTCTCTCTCTCTCTCCTCTCTCTCTTCTCTCTCTCTCTCTCCATCTCTCTCTCTCTCTCTCTCTCTCTCTCTCTCATTCTCTCGCTCCTCCTTTCCCCTTCCTCCCTCTCCCTCACTCCTCCACAGAAGAGAGAGAGAGAGATACAGACGTAATACAGTATATGACATATGTAACATACATACGTTTTATATTTACGCACACATATAAATAAAATTAATATATATAAATATATATAATAATAGTCTCATCCAAGGACTTTGGAGGGAGGGGGGGGGGGGAGAGTCAGCACTGATGTTAACTCCAGAGGATATGATATGATGTGTATGTATGTATGTATGTATGTATGTATGTATGTATGTATGTATGTATGTATGTATGTTATATAGTATAATGTATATATGTATGTATGTATGTAATGTATGTATGTATTGTATGTAATGTATGTATGTATGTTGTAGCACCAGACCTCAACCCTGCAACAGGGGGTACAGTATCAAATACCCATACCCCACCCCATGTAAGTATGTATGTATGTATGTATGTATGTATGTATGTTATGTATGTATGTATGTATGTATGTATGTATGTATGTATGTATGTATGTATGCATGTCATGCATGCATGCATGCATGTATACACACACACACACACACTCACACACACACACACACACAACAACACACACACACAATATATAATATATATTATTATATATATATATATATATATATATATATATATATATTATATTATATATATATATATACTAGCTAGATTACGAGTCCAGCACTCCGCCAGGGGGAGGCAGATCCATGCAGCAGCATCTCTGCCATCAGCACCAGTGAGGGGATCTGAGAACCTGT
>CM060321.1:26386942-26391942 GCA_030674155.1 Stramonita haemastoma
TTGATCATGAGGGGTGGTCTGGGTGCTAGTCTTTCAGATGAGAAAATAAACAGAAATTCCATGTGCAGTACACTTATAGAGTTCGTAAAAAGAACCCACGGCAACGAAAGAATTGTCATTGGCAAACAAACAAACAAAAAACCCTGTAGAAAACTACAACTGTCATAAAGAAAACGAAAATACCAGCAAACAGGGGGAAGGAGGGGGGGAGAGAGGGTAGCACTATACTGGTGGCGACCCACTTTCCCCTGGAGATGACAGCAGCCCGAACTTGGCGTGCAGAGAAAATGTCCGTGGCTATCACACGCATTTGATATAATTTCAGTCAATCCGCGAGCTGCTAAAGCCAGGGCGCTCATTTCAGCCTGTCCTCTGCAATCAAGTACTGGCATAGTTTCCCAACCCCTCCATCCTTTTACTGTCTCCCCTCCCCGACAAAAGGACAGTCATGACGCTCCATCACGAAATGAGTCGCTTAGCACCTGACCCACTTTTCCGCACGGAGCCATTTTAGGCAGGTGGGTTGAGGATGTCTATTTTGATACTTTGATTCATTATAAAGCTATAGTCAATGTTCTACCTTGTAATAAAATATCAAATCATAAATTTGTAATCATTTGCTTTTAAACGTGTTTTAAAAAATACCCAAGCCCTCATTCTGACCACCTATTATATGATGCTAAACTTGTCAACTTCTCCTTTTAGTCATTTCTTGCAGTCTATCATTTCAACTTGTAATAACGTTTCATAGATTTGTCCGATTTTCAATCTTGTTTGTTGTATTGTATAGCCATTTTATTGCAGATTAACAACAAATCAATAACTAAAAAATTGACTTCTGGTGCATTGCGACTCATTATGTGGTGGTGTGTCACCCGGCAGTGAGTTTAAATGTCGGTACTAGGCCCACAGGAATGCCGGAAAATGCCACAAGGGAGGAGGGAGAAAATAAAGAGGAGCGAAACTGTCAATGTGTCACCAAGCAAAGCTACAGGGGAGAGAGAGGACAGGACGTCTGCCCTGGGGATTCCATACAATACAATACCACTGGCTCTCGAAAAGGGGAGACGTTTTCCACATGCTCAATACTGACAACACAAAACACATATATATGCAACGGTGACGGTTAGAGTGACAGCACTCAGTTTTAAACTCTGGAGAGAAAGGGTTGGGGGGGGGGGGGGGGGGGTAGCAATGATGATGTGGAAATCAGATCAAGTTGTCAGTCATCACAGTCAGTATTGCCTCTGTCTCTTTTACAATCAATCATTTTCCCTGACAGTCCTGGCTCACAAAGTGCGGTTTCCCAGTTCTTTCCATCTTGTCCTCAGACCAGTCGGTAAAAAAAAGAGAGAAAAAGAAGGGGCGGGGGGGTAGGGTGAGCAGTAAGAAAAGGGAAGGGGTGGGGAAAAGGAAAGAGGAAAGACACCTCGGGACTCAATATTTCTGCGTTTATTTTCCTATTTTCCAGTCCGAGATCAGACAGAAACCTCAGGTCTCCGGGTCCTCTCAGCCAGACTGGACCATTTTCCACGCTCTTTGGTCCTATCACTAAAATCAATGCCGTCAATTCAGCCACGATACAGACACCTGAAAGAACTGAACCAGGAGAAGGGAGGAGGAGGAGGAGGAATAACGAGGCAGGGGGGGGGGGGGGGGTGAGAGATGTCGGAGAGACACCAACGCTATAGGCCTACTCCTCTTTCTCCTTTCCTTTTCAGGGAGCAGAATGATGAGGCCTTTCAGGAGTCTCTGGAGTCTGCAAGTCCTATCAGTGTCTCATCAATCTGGCCTTGGGGCTGGCTATCACTAACACTGCAACGCCTCATCTGATCTCCCTACTACCACTGCTGGCGGCATCCTACACAGGCAAGGAGAAACAGACAGAGAATAGGAGATGATAGAGCCAGGCCTTGGTATAGATAGATAGATAGGCCTATACTACTAGGCTATACACAGAAGGACAGACAGGGATGGAGGGAGGGATAAGGGGATTAGTTGGATGGCTGGTTTTGGATTGGTTGGTGGGTTGTTGTGAGGATTTTTTTGGTTAGTTGGCTGGTTGGTTTTTAAGTGTGTGTGTGTGTGTGTGTGTGTGTGTGTGTGTGTGTGTGTGTGTGTGTGTGTGTGTGTGTGTGTGTGTGTGTGTGTGTGTGTGCGTGCATGTATGTGTGTGTGCGCGCGCGCGGCGTGCACGTACGACCTTGTGGGTGGGCATTCATGCATTTCAGTGCATGCGTGCAATTGTGTGCGCGTGTATATACACAGTGTGTGAGCGCATTATATATACCGTAAAATCCCTAGCATACGCCCACCCCCCTGTGCACTGATTTAGGGCAAAATTGGGGGATGGGCGTTTGCTAGGGATAGACGCCTTTGCACAAAATAATTGTTGTGCTCAACCGTGTAATTGAGTGTATACAAACCCCGAAAGCATGTAAGTTAGGTCGTGTGAGTAGAAGTGAAGGAAAATAGAAAAAATGGGATTTTGAGGTAAAGAAGGCCAACAAGTTCCGTAGGTTTCCGTTGTAGGTCCTTGTTTCCCAATACCCTGCCTTCAGATCTTTCATCTTCCAGATAATGCAGCACACCTTGATCGACATGTTCAGATCTAACTGCTGATCCTTTTGACAGTTTTCCGTACTGCTGTTCAAGTCTATCTCTGTTTTCACTCCATTCCCTGATCCTCTTCCTATCCACAGAAAATTCACGGGCACACTCCGAAACATTCCCACATGCTTCGTTATTCAGATACTGGAGGGCTTCCAATTTGAAAGATACAATGTAAGACTGTCGCGGGAGTGAGGAGAGGGGACAAAGAATAAGAAAAAAGGAAAGAAACACGAAAAGGTAAAGAAGGGGGAAAAGATGACTTTTAGAACAGTCTGCACAAATCCTAGTGAAAGTGAGCATAGTCTCTTTGAAAAAAGCAGGGTGGGCGTTTGCTAGGTAGTTACCCCTGTGCACAACTTTTGGCCAAAAGTGGGGGGTGGGCGTCTGCTAGATGGTGGGCTTATGCTAGGGATTTTACGGTATATATATATATATATATATATATATATATATATATATATATATATATATATATATATATATATATATATATATATATATATATATATATATATATGTGTGTGTGTGTGTGTGTGTGTGTGTGTGTGTGTGTGTGTATGTGTATGTATGCACAAACACGTGTGCATGCATGCTAGGCCTAGCTTCTGTCGCGCATGGATATAGATACCCGCATGACCACCGTTTCTACAGTTCTTGCCAGAGACAAAAAGTCAGACCAGATCAAAACGATGGAAGGAAGGAAAGTGGTCTCCTAGTAGGCCTCTAGACCTACTTCATGATTACACATGTAGCCCAATGTTATCACCCCAGCCTGGGGACTCCCATCTCTCCCCACAGACGGCAAACAGCTGGCCCTCTCCACAGGACACCAGCTTCCCGTGCTCTGTCTACTACTATACCAGCTGGCCCCACCAGTGTGTGTGTGTGGCTTGGTGAAGAGTTAGACAGTCATGGTAGGCAATGTGAGATCGATAATTTAATCAAATCAAACAGTTAAGGGGGTCACCCCACCACCCTTTCTTTACCCACCTTCCCACAACTCTTTGGCACAAAAACACGCCAAAAGAGAAGAAACCACGCCAGTTGTCTTCGAACACTGCTGTAGGAAGGAGGCTGCACGTTAGGTTCTTTAGAGGCCGGGCATGGCAGCGGGTACCAGAACCTTTCTTTTTTCTTTTATTCTTTTATATCAAGGATAATGGGATAAGCACTCTTGTGCTTTTTTTTACATCCAGTCCCCGTGTGTATGCAGCTTTGTAAATGTCATCTGTTCCCACCGGCACACGATGGCCTCCTCTTACGAAAAGCGGAACAAGATTTAACGTGTGCGCAAGATGTTCTGCGTGCGTTCACACACGGAGCCTCGGTTTAAAGTCTCATCCGAAGGACTTTTGGGGAGAGTGGAGTCAGTATTTGAACACTGCTGTAGGAAGGAAGCTGCACATTAGGTTCTTCAGAGGCGGGGCAGCGGGTACCAGAACGTTGCATGCTAGGCTCATCTTCTTCTATCGGGGAAACAGGAACGTGGCCAGAATGTGCCAGAACAAACAGCATGATAGGGTTCTATGGCAACGTGGAAAAACCTTTCCCATCTAAGAAATAGAGTAAACGCCTACTTACAGTCCACGAAGATGGGGAGAGAGAGAGAGAGAGAGAGAGAGAGAGAGAGAGAGAGAGAGAGAGAGAGAGAGAGAGAGAGAGAGAGAGAGAGAGAGAGAGAGACAGACAGACAGACAGACAGACAGACAGACAGACAGACAGACAGACAAACATGCAGACAGACAGACAGGCAGAGAGACGGACAGAGAGACAGAGACAGAGAGAGGGGGGGAGAGAGAAAGAGACAGACAGAGAGGCAGACAGACAGACAGACCAATGGAGCCTGCTTGTCCAACAACAACCACCACAAAACAAAAAAAGACAAGACAGCCCATTTTTGACCAAAGCAGCTTACCATACATAATGGATACTGCCCTACATGTCCGACAGTTAGGCTAGGCTGTGTGATGAATAGGCTAGGCTAGCTTCCTTCTGTCCGGAGGCTGTCAGCAGTGTCTTTAGTGGGGTAAACAAAGGAAGACGGGGAAAGAGCTCCCTCCCTGTACTGTTCACATAACAACATTCATCACCCACTGTCCGAACAGAATACATGTTCTCACGAATAGACCAGTTAAGTGTCCTATCTCAGTAACACATAATGATGATACTCCCGGAAATTTACTGCAGCAATCTATCATTCTTCAAAGGAGCTATAATGGTGTAATTCCTACATCGTTTGTGAGTGTAACGGTTATTTATGAATGGCGTTGGACTCTACAGTTACAGCTCGTTTTAAAGAACGATATTTTAGTGTTTAAAGTATGGGTTTATGACTGAGAGAGAGAGAGAGAGAGAACTTAGAGAGAGAGAGAGAGAGAGAGAGAGAG
>CM060321.1:26395361-26402861 GCA_030674155.1 Stramonita haemastoma
GGCTACCTAAAATGTGGTGGTGATGGTAGCGGGGAGGGAGGATCAGTAGCATACACAGAAATCTCACCTCTGGTGAACCTCTTTTAATTTTTTTAAATTCTTTTATTTCGAGGATAATGGAATAAACACTCATGTGCTTTTTTTTTTTTTTTTTTAACATCCAGTACCCGTGTGTATGAAGTTTTGTTCCCACGTACCGGCACACGATGGCCTACTCTGACGAAAAGCGGAACAGGATTTAACGTGTGGCAAAGATGTTCTGCGTGCGTTCGCACACGGGGCGGGCCTCCTCGGTTTATTATAGTCTCATCCGAAGGACTAGCCGAAGTAGGAATGTAAAAAAAAAATTCCCCGAATACTGGTGTGTGGTCTCTCTGACTGGATGCAGTATACAGGACAGAGCACCGTGTCCGTTCTGTGTGGGTTGCCTCGTTAGTCTACTTACTGACTAGGCCTACCGCTGCCCGTCTCTTTGCATTGCCTGTGCTCTTCGTTTTGTCTGTCTGTCTCTTCTGTGGCAGTGGTGGTGGTATGCGTAGGAGTAGGAGTATTCCTCTCTTTTTTTTGTACCACGTGTGTGTTATCACACACAGACGGACTGACTGACATTATAAACGGACACAGACAGTCAGGGACACACAGACACACAGACAGACGCACAGACACAGACAGGTACAGACACACAAACACATACAGCCACAGACACAGACAGGTACAGACACACAAACACATACAGCCACAGACAGACAGACAGACAAGCAAACACACGGACACAGACACACACACACACACAGGACACAGACACAGACACAGACACACACACACACACACAACACACACACACACACACACACACACACACAACAGAGTGCAGTGGGAAACGGATGACAGCATTAACAAAAGTGCACACACACACACACACACAACACACACACACACACACACACACACACACACACACACACACACACACATCACACACACACACACACACACACACACAGGAGCTGGATGTAAAAAAAACAAACCCGCATGATCTGAGTGCTTATCCCATTGTCCTCGAAAGAAAACACACACACACACACACAACACACGCACGCACGCACGCACGCACGCACGTACACATGCACACAAACACACACACACACTCACACTCACACTGACACACACACACTGACTGACACACACACACACACACACACACACAAACACACACACACCACATCACACACACACACACACACACACACACACACACACACACACCACACACACAACACACTCACACTCACACTCACACTCACACTCTCACACACACACTCACCCAACCAGTTTCGAAGCTATTCATGAATGTGGTGTATAGGATCCTCTGTTCTATCTAGTCTGCTACGCAGGCACTGTAACCCTCCTCTCCCCGGGGGGGGGGGGGGGGGGGGGGGGGGGGGGGGGGGGGCGGCGAAATCCTACTACCTTGGCCTCCCGCAGTGTGTTTTGCTTTTATTGTATTGTATTATTCTGTATATTACTTTCTGTCATGTCTTTTGCTTTTATTGTAGTGTATTATTCTGTATATTACTTTCATCAGTCCTGTCTTTTGCTTTTATTGTAGTGTATTATTCTGTCTATTACTTTCAGTCCTATCTTTTGCTTTTATTGTAGTGTATTATTCTGTCTATTACTTTCATCAGTCCTGTCTTTTGCTTTTATTGTAGTGTATTATTCTGTCTATTACTTTCATCAGTCATGTCTTTTGCTTTTATTGTAGTGTATTATTCTGTCGATTACTTTCATCAGTCATGTCTTTTGCTTTTATTGTAGTGTATTATTCTGTATATTAACTTTCAGTCCTGTCTTTTGCTTTTATTGTAGTGTATTATTCTGTCTATTACTTTCATCTGTCATGTCTTTTGCTTTTATTGTAGTGTATTATTCTGTCTATTACTTTCATCAGTCATGTCTTTTGCTTTTATTGTATTGTATTATTCTGTCTATTACTTTCATCAGTCCTGTCTTTTGCTTTTATTGTAGTGTATTATTCTGTATATTGCTTTCAGTCCTGTCTTTTGCTTTTATTGTAGTGTATTATTCTGTACTATTACTTTCATCAGTCCTGTCTTTTGCTTTTATTGTAGTGTATTATTCTGTATATTGCTTTCAGTCCTGTCTTTTGCTTTTATTGTAGTGTATTATTCTGTCTATTACTTTCATCAGTCCTGTCTTGCTTTATTGTAGTGTATTATTTCTGTATATTACTTTCAGTCCTGTCTTTTGCTTTTATTGTAGTGTATTATTCTTTTATTTACTTTCAGTCCTGTCTTTTGCTTTTATTGTAGTGCATTATTATTCTGTATATTACTTTCAGTCCTGTCTTTTGTTTTATTGTAGTGTATTATTCTATTACTTTCATCAGTCATGTCTTTTGCTTTTATTGTAGTGTATTATTCTGTCTATTACTTTCATCAGTCCTATCTTTTGCTTTTATTGTAGTGTATTATTCTGTCTATTACTTTCAGTCATGTCTTTTGCTGTTATTGTAGTGTATTATTCTGTCTATTACTTTCAGTCATGTCTTTTGCTTTTATTGTAGTGTATTATTCTGTATATTACTTTCAGTCATGTCTTTTGTTTTTATTGTAGTGTATTATTCTGTATATTACTTTCAGTCATGTCTTTTGCTTTTATTGTAGTGAATTATTCTGTATATTACTTTCAGTCATGTCTTTTGCTTTTATTGTAGTGTATTATTCTGTCTATTACTTTCAGTCATGTCTTTTGCTTTTATTGTAGTGAATTATTCTGTATATTACTTTCAGTCCTGTCTTTTGCTTTTATTGTAGTGTATTATTCTGTCTATTACTTTCAGTCATGTCTTTTGCTTTTATTGTAGTGTATTATTCTTTCTATTACTTTCAGTCATGTCTTTTGCTTTTATTGTAGTGTATTATTCTGTATATTATTTTCATCAGTCATGTCTTTTGCTTTTATTGTAGTGTATTATTCTGTCTATTACTTTCATCAGTCCTGTCTTTTGCTTTTATTGTAGTGTATTATTCTGTCTATTACTTTCAGTCCTGTCTTTTGCTTTTATTGTAGTGAATTATTCTGTCTATTACTTTCAGTCCTGTCTTTTGCTTTTATTGTAGTGAATTATTCTGTCTATTACTTTCAGTCCTGTCTTTTGCTTTTATTGTAGTGTATTATTCTGTCTATTACTTTCAGTCATGTCTTTTGCTTTTATTGTAGTGTATTATTCTGTCTATTACTTTCAGTCATGTCTTTTGCTTTTATTGTTAGTGTATTATTCTGTTATTACTTTCATCAGTCATGTCTTTTGCTTTTATTGTAGTGTATTATTCTGTATATTACTTTCAGTCATGTCTTTTGCTTTTATTGTAGTGTATTATTCTGTATATTACTTTCAGTCATGTCTTTTGTTTTTATTGTAGTGTATTATTCTGTATATTACTTTCAGTCATGTCATAGTTTTGCGTGTGAAATTTGGACAGCTCTCCACACGAGAAGACGTACCGCCACAAGAGCAGCGTCACCCATAATATTATCAATTTGAAAAAAATCCTTTCGCTATGAATGCTGCTTTTTTATCGTACAGGGACAACTCTCTTTTTTCCATGGGTTCTTTTCCTTGACCTTAACCTATCCCGTAGTCATGGAGACCGTGGGGCACCCCTGCAGATTTTGCAGCCGCTTCCTCCACTCCCTGCGGTCCTCTGCTCTCCGTAGCAAATCGTTCCACTCAAAACAAGTCCACTCTCTAATATTGTCTTCCCATTGTTTTCTCTGTCTGCCTCTTTGTCTCCCTCCTTGAACTGTTCCTTTTTGGACAGTCTTGACGAGTCCAGATGTTTGTGTGACGTACCCGTACCAATTAGTTTGCAATGATTTTTTTTTTTTTTACTGGTCAGCTCTTCATATGGGCAAAATTTGAACATTGTGCAATCATTATGTGTGAACATCGTGCAATCAAAAATGCATTCATATATGCAAAGAACATGCAGTTTGAGCATGATGTTGTCATTTACCCACCCTCCTAAATATTAGTGACGAAGTACAATTTTCAGTCAATCAAAACTTACTGGCAATGGGCAATCACCTTCACCCTCACTTGTCCCACCCACCACTCCCCATTCCCTCGTCCACCCCCTCTCCACCATACCCTCCCCCCTCTCCACGCCCCCTCCTCCCCCAGCCTCCCCCCTTCCCACCATATCCCCCCCTCCCCACCCCCATCCCACCCTTCCCTCCCCCTTCCTTCCACCTCCCCTTCCCTACCCCCCCATCCCCCCCACCCCCTCCCCCCTCCCCACTCCCACCATCCCCTCCCCCCTCCCCTCTCTCCCCCCTCCTCCCCCCCATCCCCTCCCACCACCCCTCCTTCCCCCTCCCCACCATCCCCCCTCCCCTGTCTCACCCCCTCTCCCCCATCCCACAGTCCCTCCCTCCACACCTCCCACCATCCCCTCCTCCCACCATCCCCCCTCCCAATCCTCCATCCCCCTCCCTCCCTCCTCCACCCCACCCCCACCATCCCCTCCTCCCCCTCCCTCAATGCTCCCTCCCCATTTCCTTCCCCCTCCCCCACCATCCCTCCCTAACCCCCTGCTCCCTGCTTCCTCTCCATTTCCCTCCCCTCCCTATGCTTCTCCCTAGCACAAACATGGGAAGATAGACAACACATCACTCCAAAGCTCGGAGCATTAGAAGTTAGGGGCAGATCCCCATACAGATCTGCAATTCCTAACTCACAGCTTAACGTTTTTCCTTCACATTTTTACAACTTATCATTAAACCAACAAGTTCAAATTCCAAAGGTGTCTTTTAGTATATGTTCACAAATTGAAAAACATGTATGTTTACAATCATTACTTTCGCCTTGTACTTCTTTCATACAGGTCAACAGTAAGTCGACAATTTCATATCAAAACTACTGCTTCATTTCCATCAGATGAAACCTTTCATCTGGATTACAAAGCAACTGCAAACAATTAGAAGGGATGCAACTCTTTAAAAGGATTATGTAGCCTATGAAGGGGAAGTAATATTGATATCAAGTAGCAAAACTCACACACTTTCTGAATGATTTGGAAAAATATGTTAATCAGAAATTGCTGAACACTGCATATTCAACTTTCATCTCAAGGTAAAATGTTTACCAGTTATGTTCAACTTTTACTTTATGCCCATACCATTTTATTCTCCATTACAAAGAAGGGTTACAAGATGCTTTAGATATTTTGGATTATTACTGTTCTCATTAGAAACTTCTTGTAAATCTAGTGAAAACCAAAATCATGACATTCAGCCACAATACATCTTGTTAATAATTATGTAAAATAACAGAAAAACATAATAATTATGTAAAATAGCAGAAAAGCCCTTGAAGTTCTTAACAGTTTTAAATATTTAGGAATCAACTTCAGTAGCGGTGGTAGTTTTTTTGCCAAATGCAAGACAAATGCTTATGATAAAGCTACTTAAGTCATGTTTAATTGATAAAGACTGCATGGCAAAAAGAACTATGTGTAAAATCATTGTATGTGTTTTATTGTATTGATGTGAAATTATCGGCATATGAAAATGTAATGCATGAAAAATGCTTATGATAAAGCTGCTAAAGTCATGTTTAGCTTGATAAGGACGGCAAATCGAATAGAACTACATACACATGAGGCACTTGATTCATTCCATAAAATTGTCGTACACGTTTTGTTGTATGGATGTGAAAGTTTGGGATATGAAAATATAGCAATAATTTCATAAGTTTCAGTGAAAGGTTTTAATATATGATTTTCCTTTAACCCTCTTGCATTCAGATTCTCTGAACACAAGCTGCCCCTAGATTTCACATTCCATCCCGAAATCAGGTCAGGCACACATGCTTGCTAGCTTTTTCCTCCTTTTAAGTACATACCAGCAGCTACAATTACTTCCAGATTCTCAGCAGGGCTTCTACTTCTAGCCTGATAGAGGTTTGACATGTGGTAGCAATTAGTGATAGTTACAACCTGATGGAAATCTACTGCGTGTAAATCCAAGCAAATCAGGATTCAGAGGGGGCAATTATTTAATTCTGGCAAATCCAGTTCGCACTAAGAGGGTTAGTATATGGAGAAACGGCAGATATCCCTTGTCTAGTTTGGTCTCGGTTCAAATGGATGCAGCTACTCCACTTCCAGTGTGAAAAGCTGCCATCAAGTGTTTACCACATGGTGAAAGATTTACTTGACAAATACTTGACTCAATCAGCATGGCTAAATATGATTAAAAAATATCTTAGTACAAAGTGGATTTGACTTTATGGGAGAGACAGTTATGTTCAAGTATTAATTTTCTTCAAGTATTTAAAAGTTCACATATCAAAGCCTTCTCAATAGAAAATTTTTGTTAATGAATGGAGAAGTGAGCCTTGGGATAATAAAAGATGCCTTAATTATAGAAATTTTGAAGATTGATTTTGGTAAGGAAAAACATATAACTTGTCTACCAGATATATATGTTTACGCTTTTATAAAAAAAAAAATCGTTGTAGTTGTCACATGCTTCCAATTGAGGATGGACATTTCCATAACATACCACAGGAATAAAGAATGTGTTCAAAATACAATATATCTGTTTTAGGGGATGAACTTTATTTTAAGATGGATTGTGCCCACTTTATAAATGTACAAGATTTTAATCCTCAGCAACTTCTTCAACCCTTGTCCAGTTATAAATTTTGATGGCTGATGAAATGTAAATCTCGAAAAGTTATCCTGTCTCGCAAAATTTATAAAGATGTGCAGGTATTTCTTGAAAATTCATTTGTTGTCATTCACATGTGTTCATTGTGTATTTTAAAGAAACTGATATATTTTTAAAATGTTTTGATGTTTTAATGGTATTTGTTTGTCATTTTGTGATGAACTCGTTTTGTGGTGGCGCCATTGGAGGATGCAATTTCTGGGTTTTTTTTTACCTAGTGGTTATAAACATACACTTTGTTTTGTTTAAGTTCTGTCTATTCAATGAGTTTATCGATATCAGCCTGCATATCACTCACAAGTTGGTTGGGACCACTGCTGTTACATTGAATTGATGTATCATCATCAAATATTTGACATAAACAATGAATATGCAGAGGTAGGTTGTTATTATTAGTGATAGAGAAAAGAAGTGGTCCTAGTATTGATCCTTAAGATAATCCATATGTCACGGGTAATAAGGTGGATCTTCTAGGCCCAATTTTAACAAGCTGTTGATGATTACCGAGAAATGAGTGTAAAATCTTAATGCTTGGTTGGAAATTTTGTGGCATATTAATTCTTGAATGAAATGAGAATGTTAAGATACTGCAGATGAATGTTCCATCCAATCCAAAGCCTTTTTATGCCTTCTTGGCATGTAGGGCAGCAACAAAGGGCAGATGAATGTTGCTCAACTGTATTTAGAGTTTTTGACACATTCTGTGCCTGATAAAACATTTTTACGGCAATATTACCTCCC
>CM060321.1:26417861-26422861 GCA_030674155.1 Stramonita haemastoma
GTGTGTTAGTGTTGTTGTGAGTGTGTGTGTGTTTGTGTATGTGTGTGTGTGTGTTTGTGTGTTGTGAGTGTGTGTGTGTGTTAGTGTGAGTGTGGTTTATTATAGGAGAGAGAGAGAGAGAGAGAGAAGAGAGAGAGAGAGAGAGAGAGAGAGAGAGAGAGAGAGAGAAGAGAGAGAGAGAGAGAGAGAGAGAGAGAGAGAGAGAGAGAGAGAGTCAGACAGACACAGACACAGACACATAGACACGTGGCGACACAGAGAGAGAGGGAGGAAAAGTTATTACATATAGCTGCAGTTAAGGAAACAGACATGTGCACGCACGCACTCGCGTACACACACACACACACACACACACACACACACACACACACACACAGACACACACACACACACACACACACACACACACACACACACACTCACACTCACAAGCTGTTTGCCTCTCAAGGTTAAACAAGCAAAAGTTATAACGGTCCACAAATCAGGAGAATACCATTCTCCTTTCAATCATAGGCCAATATTGATTGTTTGTAATATTTAAACTCATTAAAAAACCACATACAAATATCCATATATTCTTTCTTTATTAACAACAATCTAATGCATGAGGATCAATCAGGGTTTCGTAAAACTATTCCTGTCACACTGCTCCAACTCAGCTCTTTCATAGTATAAAGGACAATAAGTTTACTGGTCTCCTTTTCGTTGACTTTGAAAAAGCATTTGATGTGATTGATCATTCTTTGTCATGGAGCAAATTATAATTATACAAACTGACACCCGAAGTTATTTAACGAATTTTTGTCAAATAGACAACAGCTCGTGTCTGGAAGTAATCAAACATCAAAACCACTACCCATCAGACATAGAGTACTACAAGGATAAGTATTGGGACCCGCCCTGTTTTCAGTCTACTGAGATATGTTTGCTGACGACACTCTTCTCTTTCATTGTGATTCAGACTCTTGAAGGGGTTAACTGGCAAAGTACAAAATAGTATCCGCAGATTAAATATTTGAACTCAATAAAACTATATGCCCTTGAATGCACAAAACAAGTGTGTGTATGTATCAGCAAGACAAGATAGTAAATAAAGAAAGATAAGCTTCAACTCCGTTATTGGATAACCAAATAGCTGATGAAGTTGATTCTCATAAAATACTAGCTGTCACCATTGACAAAAATCTGACTTGGACTGATCACCTAATGTCGCTAGGAAAATGCCTCGCTCACAGGCTATTTCAGTTATCCAAATTAAATTACTTTTCTGAATAATCATTCTCAAAAACTTTTTTTGCAGTCATATTTGGCATATCATTGACTATTTGGGATACCTGTAGTGAAACAAACTTGGATTCATTCATCGTTTATATAAAAGAGCAGTAAAAGTTGTATTGTTGAAATAAATCTCCTGGATAATTGAAGATTATGAGCAAATAATGTCCCAATATTTCGAAACAGGCTATTATTTTAAAAACCCTATGTCAAGTCGTTACTGAAAATGTACCTCCCAAAACATTTAAAATTAGCCAGCATTGTCACAACCATTTGCTAACATTTCCAAGACCCAGAAGCAATCTGTATAAATCAAGCCTCTTGTATTCAGGCTGTGACTTAAAAAATAAGCTCCCCAACATCCCCGATTGAAATGTATCAAAAATAAAGATAAGTTTAAAACACATCTAAAATACATATCTCATGAAGAGGTGTTTGAAACAAGACTTGTAAACTTGTACATTTTATCTCTGCTTTAGGCATCATTCTCTCCTGTTTCATTTCATCATGTTTTTAGCTGTTGTAACTGAAAATCAATATAATGTTGTATGTAGCATTGTGCTGTGCTGGGGTACGGAAGTGGATGTGTCACTGATGTTATTGTCATAAATGTTGAATGAACCCAGTTCATACAGTAGTATGTATCACTAGTTTTGCTATGGGAGTAAAGATATGCTGATGGGGTGATGTTAGACTCTGATATGCTTTGCTTCTGGTTGGTGTGTGTGTGTGTGTGAGGGGGGGGGGGGGTTGTTGTTTTTTTATGTTTTTGAAGGTGTTTTTTTGTGTTTTGTTGTTTTTGTTTGTTTATTTGTTTGTTGTCACTTGTATGCTTTGTTTTTTTAAAAATATCTTTTATTGTTTGTATGTATGTTCTATTTGTATGTGTGTTATTTAGTTATATAAAATAATGTTGGTATATGTTTTTTTTGCTGTTTTCCCCCTTTGTATTGGATCACTAAAATTGTTGCTGATGTTACAGTTGGTGGGTGATTTTATATTTTATTCTGCCAGAATGTATTCTTTTGATGGAAGAATTAATGCATTTTTGTTTCAAAGGAAGGGAAAAAAACATATGCATGTGTGTGTAGGACAGGGGGAGAGGGGAGTGAATGGATGTCATTGTTTTACTTTTTGCTTTGAACCCATTTTCTGATTGTTTTTTTTTTCTTGGCTTTTTTGTGGTGTGGGTACATATATGATGGAGGAGATATGGGTGAGGGTATGTATGTGTTTATGTGTTTAAATGACTTTAAAGAAAATTATACATTACTTTTTTTTTATCTGTGTATGTCTGCTTCTTTTTTGGCTTTGTTTCTGTTGTTTTCTTTTTTTCTTGCCGTTCATTTGTTTTTTCCGTTGTTGTTTATTGTTTTGGATGTTGTTTTATTTTTGTTTGTTGTTGTTTAATGTGTGTATTGTGTGTGTGTGTTGTGTGTGTGTGTGTGTGTGTGTGTGTGTGTGTGTGTGCGCGCGCGCGCGCGCACGCACGCGCATGTGTGTGCGTGCGTGTGTGTGTGCACCTGTGCGAGCATAGTTTTTTGTGGCAACATTTTTAAAAGAACTTTTTTGTTGAGTTGTTTGGCTTGCTTTGTTTAGGTTTTTGTTCTTATATATGTGGTTTAAAAAAATCAATTTCTTTTAGATGGCTTGATGAAACAAAGCAATGCTTATTCAATGTAACATCTGGGAATGAAAGTGCACTAACTTTGACTTTGACGCTGTCACACACACACACAGATACACACGCGCCCGCGCGCACGCACGCACGCACGCGCACCCTATTTTGCTGGAATAAAAACCTTTTATCAGGATAGAGGGTTCACTGTCAACTCTAGACCACAGGGAGACAATACCCACGTGAATAGCTAACACACAGTGCCTGTTTGGCGCCAGTCTGCTTTTCTTTGTTCTGATTCTTTTCTTTGTCTTTCGTGGTTTTCCAGCCTGAAGGCTCTGAAATGTCACTAAGTAATACTCACTTTGGTGGTGCCTAGAGTCTTGTAGTATAAAAAGCAAAACTGGTTTATGTCAGTTGTTTTTTTTTTCTTGTCAGTTTTTCTCTGTGAATCTCTTTTGTTTTGGTTGGCTTTTTCCCGTTTTTTTTCTTTCCGTTTTTTTCCTTAGTTCATTTTCCTACCTGTTATTTTTAAAGATTGAACTAGAGCTCCTGTTCTCTTGTTAGTTTTACTTCACCATAAAGGTATGGCAGTTGGGGTTTTTGATAGCGGTAGGTGTTTCCTTTTTGTTATTTTCCCTGAGAGTTGTCGGGTGCAGGATAGCGTAGTGGTCACAGCACTGGCTTTCCTCCAGCAACATTGAGCATGGTTACCAAGTGGATGGATGACCATTCGCTCACCTTGGCTTCAGTACAGTCCCCAAGTTTACCCCAGCTGTAAATGGGTACCTGCCCTCTTTAGGGTCAGGGAAGGAAAACCAGCGAGGGAGAGGAGATGGGCGCTGCCCTCAATGTGCTAGCTCCTGGAGAGGCTGAGGTCTCTGATGCCTTGCTCCCCTACGACCACATAGGTTATGGGACAACTTTATCTTTTAACTTCTATAGTTGTCATTTTCCTCAACTTCCTTATCATGTCTGGTACAATCAAACCCTGGTCATGTAAAGATGGTATACACATCTAGCATTTAAGAATTAATCATGTAGTAAACAACCCCCAGAATTTTCATCAATCTTACCAAAAGCTGGACAGAAAACTTTTACTTGTATTCAGTTATTGCTAGATCTTCTGGAATTGTATCTCCTTTTGTTTGCTGATTATATAGTATTATTATCTAATACTGCAGTTGGTTTACAAAATCAAATCAATTTACGCAATGATTGTCAAAATTTGTTTTTGAATGTTAATACTGATAAAAGTAAAGTTATGGTTTTTCGCAGAGGTGGATTTCTAGGGAAAGGTAAAAAAAAAAAAAAAAAGGAAACTTGCTGGCATTGTACTAGAAGTGGTAAATAATGACAACTATTAAGCATTTGTTTTCACGACATAAAATGAGTATGAGCAGAGGTGTGGATGCTCTTGCAGTGAAAGGAAGATGTGCATGTGTTCAATATGAAGAACATATCAAACTGAAACATTTCTTAAGAATTTTAATGATCAGGGACAGTTCATTCTTTTGTATGGTTTAGAGATGTGAGGCCTCCATAGTCTGGATAACATTGAACAGATATACTCCTTCGCCTGTAAACACTTTCTGAATATACCACTCAAGGTACCGAATAAGTTTGTTTATGGAGAACAAGGAAGCTACCTATTCTACATAAACAGTGCAGTTAAGTGTATTTATTACTGGACTAGACAGTTAAAAATGAACATGAATAAACTACCCAAGCAAGCATATTTAACGGTTATTAAATTAACATGGATGAGCGTGGTAAGCCATGTTGGATAACGCTACATAAAAGTAGTTTGCTTAATCCTGTTTTTGGATATGCCTGGCTGCAAGAAGCAGTTGGCTGTGAGCACATTTTTATATCGCTGTTTAAGCAGAGAATGAAAGATGTTTATGTACAAGAGTAGAATGGGTCTTTCATGGTCAAATGAATTTGAATCTGAACAATACTTTGAATACATGGATATTTAATGTTTTAGGGACTGTTCAGTGAAAATTTGTCTTGGCTTGCTGCCAATTAATGACTCATCTTTCAAAAGAACCTTTAAAAAGAACATTGCCCACATGTGTAAGTTGTGTAATGTATTGGAAGAGGA
>CM060321.1:26432861-26435361 GCA_030674155.1 Stramonita haemastoma
TTGATAAACAAAGAAAAAAGAATAGGGCTACATACATCCCCTTGCTTTACCCCAGATGTACAATTTATATACTGAGTTAAGGATGAACCAGATCTCACTCTAGCTTTAACAGAATGATACATGCTTACAATACTATGATACAACTTTCCTCGCACTCCATTCTTAAACAAAACATTCCAAAGTATACATCTATTAACTGAATCAAATGCTTTTTCAAAATCAATGAATGCTACATAAAGTTTGCGGTTTAAACAGAACTGTTTTTGTATAAATGCCATCAGAGTGAACATGTGGTCTATAGTAGAATAATTTTTCTTAAATCCAGCTTGACATTCCCCAGTTATATCATTTTCATTCACCCATTCTTGAAGTCTTCGATTAATTATGGCACTGTAAAGTTTACTCGTTACGTTGCACAAAGAAATTCCCCGATAATTGTTTGGGTTATTAACATCACCTTTTTTATGTAAGGGAAGAACAATGGACTCTGTCCACATTTCAGGAAAGATACCCTTATCAAATAGAACATTGGAGAGAGAGAGAGAGAGAGAGAGAGAGAGAAGAGAGAGAGAGAGAGGTGGGGAGAGAGAGAGAGAGAGAGAGAGAGAGAGAGAGAGAGAGAGAGAGAGAGAGAGAGAGAGAGAGAGAGAGAGACAGAGACAGAGAGACAGAGAGAGACAGAGAGAGACGAGAGACAGAGAAGAGAGACAGAGAAGAGAGACAGAGAAGAGAGACAGAGACAAAGACAAAGACAGAGAGACAAAGACTGAGAGACAGAGACAAAGAGAGAGAGGGGGAGATGCAACACACATGTTCTCTCTCTCTCCTCTCTCTCTCTCTCTCTCTCTCTCTCTCTCTCTCTCTCTCTCTCTCTCTCTCTCTCTCTCTCTCTCTCTCTCTCTCTCTCTCTCTCTCTTCTCTCTCTTTTTCTCATGTTTACTCATTGTTTCCTCTCACACTCACTCTTCCAACCACCTAAGCCCATCCCTCCCTCTATTGTTTCGTTCTTTCAGCTGAACTTCCGTATTTCCCGAAGAACAAAGGAAAGACCCATTAAAGTTTATCAGGATAGAAGGTTCACTGTAAGCTCTGAACCACAGGGAGACAATACCCACGTGAATAGCTGACACGCAACAACACATCTTCTTATTCCTTTTATTCTTTTGTATCGAGGATGATGGAATAAGCACTCAAGTGCTTTTTTTTTTACATCCAGTCCCCGTGTGTATGCAGTTGTGTAAATCTTGTCATCTGTTCCCACCGGCACATAATGGCCTACTCTTACGAAAAGCGGAACAGGAATTAACGTGTGTGCAAGATGTTCTGCGTGTGTTCGCACACGGGGCCTCGGTTTACAGTCTCAACCGAAAGACTTGGGGAGAGTGGAGTCAGCACTGATGTTAACTCCAGAGAAAAAAATCTCCTCCAACGGAATCGAACTGGTTTATTTGTGTGTTTGTGTGTGTGTGTGTGTGTGTGTGTGTGTGTGTGTGTGTGTGTGTGTGTGTGTGTGTGTGTGTGTGTGTGTGTGTTTTAACTTATCAGCTACCTTTTTATTTATCTTATTGTCTCCCTGTTGGTTTTCTCTCTCCAGCTTTTGTACTCTCGATACCTTACAGAGTAAACTCTACAGATAACAATAGTTGCTTTCTGAGCGTTCCACAAAGAAGAAAAAGAAAAGAAGAAATCTGTCTCGGTAGTGCATTGAAGTCTTGCAGTATATTGGAAATATGGTTTTCTGTGCAGGGGATTGCAGCTTTTCTATCATAGCTTTGTCTGGTTTTTCTTTCTTTGTGGGTTTCTTCTGGTATTTCTTTCTTTTTTTCTCAGTTTATTATCTGCTTGGCTTTGTTGTCTGCTTTTTGTTTTCCTCGGCTTCAGCTCTGAGGTTCACCAAAGTAGAGATTCTAGGTATGTGACTGTTTTTGCTCATGTCAATCATAGCCGCATTGGGGATTGCCTGTTTTTGATGAAGAAGAAACCCCATCTATTTTGTCATAGTTTGTCACTTACCATGTAGGACTTACTATTTGCATTATTTTCTTCAGACTACGAGATAGGGAACGGGGTAGCTAGGTGGTCAGGGCACTTGCTTTCCCCTAGCCAATGTTAAGCAGTGTCGGGCGTGGTTACCAGTTGGATGGGTGACCGTTTGCACGCCTTGGCTTCATTACAGTTTCCCAGTTCACCCAGCTGTAAATGGGTTCCTGCCCTCTTTAGGGTCAGGGAAGGTAAAGCAGCGAGGGAAAGGAGGTGGGCGCCGCCCTCAACAAGCTGGTCCCTAGAAAAGTGGAGGTTATGGGACACCTTTATCTTTTTTTTTTTTTTACCATTTACTAGGTATAAGATTGTTGGTACTGGGATGAGTACAGAAGTTTTGTTTTGTAGTAGTAGTTGCCACGGTGTTCCTTATTTGCTTCTGATCACTTGGGTTTTTTGGTGTTCTTTTTGGATAGTGGAATGGTGGATTGGGCCGCAAGGATTTCACCCCCACCTGGTT
>CM060321.1:26447861-26460361 GCA_030674155.1 Stramonita haemastoma
CTATTTTCCACAAAGATTTAAAAAGTAACATTTTTCCCCCACGCCGAAATCGGATGCGCTGGGCCTGACTTGTCAGGTGCTTAATTAACAGCAGCGCATTGCATGAATGTTTTTGCTCATATGACAGACAACAATAGTGGTTTTCTGAGCATTCGATGACGAAGTAAACAAAATAAAAGCGTTGTATTGCCGTTAAGCGCCTGACAAGTCAGGCCTAGCACATCCGACTTCAGCAGAACAGATGACATTTAAAAAAACTGCATACACACGGGGACTGGATGAAAAAAAAGCACAAGAGTGCTTATTCCATTATCCTCGATTTATAAGAATAAGAATAAAGCGTGGAGGAAGATTTGTTATAAGTCTTTCTGAAAAAGGCAGGATATATAAAAAAAAAAGAATGAGGTAACTGGAAGAAAAGGAGCAAGTCATGGAGGAAAAGAGGGATAGAAAAGAGATATTTCCCATGCATAGAGTTTCCAGAAGGCGGGGACAGGATGGCTAGCTCAGTGGTCAGAGCTCTCGCTCTCCCCAAGCTAAGGTCAAACAGCATCGAGCGTGGTTACTAAGTGGATGGGTGATCGTTTGTGCGTCTTGGTTTCAGTACAGTACCCCCCAGTTCACCCAGCTGTAAATGGGTACCTGCCCTCTTTAGGGTCAGGGAAGGTAAAGCAGCGAAGGAGAAGAGATGGGCGCCGCCGCCCTCAATATGCTGGCCCATAGAGAAGCTGAGGTCTCGGATGTCTTTCTCCCCTACGACCACGGAACGAATATGAAGTCTGACCACATAGGCTAGGGAACACCTTTATCTTTACCTTTGTACTGACAGGCCCCTGGCATCCCCACAGGGCATCTTCTTTGTCTCACCCTACTGTTGCTTCCAGGCTGCTAAAGACACTATAGGTTCTAGACAAAAGCGAGCTAGCAGCGAAATAGAGACAACAACTTTCGGTGATTGCATACTGGTCAGTGGTGACGAGGGATGAACATTGCAACACAGATATAACAAGACTGGGGGTGGTGGGTGGGGATAGGGCTATGTTACCGAACCAGAGACAATCTTCTCTTGACCGAAACAAACTTCTTTTTAAGGCATGGTGACAAGTACTGATCCAGTTCAATCACGTCATAAATAGACCCCCTCCCCTCCCCTGTCTACCACACAGACCATAACAGGGGGTGTCACCTTGTCATACTTATGGTGATCTTTGACGATCAGGATGATCACTATACCGATGATTGTACAGGACCATGGTAAAGGCCATTGAATTGGAGACAGCAATTGACCAACCAACCAACCAACCAACCAACCAACCAACCAACCAACCAACCAACCAACCAGCCAACCAACCAACCAACCAACCAACCTAACCACTTATCCACCATTTCAACCAACAAATCACCAACCTACTAACCAACTAACCAACTCACCCATTTTACCACAGAACCCACCAACCCACCCACCAAACCCACCCACCCACTCATCCATCAATCCTCCCACCCTGCCACTGACCTTCCAGTTTCGTTAATGGAGAGAGAAATGAGGGCAGACGTGAAAGCTTTGGTCAGGGAGCCGATCCCGAAGCGATCCGAGGTGCTGACGTTACGTCCCGTTTCTCGATCCGCTGTCCCAAATCCTTGCGTCCAAGTCTCGTTGCCCTTGGCAACGGCGATTGTCGAGCCAACGATGCCACGACACTGCATGAGGGTGTTCACATAGTTGACTAAATCTGTCGTCTGCTGCGCTGTAAACACATCGCCGTTTGCCAGGGAAGTGAAGGAGAGGAGAGAGAGAAGCACGATGGGGTTGTAAAGCTGCATCGTTTCCAACAACAATTCGCTGATTAAAGATCAATAATACAGAATGGGGAAGAACGACCAGACAGAGGTTACAATATCTCTATCTAGCCTAGTCACGTTACCACAGCAGGTCAGATTTATGGTACCTGTAAATTGTTAACGTGCACGCAACGTGTTGAGGCTAAAACGGTGTCACTGTTATCAGTCTAAGAAACATTGACTCTTTATGTAGGCTATGTTATCGTACTTGGAAGGGCGAATGGTCACAGGCACTTTACAGAAACGTATCAGTGATAAGTTGTCTCTTTACAATAGATATATTGTTATGAAACAGCCTCCGATTTTTTTTTCTTCAAAACAAAACAAAACAAAGCAAAAAACAAAACCCAACCCTTCGTGCCTTTATTATCATTTATCCACTTCCTCTTCTTTTCTTCGTATACGTCTAACTTCACGTCAAAATAGTTTTACACAACAACATAAAAAAATGGGAGTTTAAAAACAAAACAAAAAAATCACTTCACAATAGAATAAATCAATTTCCGCTAGAATTACTGTGTTCAAATTCTGTGCAATCTACGATTTAGTACGAGTCTCTAGAAAGAAAAAAATCATAACGCTCGGAGGTAGTAGTCCAAAGAACGAAAGCTGTCTACCGTATGCAACGAGCAGACGGCAGTGGCTGCACTAAAAACGGTTTGATCAATTGGTGATAAGCTACCAAACGACAACGCTGAACCGCTGGCACGCGCAGAGAGAGAGAGAGAGAGAGAGAGAGAGAGAGAGAGAGAGAGAGAGAGACTCCACACACTTCTCCACGTTTCCTAGCACCATCACTTGCTGAGCTATCGTGGACGAGTGAAGCGGTGGCGATTGAACCAGTAACAATACCTCTTCCGGCTTGTCTCTGTACTGACTCACGTGTGCAAACAAAATCACAGGGAATCTTTGTGTTTATCTTTTGTGTGATATTGGTGTTTTTTTTTATAGGGAGGCATGTTTTACTTGCTTCTTTTGTGCTTCTATTCTTCGCTTTCAAGTCTATTTTATGTTTAAATCATCTTTGTTTGAAGATTTGGTAGAAGGAGGAGGAGGAGGAGGAGGAAGAAGAAGAAGAAGAAGAAGAAGAAGAGGCAAGTGGAAGGAAACCGGAAGTCAATATCAAAGAGTGGAGGGACGTGACTATTTCTGAATCCGAAAGCTATGAAGAATAGAAAAAAGTATCAGAGAAATGTAGAGATGTACATTGTTGGTCCCAGAGTTTGATATCTATCTATCTATCTATCTATCTATCTATCTATCTATCTATCTATCTATCTATCTATCTATCTATCTATCTATCTATCTATCTATCTATCTATCTATCTATCTATCTATCTATCTATCTATCATCCATCCATCCATCCATCCATCCATCCATCCATCCATCCATCCATCCATCCATCCATCCATCTATCTATCTATCTATCTATCTATCTATCTATCTATCTATCTATCTATCTATCTATCTATCTATCTATCTATCTATCTCTCTATCTGTCTGTCTGTCTGTCTGTCTGTCTGTCTATCCATCTCTCTATCTCTCTATCTCTCTATCCATCCATCCATCCATCCATCCATCCATCCATCCATCCATCCATCCATCCATCTATCAATCCATCTCTCTCTCTCTCTCTCTCTCTATCTATATCTATCTATCTATCTATCTATCTATCTATCTATCTATCTATCTATCCATTCAGCAAATCCATAATCCATTCAGCAAAGACAAAATACTATTCCTCTCAAGTTCTTGATGCCACGTCTATGAAATCCCTTTTTTCCCTCACCTCAACTCTTCTTGGATCTACAAAGGCAAGCCCTCTTCCTACTGTCCATAGCCACTCTGAACTTCCTGCTATATTTTCTTCTTTCTTCTCTGACAAAGTCCGCAACATTCGTTCCAAACTGGATCAAACTTCTTTCCAACCTGTGACTCCTGATCCCCAATTTACAGGCACTCCTCTCCTTTTCTTCCGTCCAACAACGAGAAAGATATTCAGACAATTCTGAGAGAAATGACCATAAAATCATGCGATCTCGATCCTGTACCTGCTTCCCTTTTCACTCAGTGTATTCCACAGCTTATTCCTACGATCACGAAAATAGTAAATTCATCACTTCTTTCCGGAAATTTCCCACCAGCTCTCAAAACCGCTATAGTCACACCTCTACTAAAAAAGCACGATCTCGACCCTAACATTCTGAAGAACTATAGACCTGTTTCTAACCTACCTTTCATCTCAAAAGTCCTTGAAAAAGTCGTTCTCAGACAACTCAACAGCCATCTTCATTCCAATAGCCTCCTTCCGCCTTTCCAGTCTGCCTATCGCGCCAACCACAGCACTGAAACCACCCTAGTGCACACCTTAAATACACTTCTGCACGCTTCTGACACGGGAAAAATATCCCTTCTCACTCTTCTCGATCTATCTGCAGCTTTCGACACTATAGACCATTCAATTCTTCTCTCCCGTCTTCAAAAAACGTTTGGCATCACAGGCACAGCTCTCACTTGGTTTAATTCATACCTTACCGATAGATTCCAAACAGTAGCAGTTAACAAGATTCAATCCACACCTGTCAAACTGGAATGTGGAGTCCCGCAGGGATCAGTTCTGGGCCCTGTTCTTTTCACTCTATACACTGCTCCATTGTCACATATAATAAACCGTCATCAAATCAACTATCATTTCTATGCCGATGACTCTCAGATTCTAAGCTGTGATACTCCTGAAAATCTACCATCTCTCCTGATAAATATGTCCTACTGCCTTGAAGATATCCAAAACTGGATGATACAAAATAAGCTACAGTTAAATGCAGATAAAACTGAAGCCATGCTGGTAGGCACCAAACACAAACTTTCTTCCATTACTACAGCTTCAGTAGAATTCGGCAATACTTCAGTCACTCTTTCCACTGCTGTAAAGTATCTAGGGGTTGTTATCGACAACACACTATCCATGCAAAAATTCATCACCCAGACCTGCCAGTCATGCTACTATCAATTAAGACGTATTAGTGCAATTCGAAAGTACCTGTCCACTGATGCAACATCTAAACTCGTCACGTCTCTGATTCTTTCACGTCTCGACTATTGCAATTCTCTTTTGGCTGGTCTACCAGCATCATCTATCCACTCCCTTCAACGTATACAAAACTCTGCAGCTCGACTGGTCCTCAGAAAGAAAAAATCTGAGCACATTACTCCTCTCTTGCAATCTCTCCACTGGCTGCCTGTGCCACAGAGAGTAAACTATAAGATCAGTACTCTCTGTTATAAATGTCTTCACAAAACAGCACCCTCCTACCTCTGTGAATGTCTTTACCCTTACACTCCTTCTCGTTCCCTCCGCTCTGCTGCAGATACCCTGCGCTTACAAATACCTAGATTCAATCAATCCACCATCGGCCGTCGTGCTTTCTCTGTTTCTGGTCCAGTGATCTGGAACGATCTCCCTCTCTCCCTTCGTAAAAAGCCTACCTATGACACATTTAAATCCAGCCTCAAGACACACTTGTTTCAAAGCTAAGACTTTCCTATCCTGTTTCATCTTCTGCCCCTGCTCTCAACAGCTGAACTATCCACCACCCTGCCAAAGTGCTTGACCTCTGTGTGTGTGTGTGTGTGTGTGTGTGTGTGTGTGTGTGTGTGTGTGTGTGTGTGTGTGTGTGTGTGCATTGACTTTGTTAAAAATCTAAATTGTTGTTGGCTGCATGTGCAAGAATTGGTTGAATGCAAGCGCTTTGATTTGTTTTTGCAAGATATAGCGCTATATAAATTCCATTTATTATTTATTATTATTATTATTATCTATCTATCTATCTATCTATCTATCTATCTATCTATTTCTATCTATCTACTCTATCTCATCATCCATCATCATCATCCATCCATCCTCCTCATCCCATCTCACTCCATCCATCCACACATCCATTCCATCCATCATCATCTCATCCCAGCATCCACCACACCATCCACCATGCACCACGTACAGAATCCGGAATCTGCTGCCATGCAATAGTACGACATTCATCCAGGTGCAATCCCGAGCATGCAATCCATAATGGCATTGAGTTTGCAAATGTAAGAGAGGAATTGCAGGAATGAATGAGGTGCAGAATGATCGGAGGAAGGGCAATCGACAAGAGAGGAGAGAACGGAGAGAGGGGGACATGAGGACCGTTCGGAGCGATGGAAGAGAGATGTGAGACAGAGACAGATGGGAGAGATGCAAGAGAGGAGAGAGAGAGAGAGGAAGAGAGAGGGAGGGAGGAGGGAGAGGAGGAGGGAGAGGAAGACGGAGGAGTGAGAGAGATGAGGGGAGAGAGGAGAGAGAGAGAGAGAGAGGAGAGAGGAGAGAGGAGAGAGAGGAGGAGAGAGAGAGAGAGAGAGAGAGAGAGAGAGAGAGGAGGCGGAAGGAAGGAGAGGAAGAAGACAAGAGAGAGAGAGAGAGAGAGAGAGAGAGAGAGAGAGAGAGAGAGAGAGAGAGAGAGGGGGGGGGGGGGGGGGGCTGGTTGTCAAGTCATTCATACTACCTATACAATCGAGAAGACCATGGTATTTGTAAGGTACTGCAGCCCACAATTTCTCTATCATCATGTATAGATGACATTAATTTTCTTCTTGTTGTTCTAGTTGTTCTTGGTCTTGGTCTTGTTGTTGTTGTTGTTGTTGTTGTTGTTGTTGTTGTTGTTCTTCTTCTTCTTCTTCTTCTTCTTCTTCTTCTTCTTCTTCTTCTTCTTCTTCTTCTTCTTCTTCTTCTTCTTCTTCTTCGCAATTCTTCTTCGCAATTCTTCTTCTTCATCGCAATTTTTCGACTCCTTGTTCGTCGTCGTCGAACGCTTAAACAACTGTCGTTGTCTGTCATAATTATGAGTGAAAATGCGTTGTTGCACTGCCATTAAACGCCTGTCAAGTCAGGCCCAGCACATCCAATTTCGGCATGGGAGAGAATTGTTACAGTGGATCGGTGGTCTAGGTGGTACAGCGCCTTGCCTAGAAAGCAAAAAGTCCGGGTCGGAGTGTGCGGTGGTTCGTACCCCGTTTGGACCCAAAACTTTTCTCCCATCCATTATACCCTGAGTGGTGGTCTGGACGCTAGTCTTTTGGATGAGACGATAAACCGAGGTCCCGTGTGTTACACATCACTATATAGCGCACGTAAAAGAATCCAAGAATCAAGGGGGTTGAACCTGGCAAAATTCTGTAGAAAAAAGCCACAATGATAGGGAAACAAATACAGTTGCATGCAGGAAAAAGGAAAAAAAAATGGGTAGGCGCTGCACTTGTGGCGACGCGCTCTCCCCGGGGAGAGAGAGCAGCCCGAATTTCACGCCGAGAAATCTGCTGTGACATAAAGTGGTACAAAATACAAAATACAAATACATGAATTTTCAAGTCTTTCTGGAAAAAAGGAAGAAGAGTGGCAGAAAACAGACAAGAAGGGGGTGACAGGTAGAAAAGAAACAAGGCAGGAACAAAGAGAGGGATAGAAAAGAGGAACTTCCTCGCATAGGATTTCTAGATCCCTGGCATCCCTGTCGTGGAGAAAGATTATATTTGACGGTCATGATTTCTCCCAGGTCACTTCTGAATATCCCTGGGTTCAATCAGGATCTGAAATTTATCGTTGGAGAGTTTGAGATTTTCGTTTACAGTATTGTACAGGCCTTGGGTGGAGCGATCTGCTATGGAGGGCAGAGGACCATGAGGAGTGGAGGAAGCTGGTCGCAAAATCTTCAGTGGTGCCCCCACGGTCCGCAGGACTATGGGACAGAAGAAGGTGAAGGTGATTGCACTTTTTATTCATTCATTTTTTTTCTATAGAGTTTTTGGTTGTCTCTACAGTGAAAACTTTACATCAATTTTGAGAATCTTCAACAAACACATACATGTATTTGCCAGCATGTGCACACACACACACACACACACCACACACACACACACACACACACACACACACACACACACACACACACACACACTCACACTCACACACACACACATCTTGCGCACACGTTAAATCCTGTTCCGCTTTTCGTAAGAGTAGGCCACTGTATGCCACCGGGAACAGATGACAAGATTTACAAAACTGCATACATGCAGGGACTGGATGTACAAAAAGCAAAAGAGTGTATATTCCATTATCCTCGATATAAAGAAATAATAAAAAATGACGCACACACAGACACACACACACACACACACACACAGACACACACACACACACACACACACACACACACACACGCACACACACACACACACACACACACACACAATTTTATCACAGATTCTCCTTTAAAACAAATTAAAACCCGAAGATAAATAAGAAAAAGAATAAAATGTGAAAACGTAGCTTATCACTTTAGACAAATAAGAAAAAGGAATAAAATGTGTAAACCTAGCCTATCGCTTTCTCCCTTCTCTTCTCAATAATGCATTTTTCAAATGCGCTGCTGCTGTGAACCTCATCTTCTTGAATCGTCGAACACTCAGACAGCAGCTATTGTTGTCTGTCATATGAGCGAAAACGCGTTGCGCTGCCGTTAAGCGCCTGACAAGTCTGGCCCAGCTCATCCAACTTTGGCACGGGAGAGAATATTTATCTTTGTTAACTGAAGCCTAACTTAATATATGACACACCTCTTTTTTTCTCTCCTTGTTTCTAATCTCTCTACACCTCCTCCTTACCTCCTCCCTCCTCTCCCCTCCCCATCTCCTCTCCTTATTTTGCATTCTTTCTCTTCAACAGCCGAACTTCAAAAAAACAAAAAAAACAAACAGGTGTAGTACGCCTGGCGCCTACATCTTCTAACATGCTTCTGTTTTTCTTAACCAGGTCGGAAAATATTAGTTTCACTTTACCGGCGTTTGAAGTCAAAACAACGTTTGTTTCAATGAATGTAGTAGTGTCAGGTTCCTCCTTATTTCTTGCATTACCCGATTTCACAGACAAGTTGTTTTTTTTAATGTGTGTTTGCTGAAGAAAGGAAGTATTTTATATCGTATTGTTTGTTCATTGTTTTGTTTTTTTGAGGTTAATGGAATAAGCAGTCCTATGTTGGTTTTTTGTTTATATCATCATCAGACAGACAGACAGACAGACAGACAGACAGACAGACAGACAGACAGACAGACAGACGTACGTACGTACGTACGTACGTACATACGCACGCACGCACGCACGCACGCACGCACGCACGCACGCACGCACGCACACAGACAGACAGACAGACAGACATACAGACATACAGACATACAGACATGCATGCATGCATGCACGCATGCATACATACACGCATCATACATACATACATACATACATACATACATACATACATACATACATACATACATACATACATACATACATACATACATACATACATACATTCACAACATACACACACACACACATACACACACACACACACACACACACATACATACATACATACATACACACATACACACATACACACACACACACACACACACACACACACACACACACACACACACACACACACACACACACACACACACACACACACACATATACACACATACACACATACACACATACACACATACATACATCACAATATAGTACCAACTACCAAGACACTAGGCAGTGATAACCAAGAAACCTATCTTGCATCCTCTCCAGAAACAAGTACCTACCCTCCAGACATCAAAGATAGGGAGGGGGGCGGAAATTGGAAGACGAGAGCAAACAAGTGGTGGGAGACCTCAGATAGGAGGTAAAGAAGAGAGGAAGGACAGACAGCGAAGAAAAAGAATGCAAGGAAGAAGAAAAAGAATTGCGATGAAGGAAAAGAAGAATTGCGAGGAAGGAGAAGAATTGCGAAGAAGAATTGCGAAGAACAATTGCGAAGAAGAATTGCGAAAAACTGCGAGGAAGGAGAAGAATTGCGAAGAAGAAGAAGAATTGCGAAGAATTGCGATGAAGAAGAAGAGAAGAAGAAGAAGAGAGAGAAGAAGAAGAAGAGAGAAGAAGAGAAGAAGAAGAAGAAGAAGAAGAAGAAGAAGAAGAAGAAGAAAAATTGCGAAGAATTGCGAGAAGAAGAATTGCGGAGAAGAAGAAGAATTGCGAAGAAGAAGAATTGCGAGAAAGAAGAAGAAGAAGAAGAAGAAGAAGAAGAAGGAAGAAGAAGAAAAGAAGAAGAGAAGAAGAAGAAGAAGAAGAAGAAGAAGAAGAGAATTGCGAAGAAGAAGAAGAATTGCGAGAAGAAGAAAGAATTGCGAAGAAGAAGAAGAATTGCGAAGAAGAAGAAGAATTGCGAAGAAGAAGAAGAATTGCGAAGAATGCGAACAAGAAGAAGAAGAATGCGAAGAAGAAGAAGAAGAATGCGAAGAAGAAGAAGAAGAATGCGAAGAAGAGATGCGAAGAAGAATGCGAAGAAGAATGCGAAGAAGAAGAAGAAGAAGAAGAAGAATGCGAAGAAGAATGCGAAGAAGAAGAAGAAGAGATGAAGAAGAAGAAGAAGAAGAAGAAGAAGAAGAAGAAGAAGAAGAAGAAGAAGAAGAAGAATGCAAACAATGCAAAGAAGAAGAATGCGAAGAAGAATGCGAAGAAGAAGAATGCGAAGAAGAATGCGAAGAAGAATGCGAAGAAGAATGCGAAGAATGCGAAGAAGAAGAAGAAGAAGAAGAAGAAGAAGAAGAAGAAGAAGAAGAAGAAGAAGAAGAAGAAGAAGAAGAAGAAGAAGAAGAAGAAGAACAACAACAACAACAACAACAACAACAAACAACAACGACGACAACAACAACAACAACAACATTAACAAGAAGAAGAAGACTACTACACTTAAGGAAATCTATTGGGAAAATGGTCTTATGTTTTGAAATGGCCATCCGTTCATTTTATGCCCCCCCCCCCATTTTCTTGCGCCTATCATGTTGGAAAGAAAGTCTGTAGGCAGTATTGACAAGTTTGGAATTAGAATAAAGGGATTAAGCGTTTGTGGAGGGTTTTCCTCAAATGTTTACATTGGTACTTTGTGTGAACATGCATGTAGATAAATGCATGCAAGTGTTTAAAGTGCGCAGAGAATAAAGCGCACACACGCGTGCATGCACAAACGTACACATACACGCTAAGCGCACACGCGCGCACACACAGACATACATGCACACACGCACGCACACACACACACAAACAAGCACACACACACACACACACACACACACACACACACACACACACACACACACACACACACGCCACCCAAGTAAAATCGGGTACAAAATCTATTTTCCTTTGATGGGAAGCATTGTACGCTGTACCTCAGAAAAGAACAACCTATTCTGTTAGTATTGTCTTTCAGTATAAAAAAAAAGTTAAGCAGCATTTTAGATCATCTATGATTACATGATTTCAAATCTCAGTAATTACTGGTCAAATTTACTGTGTTACCACGTTACATAGTGATATTAAATAATATTATATTATTATGTCTGGAAGAAGCTTAGGTCAAAAATAAGTGCAAGGGAGACAACGTGCTAACATTTATCAATAATTATGTAAAAATCAGATCCGGAATAGCCAAAGAGTGGCATAACTTTTCAATCTCAATCCAAATCTCTCTCTCCAAAAAAACATGCTTTTCTCTCCGATTACAAAAGGTTTGTCAAGGGACGTAAATGGCACCTTGGGTATTGACATAACTCGATACTAGAGTTGTCGTTCGTTTATCATGCAGAAGAAAACTAAACAGGTTACACACCACCTCTGAAGAAAATAGAAGAATAAATGAATAAATAACAATTTAATAAGAAAACGCACTTTTCTCTCTGTTTTTCTATATGACTCTTATCATCATACAGTACGCACTAAAGCATCCACAGAAAGAAAAACCACATTGTTTTTGTAAAAGACTAGCGTCCGACTCAAAACTCGTGTGATTTTGTACACATTTGGTATACTAAACATTTAAAAAAATTTTCAAAAGAGCACTGTACCCCCTCAGTCCTCTCACGTCTGCTAGCTTCCTAACCGCAATTTGCATGCGCGGGGTCAACGCTGTAGGAACACAAGCAATCCTCATTATTTTGATGATCATTTCCAACTTTCTTGCGACTACCTGGTATTGCTCTACGTCCTCAATTCCCAAACCAAGAACACAGTGCATTTTTTCATACTTTAAAAATATCTGTGAAAATCAAGAAAACTTTTCCCGACCTGCACTCTATGCAAAATACTACATGACTTGACTTACTTGACTTATGCCTATGAATTCCTTGGGAACAAAGGGCCGCAACAACACTCCTCCAACGGACTCGGTTCTGGGAGATCCTCTTCAGCTCGGCCCACGTCATTCCGGCTGCCTTGTTCTCTGCTCCAATACAATATATACTACATGACCCACAAGCTAATACAGGAGTGTAGCCAAACAATACAGAATCCTGGCAAAGAATTACAGGGGTTAGCGTCTCCGTCTTTCGCACAGGAGGGCAGGATTCAAATCCTCGCTAAGGAGAGGATTAATTTCCTACTTTAATTGTGTGTGTGTGTGTTGTGTGTGTGTGTGTGTGTGTGTGTGTGTGTGTGTGTGTGTGTGTGTGTGTGTGTGTGTGTGTGTGTGTGTGTGTGTGTTTTATACACCTCCTCAGTTTAAGAGGTATTCCT